>CM031923.1:6928538-7050109 GCA_018703695.1 Prunus fruticosa
CAAGACGGGGAATCCCCTGGATGAGACATATGACCGTCAACTAATTTTCTTGCAGCATGCCAAGTCAAACTCTTAGCTGTCTTATGTGATTGAAACATCCTTTTAAACCTTAGAATTGGAGGAAAATACCACACCACCTTCGCTGCCACACCCTCTTTCAAGAACCCATCTTTTGTTTCCTTCCACCTTGAGATACCACAAGTAGGACAATTAGTTGCATCCTCATACTCCTTCCGATACAAAATGCAGTCATTGGGACATGCGTAGATTTTCTCATAACTCATCCCTAAAGCAGACAAAGTCTTTTTTGCCTCGTTCATAGAGGAAGGTAGTGTATTTCCTTCTGGAAGCAATTCTCCTTGAAGTATCAATAATTCTGTAAAGCAAACATCACTCATCCCATGTTTTGCTTTCAAATTATATAACTCCACCAAAGCCGACAACTTTGTGTACTTACTGTAACCAGGGTGTTCGGTTCACAATTGTATATCATTTTGTACCCTTATAGCTTATGATTTAGTTATGTTTTTGAGTTGACCTTGTTCTTTTAACCTCTTTTGTGTTTGTCATTCAGTTCATTGAACTCTAGGTATCACTTGAGGCATTTGAAGTAAAATGGTGAAAACAATGTGTAAAAACTGAAGACTAAGTTACAAATTCATTTCGGACATATCTTTTTCATCTGAGCTTGGATTGGGCCAATTCACGTGTGCTTGGAAAGAAGACATTCGGAATTTGAAGATGGACAGCTCAAGCTCATCAATTGATTAATCCAAGCCCAATCCGTGAGCCCATCAAAAGACACATCATGCTGACTTGTAGATGAGCTCATTGCGTGCTTGGTCATGCTGACATGAGGATGAGCTATTGGTTTCTGGATGGAAGCTTGGTCATGCTGACATGAAGATGAGATATGTGTTTCTGGTGGGATTTGTTGGTGAAGTGCAGCAACCAATTTAGATTATCTAATGCAAGTGTGTTAGGTCATTGCTATATTCAATTCTGATTTCTCACTTCCCTCCCCCTGTAAATGCCAATTCATTTCCACATTCAAGGTGTGCAAGCCTGGGATTCACAACCCCACAATTCAGCCATCCTTCACTCCATCCTCCCTCAAACACTTCCATCATTTTCCCAAACACATTCAGAAACAATCTCAAACACTCTCACAATCCCAAACACTCCAGCAATCAACCAAAAGCTCTAAACAGCCTCAAATCACCAAAACAACTCCATCAAACCTCTCTTCTATTTTCCTACGAATTTCATCTTTCTCAGCCATCACCACTCACTCAAACTCATCCCAAATCACTTCCATATCCTTCATACATCCTTCTAGACGTGAGAAAGCTCTTGGAGAAGCATTAGACGTGGAGAAGCACTTGGAGAAGCCTTGGACACCACAAGAACTTCAAAAAGGGGTTTTTTCTACTCTTATTGCATTCATTATGTTTTCTCATTTCTGTCTTAATTTCTTTCTCATTATGAGCAGCTAAATCCATAGCTAGGGCTTCAATGTAACCTGACAAGATAATTTCATGTTTCAAGTTAATGATTAACATTTGTTGATTACTTTTAATTTTCTGGTCTCATTCACTTGTTCTTAGTTGAATCTTTATGCATGTTTAAATAACTGGCCACTATGAACACATGCATGTTGGTTATCTAGTTCAAGTTTACATAAACACCATATGACTCTTGAACCGATTAGTGAATGAGTGGGTAATGCATTTAGGACAAACACCATGTTTAAATGTTTACTTAGTTCCTTTGTGTTCTTCTTAAGCTTAATGGATTCAGATTCATAGCTTAGACTAAACACCATAGCTAAGTTGTGTTTTCTGAGTACTTGATTAAAACCAAACACCATTGGATAATCATACATAAGAAAGAACGAACTCCAGAATTTGTAATCAACTTAGGTGATTGTTAACTTGTAGATTGAAATTGGATTGTCATGATGAAGTTGAACCCCTAGTGTTTGAGAACATTTCACAACATTCAATTTGCCAACAGAAACTAGGTATTTGCACACACAACATGCAATTGCATTCACAGTTTGCGAAAACCAACTTTCTGATTGTCAATTACAGGAATGCATTTTTTAGCTCATTTTCGTAGGTTGTTGTGTAGATACAGCTGCACCAAAATGGATTCAGCTGCATCTTCAACTTGTGATACTCGCAAGTGCACGAGCCTTTTGATAGTATAGCATATGTAAGTGCGAGGTCGATCCCACGAGGATTGGTGATTGAATGATCCAATTCATTTCCCTACACAAAACAGAAAGGAAAAAAAGAAAGGAAATAAATAAAACAAGGAAGAAAGAAAATAACTAACTCAAGCAGATAAGTTCCCAAGTTCAATTAGATTAATGGATTGATTCTAGCGAATGTATGATTAAGCCATGGTGTGTGGTCATAACCTTGTGTTCCTAATTCCCTAATTTGATCATTTGTTGTCTAACCTAAAATTAAGCATTAGGAACCCATTAAGCATAGAAGAACAATTTAAACAACCAAGCATGTATCTAATCCCTATTGTCAAATGTCCATACATACTATTCCTATTCATATTTCAATTCGAATTAAAGCATGGTGTATACTCTTAATTCAAACCAAGATAGCTAACATGCAAGCCTAAATGGTGATCAATCATTCAAACTAGCATATTAACTTATAAGCATAATGGATAAGAACATGAACCATAATTGAAACTTGGAAACTAATCAAACTTGAAACTAAAGAAAAGAATTTACATAAGGAAAAGTAAAGTAGAACTTGGAAAGACTTAAAGAAAATTTCAGCACAAAAGATTTCATTACAACAATTGAAAACTAGAAAGAGAAACTAAGAGAATTTGAGGGAGAGAAGGGAAGGGAGCTCTAGAGAAGTGTTTGAGAGCTCCCCCCCTTGGGGTGTGTTTACAAGCTTAGAGAACTTCCCTATTTATAGGCCTAGGGGAAGTGAAGATCTGAATTCAAAAAGACTAATGCATACAACACTTGAATTATAAAATCTGAAATGGTTGATGCACTTGAATTAGAAAATCTGAATTGGATGATGCACTTGAATTAGAAAATCTGAAATGGTTGATGCACTTGTCCAAAAAATCCCACCAGAAGCCCTAGCTCATCTTCATGTCACCATGACCAAGCTTCCAACCAGCTACAATAGCTCATGCCTAGCTCACCATGACCAAGCTTCCAACCAGCTACAATAGCTCATCCTGAGGTCAGCATGACCAGCAACTTCAAGGGCTTACGAATTGGGCTAGGCTGAATCAAATGATGACTTTAAGACATCTATTTTGAAGTTCAGAATGTGTATGATCCAACCACACAAGTATTGGCCCAATCCAAACTCGGATGAAGGAGTTAAGGCCAAAACAAATTGCTAACTCATTTTCCGCGCTGATAAAATCCATCCTGAGCATGGCTCTGTGTTTGCTAGGTAACAGACTCCATATTTATCCAATGAGGCTGAATTTTGGATATGTTATAGTACACTCCCATTGGAACAGCTTTCATGAAGAATGCGGCCTCATCCGAGCTGTGTAGGTTGCTGAAACAAAGCTTGCATTATGACCTACGGAACTGGACTGGCAGGGTGCTGTAGCCAAAATGAGTTTGTCTTTAAGCTCTTCATCCATTCATCCAAATTAGGCCTTAACATGCATGGATTGCATCATTTCCTATCCAAAGCCATCATTATTACCTAAAGCTCAATGAACTGAAAGATAAACACAAAAAGGATTAAAAGCACAAGTTTAACTCAAAAACATAACCAAATCATAAGCTAGAAGGGTACAAAATGATATACAATTATGAACCGATCAAATACCCCCAAACCTAGATTTTGCTAGTCCTCGAGCAAAACAACACAAAACAAAGTTAAAAACAAAACTAGAAGTTAACTAAACCACTTTCGTAGGTAACTCGATTGCATTGAGCATATGCAACAAGCCTTTAAACCTCTAGGCATCCCTAGTAGGAGGAGTTGTGTCTCCTGAGGGTTTAACAGATATCGATACCCACAAACGTTTTTCTAACTCTACAAAACAAAATGGTTAGAAAACTTATTAGATTTGTTAGTCCTTAAGCAAAATAAAAATAAAAATAATTAATAATTACAAAAACAAAAACAAAAAAAATAATTACAAAAACATAAACATAAACATAAATTAAAAGAAAAACAAAAAAAACTCAAAACAACCTTTCCAAACATTTTATGAAGAGAAACGACTTATGCACATGACTTAAACGTTTTAACAATGAAAGCTTAATTTAAACATTATTTACAAGGCAGTAAAGTTCAAAACATAATATGCTCAATGTGTAGTAGTGTGATAGCCAAATGCAACAAATTGCCCAATCTTAGTTTTCACACAATTTCAAAAATCATACCAAGCACAAATGCAACTTCAAATCTCACCAAAGTTGTCCTCTCAGAAATGAATCACTCAGAAGAGGGCTACAATGCAACACTCAGTTATAAACATGAGATTAGAGTTAAATCATAAAGGACTTAACTCAAAAATAGGAAGATGAAGAACTTGCATTAATATGATCTCAAGAAGGATGCCAAACACTTAAAAGTAAGAAAATGCATGCAATTCAACCATATGACATTTAAGATCAATTTAGGTCTTTATTATAGGTTGTAATGGGGCTAAGGGTGTAAGGTGAGTGAGAAATGAAAGGTATGGATAATACAAAGTCCAAGGAACTCAAAATGTAAGAGCATAAAATAATAGTTTACAAGACTTCGAATCATCACGATTAGATTTTTTTTTTTTTACATGATCAAAACTCCTTATACCTTCATTTACAATGGTTTACACTCCTTTCCAAACAACAATTATTTTTGAAAGCCCAAAAATGAATTTTCAATCAAGCACCACTATTTAATTACAACTTTTTTTTCTTTTCTTTCACCAATTGTGTGAATTTCTTTTTTTTTTTTTTTTTTTCTTTATGTAATATCCCTTCCCAAACTTAGCATGAAAAACACATCCGAATTAGAGCTCATGAATTCCTTAGAAAGGTAAATATTTGTTTTTCGGGCTAAGGCGAGGAAATATAATTGGTAAAATGAAATAAAAGGTTTACATGTAGGCTCAAAATGGTTAACAATGGAAAATCATGCTTAAGCATGCATAAGGTTAGCTTGAATGGCACAAACGATCCAAAGAGGGCCTTAATATCATTTCTTAAATGTCATGAAATCAAATTGCAAAAGAATGAATGACTTTTAAGTGTTCAACCAAATCAATGAATAATGAGATCAAACAACAACTTTGATAACAAGAAAATAAGAGTATGTGTATAACACTCATGAAATGAAGCACAAGGCTCAAAAGCTCACATTAAATGGTTATACAAGTCTAATTTATGCTTGATACAATTCTTTGGGTCATGCAAATCCTTTAATTGGAAAATTATGAAACAAATGGCAAGTGCAAAAATTGTTTCGAACATATTATGCTAGAACGAGCCAAATTATTATTTTATTTTTTTTTCATTTTATTTTTTACAATAAAAATTTACAAGGAAAAATAAATAATAGATAAAATTCAATTTTCATTTAAGTCATGCAAACATTTATCACAATCTCATCATAAGTGTTCGGAAAGTGACTCAAAACAAAATAAGACTCAAAATATAGAAAAAGAAAAACAAGCAAGAAATTAATTTAAAATTTTTTTTTGATAAGAAAAACTAAATTTACTTGGTAAACTTCAATACCCCCAAACCTAGAAATGAGCATTGTCCTCAATGTTTTTAAAATTTAGGCACAAGCAATGGCAAAAATAACAAATGAAGGTATTAAAGCAAATAAACAAAATCACAAAACACACAAGAATTAAAATACAAAAATAAAATAATTACAAAATAAGAATTTCAAAACAAACAAACAAATAAAAAAAACGAAACAGTAAAACACTCGAAACGAAAAGCCCTAAACAAACAGTCTTACGCAAACCAAAACCCAAACGATTGAAAACCCAACCCAAAAGAAAGTTAACACACTTTGAAACCTAACAACGGTGAAAACCCGAAGCCCACATTGAAGTCCGAAGCCCACATGTTTGTTTTATTTTTATTTTTATTTTTAATTTTTTTTTAAGTGAAACTTGAATTGGGAGCGCGAATGCGGGATTTCAGAAAAAGAAAAAGTGCGGTCCCTGATGCCTTGGTTCCTGGGAAGTCACGGGAAAAGAGGTCAGGGACGTGTCGGCACGCAGAGGCCGCTTTCACATCCCCCAAGCTAGAATTATTGGCCTCGTAGGAAGGCGCGACGACTTTTTCACTTGAAGGTGGTGAAAGGTGGAAATACAATTAAGGGGGGTTGGGAAACGGGTGCGGCGACATATAGAGATAAGCTGTAAGGGCCGCACAGAACTCAGAACCGCAATGGCTAGGGTTAGCAAAAACTATGTCTATAAAAGGTAAAAAAAAAAGAAAGGGTAGAAAACACAAACTCAGAAACACACAAAAGAGAAAAGAAAGAAAGAAGAAAAACGAGTGAGAAATCAAATGGCCTCTAACTACCCATTTTCGTTGGATCTCAACCTAGCTCCACCGACTCAAACACGAGGCCAAGCAGCAGCACCAGTATGGATGCCCTACTTTGCCTCCTCACGGGAGCATGTGACTGTCAATGACTCAATACTCCTGGACAACGATGTTGCCATTGGAGTTGTGTTGCGTAGATTCAGCTTCACCAAAATGGATTCAGCTGCATCCTCAACTTGTGATACTCGCAAGTGCACGAGCCGTTCGGTAGTATAGCATATGTAAGTGCGAGGTCGATCCCACGAGGATTGGTGATTGAATGATCCAATTCATTTCCCTACAAAAAAACAGAAATGGAAAAGAAAATAACAAGAAAAAGGAAATAACTCAAGCAAATAAGTTCCCAAGTTCAATTAGATTAACGGATTGATTCTAGCTAAAGTATGATTAGGCCATGGTGTCTGGTTCTAACCTTGTGTTCCTAATTCCCTAATTTGATCATTTGTTGTCTAACCTAAAACTAAGCATTAGGAACCCATTAAGCATAGAAGAACAATTTAAACAACCAAGCATGTATCTAATCCCTGTTGTCGAATGTCCATACATACTCTTCCTATTCATAGTTCAATTCAAATTAAAGCATGGTGTCTACTCTTAATTCAAACCAAGATAGCTAACATGCAAGCCTAAATGGTGATCAATCATTCAAACTAGCATATTAACTTATAAGCATAATGAAGAAGAACAAAAACCATAACTGAAACTTGGAAACTAATTAAACTTGAATACTTAAGAAAGAATGTACATTACAAATAAAATTAAAGAAGAATTTGAAAACTTGAAGAAAAATTCAGTAAACTCATTTTATTACAGCAATTGAAAACTTGAAAGGAAACTAAGAGAATTTGAGGGAGAGAAGGGAAGGGAGCTCTAGAGAAGTGTTTGAGAGCTCCCCCCCTTGGGGTGTTATTACAAGCTTAGAGAACTTCCCTATTTATAGGCCTAGGGGAAGTGAAAATCTGAATTATACAATTGAATTTTATAAACACACTAACTTCACTAACTTACAACACTTAAATCACTTAACCCACTATTGCATTTGAAAACAATTCCTCTTGTCTTTAGGCTTAGGTTGCAACTCCCACTTCATCATCTTTTGGCATTAAGCTTAGTGTTGCATCATCCACTTCACCGTCTTTTGGCTGCTGCAAAATTCCACTCAAAAATAGGAATTGAATATGCTTCCACAAACTTTCCCACAATCAACAACAATTCATCATGCATATGTCATGCATGACAATGCATTGCAGCCAGCTTGTAGGCTCGTTTAGGGCTTGTTCTTCCATTCTGAAAAATCTGCAAAAATATTTATCTTGAAGCTATGTGTCTTATCTTTCCAAGCATATGCATCCCAGCTCAAGGAAAAATCGGAAAGGCCTTCAAATGTGATTTTTGGCCCAGTAATGCAGATGCTGCCGAATTTGACCTTAAGTTGCCAAAACATGTATAACTTTCTCTAGAAGACTCGGAATCATGAACCGTAAAATTCTACAGAAACTAGACTTCCGTATCTTTCCAATGATATATGGCTCATCATCTGGTTCTTCTTGAGTAAGTACAGTCCAATCTGTGAAGTTAACTGATCTGCAGACACTGTTTTGAGCTAATTTGTCTCCAAAATGCATTTATTAAGTCTCAAACTTAAAACACTGAAACAAACACAAAACAAATTAAAAGCACAAGTTTAACTCAAAAACATAACCATATCATAAGCTAAAAGGGTACAAAATGATATGTAATGTATGCACCGATCAAATACCCCCAAACCTAGATTTTGCTAGTCCTCGAGCAAAACAAAAGGAAACAAAGATAAAAACAAACAAGAAGTTAATTAAACCACTTTCGTAGGTAACTCGATTGCATTTAGCGTATGCAATAAGCCTTTAAACCTCTAGGCATCCCTAGTAGGAGGAGTTGTGTCTCCTGAGGGTTTAACAATTACGATACCCACAAACATTTTTCTAACTCTACAAAACAAAATGGTTAGAAAACTTAAACGATTGTTAGTCCTTAAGAAAAACCAAAAACAAAAACAAACATAAATACAAAAACAAAACAAAAACAAAAACAAAAATAAAAAGAACTCAAAACAATCTTTCCGAACATGTTCTGAAGAGAAATGACTCATGCACATGACTTAAACGTTTTAACAATAAAACCTCAATTTTAGACATTATTTACAAAGCGGCAAAGTTCAAAACATAATATGCTCAAAGTGTAGTAGTGTGATAGCCAAATGCAACAAATTCTTCAATCTTAGTTTTCACACAAGTTCAAAAATCATACAAAGCACAAATTCAACTTCAAATCTCACCAAAGGTGTCCTCTCACAAATGAATCACTCAGAAGAGGGCTATAATGCAACACTCAGTTATAAACATGAGATTAGAGTTAAACCATAAGGGACTTAACTCGAAATAGAAAGATGAAGAACTTGCATTAATATGATCTCAAGAAGGATGCCAAACACTTAAAAGTAAGAAATTGGATGCAATTCAACCACATGACATTTAAGATCAATTTAGGTCTTTAGTAAAGGTTGTAATTGGGCCAAGGGTGTAAGGTGAGTAAGAAATGAAGGGTATGGATAAAACAAAGTCCAAGGAACTCAAAATATAAGAGCATAAAACAATTGTTTACAAGACTTCGAATCATCACAATGAGATTTTTTTTTCTTTTACATGATCAAAACTCCTTATACCTTCATTTACATTGATTCATACTCCTTTCCAAACACCAATTTATTTTGAAGGCCCAAAAAAATGAAATTTCAATCAACCACCACTTAACTTTTCTCTTTTCTTTCACCAATTGTGTGAAATTTTTTTTTTTTCTTTTTGTTTTGTATTTTTTTTTCTTCGAAATGTAACACCTCTTCGCAAACTTAGCATGAAAAACACATCCAAATTAAAGCTCCTGAGTTCCTTAGAAAGGTAAATATTTGTTTTTCGGGCTAAGGCGAGGAAATATAATTGGTTAAATGAAAGAAAAGGTTTACATGTAGGCTCAAAATGGTTAACAATGGAAAATCATGCTTAAGCATGCATAAGGTTAGCTTGAATGGCACAAACGATCCAAAGAAGGCCTTAATATCATTTCTTTAAATGTCATGAAGTCAAATTGCATAAGAATGAATGACTTTTAAGTGTTCAACCAAATCAATGAATAATGAGATCAAACAACAACTTAGATGACAAGAAAATAAGAGTATGTATATAATACTCATGAATTGAAGTACAATGCTCAAAAGCTCACTTTATATGGTTGGTTATATAAGTCTAATTTATGCTTCATACAATTCTTTAGATCATGCAAATCCTTTAATTGGAAAATTATGAAACAAATGGCAAGTGTAAAGAAGGTTTGAAACATATCATGCTAGAACAATGCCAAATTTTTATTTTTTTTTTAATAAAGAAAAAAAAAACACTAAAATAAAATGAAATCCAATTTTTATTTAAGTCATGCAAACATTTATCACTATCTCATCATAAGTGTTCGGAAAGTGACTCAAAACAAAAATCAAAATAAAAATAAAAGCAAGACTCAAACAAAATAAAATAAAAATAAAAAACAAGCAAATAAAATAAAAATTAAATTGAGGAAAAACCAAATTTACATGCTAAACTCCAATACCCCCAAACCTAGAAATGAACATTGTCCTCAATGTTTAAAAATTAGCCACAAACAATGTCATAACAACAAATGAAAGGTATTAAAGCAAATAAAAAAAAATCACAAAAACACAAAAACAAAATAAAATAAAATAATTACAAAACTGACAAACAAACCAACAAAAAAAATGAAACAGTAAACCCTAATTACACAATTCTGAAACCCAAAAATTTTTTTGAAGCCCAAAGCAAAATGAAATTAACCCAACAACGGTAAAATTCGACCCAAGTGGTGAGCCCCAAGAGGCTGTGCATGAAGCCTAGGAAGAGGACAGCCAGAGGGCCAAACTCAAAGCTCCAATGGTCGAAACACCGAGCACTGTGAAGAAATGAATTCTACTGCATTATTGATGTTTTTATTTTAATTTATTTCTTTTAGTTGTTTTTGTTTTTATTTTCGGAAATAAAAGTGTAAGGTTGCAGAAAAAAAAAAAAAAAAAAAAAACACACTTCCCAAACTTAAATCAAACGAAGACGACAAACGGAAAAAAAAGCACAGTTCCCTAACTAAAATAAAATAAAGATGATAGCCGAAAGGGAAAGGCAAAAACACAAAGCTCTAGAAAATGAAAGTAACGGGAAAAAACATAAAACACCATAAAACACGGAAAAAAGAAAAGTAAAGTGAAAGTTAATGTGCTCCCCCTTGAAGCGATTAGGTCCAGACATGCCCCAGAAAATCCGAAATGGTGTTGGCTCTCTCTCATCAACATATGTCTATTTAAACCACGCCTCTGCAAGCGGATGATACCCAGCATTTCTTCCTGCAAACTCAAAGAAAAACATCAAAAATTTCAGAAGCAAAACAAATGGCATCCTCATGCTCTCACCTTGATGATCTCAACCTTGAGCTGTCCCTTGCACCACCAAATGCCCAGATAAGGGCTCGTTCAAACCCAGTCTTCCCAAACTCCACATATCATCACGGTACGGCCTCAAACTTTGCTGAGGCAATACCGAACTTTTCTGAGGCGGTGCCGAAGGGAGCAGTGCTCCTGGGAGGCATGATTGGCAGCAGGCTCACACCGACGGATCATCTCGTGTGGCACAGAGGTTTGACAAGGCAGCGGTGGAGGAGTCCAATAATTTAACTGTGCTCCACGCGCTCTCGGCTACCAATTTGGGTATGCGATTACTGGCAAGAACACGGGAGTGTGCCGCGCTAAGCGAGGAAGTAGCTTCCTTGAAGGCTATGGTGGCGGACTCCGAGAAGCGGCTCTATTGTGCCAATCAGGATGTGGAAGAGCTGGAGAGAAAGAATGAGGACCATGTAGAGCTGCTGCAGATTCTACAAGTGCGAGAAAATAGAGGCAAGCCATGATGATGATGATGATGATGATGAAGATGAAGAAGATGAAGAAAAAGAAGAAGTTTTAATGCAGCGTTTGAAATTAAAAAAAAATGTGTTTTAACACTCAGAAAAGAACTAACCAACCAAACCACGTAAATAAAAACATAAACTAACTTAACAAAACAAAAACAAAAACAAATAAAAAACAAAGACTCAACAGAAAAGAAAACAAAGAAAATAAAAATAAACTTAATTTAAAAACACACGAATATACAAGCAACTCACGGATGACCAGTTAAGGGCCTCAGAAAACACAGCCAGGGGATCCGGGAAGGTTGGAGGGGTCACAATGGTCCCGCTTAAAACCCAAACTTCTTAGACACCGAAGGTGTCGCCTAAAGAACTCCTAGACACTGTATTGACGAAAGTGCTCACTGGGGTTACCATAAGTCAGCTCATATGAAAAATCTTTTTAAAAATTTTTAAGATAAGAAACAAAAACAAATTAAGATAAAATGAAACAACAAACCATAAACGAAAATGAACTAAGTACTCTAAACAAATTCAAACAAACACATAAATTGTTGTACTAAAAGAAACAAACCAATAAACCAAAGAAAAACACAAACAGCACTTTCTATCACCCGTTTATCACCATTTGGACAGATTCGTTTTTCTCTTTTTTCAGCTTCGACCTGTGTTCAGTTTTTAGGCTATAACTTTCCAACCGTAAGTCCGACTTTCACGTTCTTTATATGGTTGGATTCAGCACAGAAAAACAAAGAACTCAACCCGGACCAAAAGGTAAAAACAATGCCGGAAATAAAAATAATTCAAAGAAGAGAAAGGATTGAAATGCTCCCCCTTGAAGCGATTAGGTCGAATGTGATGCACTTGGAGGTCGCGACTTCTCCCATTGCTCCACACTTCCCATTCTTATGATTGAGGTTGCCATCTCTCTCCATTTTTATTAAGCTATCATAAATTGCTAAAACAAACACACAAACTTGAAATGGAATTAAAAGGATTAGGAAATAAAAACTAAAATGAAAAGGAAAATCAACACACATCCAATTCCATGCTTCAAAGCAACAAGCACCAATGGGTTGTGTAAGCTGGGACTTAAACCCAGTTCTCTTGCTTGTTGGGAAATTGTCCTTTTCTGTTGGACTACAAACACAACTTGTCCATTAACGTCATTAACTTTAAAACTTGAAATTGTCTAGAAAAACATGAAAATAAAAAATAAAAATAAAACAAGTAGGGAAAAGAAATAGAACCAAACTATGTTGCCAATCCCCGGCAACGGCGCCAAAAACTTGTTGTGTAGATACAGCTGCACCAAAATGGATTCAGCTGCATCTTCAACTTGTGATACTCGCAAGTGCACGAGCCGTTTGATAGTATAGCATATGTAAGTGCGAGGTCGATCCCACGAGGATTGGTGATTGAATGATCCAATTCATTTCCCTACACAAAACAGAAAGGAAAAAAAGAAAGGAAATAAATAAAACAAGGAAGAAAGAAAATAACTAACTCAAGCAGATAAGTTCCCAAGTTCAATTAGATTAATGGATTGATTCTAGCGAATGTATGATTAAGACATGGTGTGTGGTCATAACCTTGTGTTCCTAATTCCCTAATTTGATCATTTGTTGTCTAACCTAAAATTAAGCATTAGGAACCCATTAAGCATAGAAGAACAATTTAAACAACCAAGCATGTATCTAATCCCTGTTGTCGAATGTCCATACATACTATTCCTATTCATATTTCAATTCGAATTAAAGCATGGTGTATACTCTTAATTCAAACCAAGATAGCTAACATGCAAGCCTAAATGGTGATCAATCATTCAAACTAGCATATTAACTTATAAGCATAATGGATAAGAACATGAACCATAATTGAAACTTGGAAACTAATCAAACTTGAAACTAAAGAAAAGAATTTACATAAGGAAAAGTAAAGTAGAACTTGGAAAGACTTAAAGAAAATTTCAGCACAAAAGATTTCATTACAACAATTGAAAACTAGAAAGAGAAACTAAGAGAATTTGAGGGAGAGAAGGGAAGGGAGCTCTAGAGAAGTGTTTGAGAGCTCCCCCCCTTGGGGTGTGTTTACAATCTTAGAGAACTTCCCTATTTATAGGCCTAGGGGAAGTGAAGATCTGAATTCAAAAAGACTAATGCATACAACACTTGAATTATAAAATCTGAAATGGTTGATGCACTTGAATTAGAAAATCTGAATTGGATGATGCACTTGAATTAGAAAATCTGAAATGATTGATGCACTTGTCCAAAAAATCCCACCAGAAGCCCTAGCTCATCTTCATGTCACCATGACCAAGCTTCCAACCAGCTACAATAGCTCATGCCTAGCTCACCATGACCAAGCTTCCAACCAGCTACAATAGCTCATCCTGAGGTCAGCATGACCAGCAACTTCAAGGGCTTACGAATTGGGCTAGGCTGAATCAAATGATGACTTTAAGATGTCTATTTTGAAGTTCAGAATGTGTATGATCCAACCACACAAGTATTGGCCCAATCCAAGCTCGGATGAAGGAGTTAAGGCCAAAACAAATTGCTAACTCATTTTCCGCGCTGATAAAATCCATCCTGAGCATGGCTCTGTGTTTGCTAGGTAACAGACTCCATATTTATCCAATGAGGCTGAAATTTGGATATGTTATAGTAAACTCCCATTGGAACAACTTTCATGAAGAATGCGGCCTCATCCGAGCTGTGTAGGTTGCTTAAACAGAGCTTGCATTATGAACTACGGAACTGGACTGGCAGGGTGCTGTAGCCAAAATGAGTTTGTCTTTAAGATCTTCATCCATTCATCCAAATTAGGCCTTAACATGCATGGATTGCATCATTTCCTATCCAAAGCCATCATTATTACCTAAAGCTCAATGAACTGAAAGATAAACACAAAAAGGATTAAAAGCACAAGTTTAACTCAAAAACATAACCAAATCATAAGCTAGAAGGGTACAAAATGATATACAATTATGAACCGATCATAGGTCAACTTCTTAGCTTTGGAAACTTGTTATTTTGCATTCCCTTTTAGTAGTTTTCATTCCAACAAACTCACTTTTGCTTTAAATTCTGTTTTAGACATAACTAATTTTAACTTCTCAGTCCTCGTGGGTACGACCTCGTATTTATCTTGCTATACTACTAATTGGCACGTACACTTTCGAGTTAACATAATTAAACAACAAGTTTTTGGCGCCGTTGCCGGGGACTGAACGAAAGTTCTTCCCTGGTTATGTGCCCAAGGTTACCCTATTCTTGTTAGTGTTGCTAATCAATCTAATTTTCTATTTCAGGTAGTTTATGTCTAACAGGCCATTCCTTGAACAAGTGAGGTCTTCGTTCCAACGTTCCAGGATCTTTGAACGAGGACCATCATTGCAACCCAATCGGGTGACCTCTGAAATTCAGAATCGTCTAGAAAGGGAGTTGTCAACTGCAAAAGAGCAAGCTCTTGCTACATTTAGAAGTCTTGCTCTCCACTCTGAACTTCCTGGTTCTTCACCTTCAAATTCGGAAGCAAGTTCAGACCAAGAAGAAGAAGAAGAAATGGCTGCGATTGAGTTCATGGGAGACCTTGAAATCCCAACAATTCCAGCATCCCCTTCAAGCATTTCGCTGCCCACTGTAGCTCGAAACTATGAGCTTAAATCTTCTCATCTTAATATGTTACCTTCCTTTTATGGTTTACCTAATGAAGATCCATTAACTCATATAAAGGATATTTTTAATGTTGTGAGTTCTTTTCCCTTGACAGGTGTGACAGAAGATCAACTTCGAATGAGAGTGTTTCCATACACTTTAAAGGATAAGGCGAAGTATTGGTTGAATTCTTTGAAGCCTAGTTCACTCACTACATGGGCTGCCATTCAAAAGAAGTTCCTGGAAAAATACTTCTCCACGCAAAAGACCGACATGCTTAGGGACAAGATCTTGTTATTTGCACAGCAAGATGATGAATCGTTTTGTGAAGCATGGGAGAGATTCAATGGGCTGCTCAATCAATGTCCTCATCATGGGATTCCATTGAAGCTTCAAATGCGTATGTTTTATAAAGGACTAACCCCTTCTAGTCATAATATTGTCACAAATTTTGCAGCTGGTTCTTATAAGACCAAGACTCCGGAAGAAACGTATGAACTCTTTGAGGGGATAGCAATGGAGACCCAACATACGGATACAAGAGGTAAACGTGTTGTTAGTGGTTTTAATGACTCTTCTAGTGTGCAGATTTCAAAACTTGAACAAAAGCTAGATACTCTTCTTGCATTGAACTCAAGAAACCCTCCGAAGGAAGTGTGTAGCATCTGTGAAACTCATGACCATGCTACCATAGCTTGTCCACTTGGGGCTGGATATCCAGAATTTGTGCAAGAGCAAGCTAAGTTGGTAAATTCCTACAACCAAGGTCCAAGAAATGATCCATACTCTCAAAGTTATAATCCAGGTTGGAGGAATCATCCAAACTTTTCATGGAGAAATACCCAGAATCAAGCAAATCCCCCTTCATTCCAAAGGCCACAACAATCATCATCATCATTGGAGGATATAGTGAAGCAGATGGCAATCAACCAATCCAATTTTCAGCAAACTACACAAGCTTCCATCTCCAAATTGGAAGTCCAATTAGGCCAATTAGCTGCTGAAATAACTCAAAGAGAGCCTGGGAAATGGCCAAGCCAAACTGAGATCAATCCAAAGAGCCATGAAGTCAAGGCCATTAATGTGCTTAGATCAGGTAAGCTCATTGATAATAAAGTTGATTCTAATCTTTCAAATGATGTTGTGGTTGTAGAAAATGAAGATGAAGAGGAGGATATCACAACTACAGAAGAGCAACAACCCAAAACATCCCAATCTGCTCCTAAGGCCAAATCAGATTCTCAGGAATCCAAACAATTCCAATTGCATAAAAGGGATGACAAATTCATGCCACCACATCTCCAAAAAGATAGATACGTGGCACCCGCTCCATATGTTCCATCTATTCCATTTCCAGGGCGTCTTAAGAAAGCAAAGCAAGATAAGGCTTTTAAAGATTTTTATGATATTTTGAGTAAACTTAATATCAATTTGCCTTTTCTTGATCTTATTGAACAGATCCCTGCATATGGAAAGTTCATCAAGAACTTGAAGATTCACAAGCTCAATTTTGCTCCAAATGAAGAAGTAAAGCTCGACATGAATGTAAGTGCTGTGTTGCAAAGGAAGCTTCCACCAAAATCAAAAGATCCTGGCAGCTTTGACATTCCCATTAACATTGGAGACAAGAAGGTTGGAAGAGCCATGTTGGACTTGGGATCAGGCATCAATGTAATGCCATATTCAGTTTATCAAGAGCTTGGCTTAGAAGGGATGAAGAAGACTTCAATTTGTCTTGAACTAGCTGATCATTCTATCAAATATCCAAAAGGTATTGTAGAAGATATTCTAGTTCAAGTTAATACACTAATTCTCCCTGTTGATTTTGTAGTGATGGATATGGAGGACAAAGAGTGGAGATCGTGTTGATCCCATTCTTTTAGGACGACCATTCATGGCCACAACAAACGCAACTATCAATATGAAAGATGGCACCCTCTCCATGACTGTGTTGGGTGAAACTGCTGAATTTAAAGTGTTTGATCATCCATCTCAACCTTCTATCTCTCTTGACACTTGTTTTTCAATTGATGTTGTGAATGATGAAGTTTCTTCTAAGAGTTTGCAGAAACAGCCCACTGATGCTATAGAAGTTGTCATTGCACAAGCAGAGGAAGATCATGTTGAACCAGAATTCCAAGAAGTGGTAGCTGCCATAGAAGTGTTCCAGCCATTTCCACCATTTTCTGAGCCACCACTTGAGCCTCTTGAACCATGCTCTATAAAAGTGGAACCATCCAATGGCATGTTCAAAGTTGCACCCCTTGCACACTTGAAGAAAAAGAAAAGGAAAAGGAAGAGGAGAAGAAGTTGGGTGAACTATCTTGAGACGATTGATCCGAAACCCCCAACTCATCATAAGCTGATTGCATAATGTCTTGCCAAGACATTAACTAAGGCGCTTCTTGGGAGGCAACCCATGTGTTCAAGAAGAAGGTGTTTGTTAGCAGTCGACCTAATCGCATCAAGAGGGAGTTTTTCTCTAAACCTTCTTCTTATCTAAACTTTTCCCTTTATCATTTGCATGTTCTCAATCATCGTTTCTATGCTTTAACATTGAGGACAATGTTCAATTCAGGTATGGGGGGAAGGTTTTCAATTTTAATTCATTTGTGTCTTCAATTTTAATTCATTTGTGTCTTCAATTTTCGTTCATTTGTTACTAATTTTCGTTCATTTGTTACTAATTTTTTTTTTTTTTTAGAATGTCTTACAATCAATGCTATGGAGCTGCCATTGAGGTTTTCATATCAGAAAATTTACACTTCACAAAGCTTTTGCTCTTAGAATTCTGGTGGCTAAAGTACCATGCTCAAATTCTTGAAGGAGAATAGTGGAGACTACCTTAGTGAGCCATATCGAGCCTAATTGCTTTCTTGAGAGGGTTTAAAGTGTTCTATTTCTCATCCATACTTATTTTCTTCAATTCACTCTAAATGATCTCATCATTTCATTTTGATTGAATACTAAGGATGATTCTCTTTTGCAGATATCATGTGCTTGCTCTCATTCATGAATGAACTCATTGAAGTGATGCTAGGCTATGTGTGTATAACCATTCTATGTGCTTTCTTTTCACCCAACCTATATGTGTGTTCCATCAGCCCTCTTGAAGCCAAACACTTCAAGCCTTTTTCTTCTATCACCCTCATCATTTCCCTACCTTTGTACCTCAATCTGAGATATTTCACTTATTGTAGCCATACCCTATAACTTAGAAATATACCAAGGTGTGCCAAGATAAAGTTTGAGGCAAGGAAGTTGCTGCCATGTACCTAAATGAAAATTGGTGTGAATCTGTGCAATAAAATTAAAGAAGTTGCAGATCAAATCAGCAAAGATGAAAGTGTTTCAATATGATCTAAGTGTGAAAAATAAAGTCTATGCCAGGTGATACCATGAAGTTTGCAGCCATGCCACTTTAAATCAATGATACCTTGCAAATTAATGAAGCATGCAACCTTGGTATGTTTTTAAGTTACTTGTTTTTCCTTCCAATTCTTCCATTTCCCCTAAACCTTAGCCTTTCATTACAACCTTGAGAAAGACCTAGCTGATCTTTGAGGATGTATTCATGGGTGCTGGTATGTATATGTGTATCTATTTTCTTAGTATTTGATTCCTTTCATGAGATCTAACCAAATTTGTGCTTCTATTTCATACACTCACTTATGCTTTCTTGAGAGAATTAAACCATAGGTTCTGAGTGATTGAGTGTTATCTGTGAGAATTAGAGTCGAAGCATGTTCTCTATTCAAGATTGGAGTGTGCTTGCTTTGAAGCCGTGTGCCTTTGAGCTATAGCTTCCACTTGTACACACTGATTGATCACCTATCTTGGCAACTCTATGGTGTTGGAGGTATGACTAAAGTTTTCTTTCATTTTCATTAGTTGATTTCAAAGTTTGTTTTTCTAACCACTTTGTTTTGTAGAGTCAGTAAAGTGTTTATGGGTATCGTTTCTGTTAAACCCTTAGGAGACACAACTCCTCCTACTAGGGATGCCTAGAGGTTTAAAGGCTTGTTGCATATGCTCAATGCAATCGAGTTACCTGCGGAAGTGGTTTACTTAACTTCTTGTTTTTGTTTTGTTTTGTTTTGCTCGAGGACTAGCAAAATCTAGGTCTGGGGGTATTTGTTTGGTTCACAATTGTATATCATTTTGTACCCTTATAGCTTATGATTTAGTTATGTTTTTGAGTTGACCTTGTGCTTTTAACCTCTTTTGTGTTTGTCATTCAGTTCATTGAGCTCTAGGTATCACTTGAGACATTTGAAGTAAAATGGTGAAAACAATGTGTAAAAACTGAAGACTAAGTTACAAATTCATTTCGGACATATCTTTTTCATCTGAGCTTGGATTGGGCCAATTCACGTGTGCTTGGAAAGAAGACATTCGGAATTTGAAGATGGACAGCTCAAGCTCATCAATTGATTAATCCAAGCCCAATCCGTGAGCCCATCAAAAGACACATCATGCTGACTTGCAGATGAGCTCATTGCTTGCTTGGTCATGCTGACATGAGGATGAGCTATTGGTTTCTGGATGGAAGCTTGGTCATGCTGACATGAAGATGAGATATGTGTTTCTTGTGGGATTTTTTGGTGAAGTGCAGCAACCAATTTAGATTATCTAATGCAAGTGTGTTAGGTCATTGCTATATTCAATTCTGATTTCTCACTTCCCTCCCCCTATAAATACCAATTCATTTCCACATTCAAGGTGTGCAAGCCTGGGATTCACAACCCCACAATTCAGCCATCCGTCACTCCATCCTCCCTCAAACACTTCCATCATTTTCCCAAACACATTCAGAAACAATCTCAAACACTCTCACAATCCCAAACACTCCAGTAATCAACCAAAAGCTCTAAACAGCCTCAAATCACCAAAACAACTCCATCAAACCTCTCTTCTATTTCCTACGAATTTCATCTTTCTCAGCCATCACCACTCACTCAAACTCATCCCAAATCACTTCCATATCCTTCATACATCCTTCTAGACGTGAGAAAGCTCTTGGAGAAGCATTAGACGTGGAGAAGCACTTGGAGAAGCCTTGGACACCACAAGAACTTCAGAAAAATGGGTTTTTTCTACTCTTATTGCATTCATTATGTTTTCTCATTTCTGTCTTAATTTCTTTCTCATTATGAGCAGCTAAATCCATAGCTAGGGCTTCAATGTAACCTGACAAGATAATTTCATGTTTCAAGTTAATGATTAACATTTGTTGATTACTTTTAATTTTCTGGTCTCATTCACTTGTTCTTAGTTGAATCTTTATGCATGTTTAAATAACTGGCCACTATGAACACATGCATGTTGGTTATCTAGTTCAAGTTTACATAAACACCATATGACTCTTGAACCGATTAGTGAATGAGTGGGTAATGCATTTAGGACAAACACCATGTTTAAATGTTTACTTGGTTCCTTTATGTTCTTCTTAAGCTTAATAAATTTAAAATAAAAAAAAAATCAATTTGGAACTTTTTTTGTTTTGTTAAGTTAGTTTATGTATTTATTTACGTTGTGTGGTTAGTTAGTTTATTTCTGAGTGTTAAAAACACATTTTTATTTCATTTTAAACGTTACAAACAAAGAAAAAAAAAGTAAAAACAAAAAAAAAATATTCAAGTAAATTAAAAAAAAAATAACAACTTCTTCTTCTTCTTCATCATCTTCATCTTCATCTTCATGGCATGCCTCTATTTTCTCTAACTTGCAGAATCTGCAGCAGCTCCACATGGTCCTCATTTTTCCTCTCCAGTGCTTCCACGTGCTGATTAGCACAGGAAAGCCGCTTCTGGAGTCCGCCACCATAGCCTTCAAGGAAGCTATTTCCTCGCTCATCGCGGCACACTCCCGTGTCCTCTCCAATAATCGCATGCCCAAGTTGGTAGCCGAAACCGCGTGGAGCACACTTAAGTTGTGGGACTCCTCCACCGCTGCCTTGTCAGACCTCTTTGCCACATGCAGATGATCTGTCGGAGTGAGCTTGCTGCTAATCATGCCTCCCAGCAGCACTGCTCTGCTAGGCACTGCCTCAGAAAAGTTTGGTATTGCCTCAGCAAAGTTTGAGGCCGTGCCATGATGATATGTGGAGTTTGGGAAGACATGGTTTGGAGGAGCCCTTATCTGCGCATTCGGTGGTGCGAGGGACAATTCAAGGTTGAGATCATCAAGGTGAGCGCATGAGGATGCCATTGTTTTGTTTCTGAATTTTTTGATGTTTTTCTTTGAGTTTGCAGGAAGAAATGTTGGGTATCATCCGCTTGAAGAAGTGTGGTTTAAATAGACATATGCTGATGAGGGTGCCAACACCATTTCGGATTTCCCGGGCATGCTCGACCTAATTGCTTCAAGGGGGAGCACCTTTACTTTACTTTACTTTTTTTATTTTCTCCGTGTTTTCTGGTGTTTAATATTTTTTGCCCGTTACTTTCATTTTCTAGAGCTTTATGTTTTTGCTTTTCCCTTTCGGCTATCATCTTTAGTTTATTTTAGTTAGGGAACTGTGCTTTCTTTTCTGTTTGTCGTATTTGTTTGATTTAAGTTTGGGGAAGTGTGTTTTCCTTTTCCTTTTTATTTTATTTTATTTTTCTTTATTCATTGTTTTTCTTTTTAATTTAAAAAAAATAATAATAATAATAACTTGTTTTCTTCTTGTTTGACAGGTTTCTTAAGAATTTAATTTGAAGAAGAGGCAAAATTAAAGATGCGTCTTGGACACCTGGTGCAAGAATCCCAACTCTTCTTTTAAATTCTTGTTTGAATTGCGTGTTTTTATTTCAGTTTTTATTTATTTATTTATTTATTTTGTTTTTATTTAATTAGGTAGTACAATTTAAAACTCATAGGATATTCTTTGAAGGAGCTAAATTTTTGGTAACTCCAGCTGAGCAACCGCAGTCTATAGCAGTGTCTAGGAGTTCTTTAGGCGACACCTTCGGTGTCTAAGAAGTTTGGGTTTTAAGAGGGACTATTGTGACCCCTCCAACCTTCCCGGATCCCCTGGCTGTGTTTTCTGAGGCCCTTAACTGGTCATCCTTAAGTTTTTCTCTTAAAAGAAGAAGCAGTTATTTGTGTGTTTACTTAACTAATAATAAAAAATAAAAAAAAATTCATGTTTGGGTCTTCATGTTTTTGTTTGATTGTGGTTCTTTAAATTTAGGGTCAATCGTCTCTTTGAGATAACATAACGTTTTTATTTCCCAATTAAAGAAAAAAAAAGACGCATACATTTTAAAATTAAATATTAAATAAAAGCTGAAATCATTTCTTCTTGGCGCTCGGTGTCTCGACCATAGGAGCTTTTAGTTTGGCCCTCTGACCTGTCCTCTTCCGGGGCTTCACGCACAGCCTCTTGGGGCTCATCACTTGAGCTCCCAAAGATCGCAATCTTAGCTTGAGCGTAACTACTCTCATGATCTGCTTTCTTGCGTTTACCCGGTCGGTCTAGGTCCTCCAGCTGCTTTCTCATGTCGTTAGAGTACAACTCTACCATCTTTGATAGATTTTTATTCTCGTCTCGCAATACTTCTAGCTGGTGTTGATTCACCTCCACTATCCTTGACCTCTCCCTTTTCAAGATTTTTATAGCACTTTGACACTCTTCAACCATACTTCGCTCCGCCGCCACTGAGCTTTAAGCACCTCTACCTCATGGGACTTCGCAGTAGGCGATGACCCAAACTTGCTACACATGCTGTACTCTCACGCTCAGTGCCAGGGCATCACTCATGACCTGGTTGTCATCCCTTGTCCTGAACACATGTATATCTTTGGGAGTCACTAAATTTCTGCCAACTCCAATGGCAACATCGTTGTCCAAGAGTATTGAGTCATTGACAGTCACATGCCCCCGTGAGGAGGCAAAGTAGGGCATCCATACCTGGTGCCTCCTGCTTGGCCTCGTGTTTGAGTCGGTGGAGCTAGGTTGAGATCCAACGAAAAGGGGTAGGAAGAAGCCATTTGATTTCTCAGTTTTTCTTGCTTCTTTTCTCTTTTGTGTTTCTGAGTTTGTGTTTATTTTGTTTTTTTCCCCTTCTTTTTCCTTCTTATAGAGTCTTTCACAAAACCCTAGCCTTTGCAGCGTCGTAACCATTTTTTTGAATCTCCAGCATTCCTCTCAAGTCCCACAACCTTCTCGCTTTCCAACCACAACCAACTCACTTATCACGACATGTCTTTTCTGAACGGACGCGTTCAGGAAAGTCTTCGCGCCTTTCCATGAGCCCGTAATTTCAGCTTGTGAAATCTGCGGCGCTTTTTATCTGCGACACGTGGCTTCTGCTTCTGCCGTGACGAACCATGAGACGACATCATGGACCACATTCCCTCTTTTTAGAAATCCCGCTTTGCGCTCATAATTCACGTTTTATCTTTTTAAAAAAAAATTATAATTAAAATTAAAATGTGTGGGCTTCGGAATTCATTTCGTTTGTTTGTTTGTTTTTTTTGTTTGTTTTGTAATTTTTATTTTGTAATTATTTTATTTTTGTGTGTTTTGTAATTTTTATTTGCTTTAATACCTTTCATTTGTTGTTATGACATTGTTTGTGGCTAATTTTTAAACATTGAGGACAATGTTCATTTCTAGGTTTGGGGGTATTGGAGTCTAGTATGTATTATTTATTTTTATTTTTCTTAATTTAAAAAAAAAATATTGCTTGTTTTTCTTCTATTTGAGTCTTGTTTTGTTTTTGAGTCACTTTCCGAACAACATTTGATGAGATTGTGATAAATGTTTGCATGACTTAAATAAAAATTGGATTTCATTTTATTTTAGTGTTTTTTTTCTTTATTAAAAAATAATAAATAAAAAAAATTTGGAATTGTTCTAGCATGATATGTTTCAAACCTTCTTTACACTTGCCATTTGTTTCATAATTTTCCAATTAAAGGATTTGCATGATCTAAAGAATTGTATGAAGCATAAATTAGACTTATATAATCAACCATATAAAGTGAGCTTTTGAGCCTTGTCGTTCAATTCATGAGTGTTATATACATACTCTTATTTTCTTGTCATCTAAGTTGTTGTTTGATCTCATTTTTCATTGATTTGGTTGAACACTTAAAAGTCATTCATTCTTGTGCAATTTGATTTCATGACATTTAAAGAAATGATATTAAGGCCTTCTTTGGATCGTTTGTGCCTTTCAAGCTAACCTTATGCATACTTAAGCATGATTTTCCATTGTTAACCATTTTGAGCCTACATGTAAACCTTTTCTTTCATTTACCAATTTTATTTCCTCGCCTTAGCCCGAAAAACAAATATTTACCTTTTCTAAGGAACTCATGAGCTTTAATTGGGATGTGTTTTTCATGCTAAGTTTGGGAAGAGGTGTTACATTTCGAAAAAAAAAAAAAAAAAAAAAAAAATTCACACAATTGGTGAAAGAAAAGAGAAAAGTGGTGGTTGAATGAAATTTCATTTTTGGGCCTTCAAAATAAATTGGTGTTTGTTGAATTAAAGGAAAGGAGTGAATCAATGTAAATGAAGGTATAAGGAGTTTTGATCATGTAAAAAAAAAAATCTAATCGTGATGATTCAAAGTCTTGTATACAATTATTTTATGCTCTTACATTGCGAGTTCCTTGGACTTTGTATTATCCATACCTTTCATTTCTTACTCACCTTACACCCTTGGCCCCATTACAACCTTTACTAAAGACCTAAATTGATCTTAAATGTCATGTGGTTGAATTGCTTTCATTTTTTCTACTTTTAAGTGTTTGGCATCCTTCTTGAGATCATATTAATGCAAGTTCTTCATCTTTCTGTTTCGAGTTAAGTCTTTATGGTTTAACTCTAATCTCATGTTTATAACTGAGTGTTGCATTATAGCCCTCTTCTGAGTGATTCATTTGTGAGAGGACAACTTTGGTGAGATTTGAAGTTGAACTTGTGCTTTGTATAATTTTTGAAATTGTGTGAAAACTAAGATTGGGAAATTTGTTGCATTTGGCTATCACACTACTACACTTTGAACATATTATGTTTTGAACTTTGCCGCCTTGTAAATAATGTCTAAAATTGAGCTTTTATTGTTAAAACGTTTAAGTCATGTGCATGAGTCATTTCTCTTCAGAAAATGTTCGGAAAGATTGTTTTGAGTTCTTTTTATTTTTGTAATTGTTTTTTTTGTTTTTGTTTTTTGTTTTGTTTTTGTTAATGTATTTATGTTTGTTTTTGTTTTTCGTTTTGCTTAAGGACTAACAATCTTTTAAGTTTTCTAATTACTTTGTTTTACAGAGTCAGTAAAACGTTTGTGGGTATTGATTTGCTTAAACCCTCAGGAGACACAACTCATCCTACTAGGGATGCCTAGAGGTTTAAAGGCTTGTTGCATATGCTCAATGCAATCGAGTTACCTACGAAAGTGGTCTAGTTAACTTCTTATTTGTTTTTATCTTTGTTTTCCTTTTGTTTTGCTCGAGGACTAGCAAAATCTAGGTTTGGGGGTATTTGATCGGTGCATATTTACATATCATTTTGTACCCTTCTAATTTATGATTTGGTTATGTTTTTGAGTTAAACTTGTGCTTTTAATAAGTTTTGTGTTTGTTTCAGTGTAATAAACTTAAGGACTCACTAATTGCATTTTGGAGACAAATTAGCTCAAAACAGTGTCTGCAGATCAGTCAACTTCACGGATTGGACTGTACTTGCAAAAGAAGAACCAGATAATGAGCCACATATCATTGGAAAGATACGGAAGTCTAGTTTCTGTAGAATTTTACGGTTCATGATTCCGAGTCTTCTAGATAAAGTTATACATGTTTTGGCAACTTAAGGTCAAATTCGGCAGCATCTGCGTTACTGGGCCAAAAATCACATTTGAAGGCCTTTCCGAATTTTCCTTGAGTTGGGCTGCATATGCTTGGAAAGATAAGACATATAGCTTGAAGATACATATTTTTGCAGATTTTTCAGAATGGATGAACAAGCCCAAAACGAGCCCACAAGCTGGCTGCAATGCATTGTCATGCATGACATATGCATGATGAATTGTTGTTGATTGTGGGAAAGTTTGTGGAAGCATATTCAATTCCTATTTTTGAGTGGAATTTTGCAGCAGCCAAAAGATGGTGAAGTGGATGATGCAACACTAAGCTTAATGTCAAAAGATGATGTTGCGTAGATTCAGCTACACCAAAATGGGTTCAACTGCATCCTCAACTTGTGATACTCGCAAGTGCACGAGCCGTTGGTAGTTTAGCATATATAAGTGCGAGGTCGATTCCACAGGGATTGGTGATTGAATAATCCAACTCAGTTTTCCTACACAAAACAGAAATGGAAACAAGAGGAACAAAACAAGAAGAAAGAAAAGAACTAAGACAAGATGGTGAGGTTTTAGAATCCACCCTAATTGTTCTAATCATGTTATGACAGCAAGTAAACAAATTGATTCACTCATGAAGATGCTCACAAATAAGTCCATGGTGTTTGGATCAAATTGTATTGAACATCACAAGGACCCCAAGCATGGTGTTTACATTAGGAGACCTAGAAACCAAATCACATGAGTTGCTAATGGATGGAATGAAGATGATCCCCAAACCTTCCCAACAAGAGCAAAATGCATAAAACCTCAGGTGATCAATCAAAGGATGCAAAAACAGCTCCATTAAAATAGTGAAGAAGAATTCATGAATGAAATCAAACTTTATAAACTCAAACCATGATACAAGACTAGCAAGATGTTTATTAAAACTAATAACTGAAAAACAAAGTAAATACAATAAGAAAATAAAAGACAAAGGGAGGAGAAGAAGATAAGGACAACATGCTAGAGATGGAAAAGAATCATCTCCATGGCTGCCAGGAGGCCAAAGCCTCCCAGCTGCTGCCTTCTCCCTTCTCTCCCTTTGTGACTCTCAACTTTCCCTCTCTTTGTGTACAATGGAAGTGTAAAATGATGGAATCAGGATGTGAGTTGAATGTGGAATGGAAGTGGTATTTATAGGGAGAGGGGAGTGGGAAATCTGAATTGAATATGGCTAATGGACTCAACACTTGCATTAGAAAATCAGAAATGGTTGCTCCACTAAATCCCACTAGCAGCCCTAGCTCATCCTCATGTCAGCATGACCAAGCTTCCATTCAGAAACCAATAGCTCATGCCTAGCTCATCATGACCAAGCATGCAATGAGCTCATCTTCCTGTCAGCATGATGTGTATTTCCATGGGCTCACGAATTGGGTTGGGCTGAATCAAATGATGACTTTAAGATGTCCATTGTGAAGTTCAGAATGTCTCTGATCCAACCACACAAGTATTGGCCCAATCCAAGCTCGGATGAAGAAGATAAGGCCGAAATGAACTTCCACCTCAGTCTCCAGCTTTTTTTTGCACGTTTTTGCACCATATTGCTTCATATGCTCTCATGCTCAATTGGCCTACAAAACACACAAAGAGAGGCAAATAACTCAAAATTCTAAGAAACTAAGCAAAAGAAGTAAGTAAATAGGGTACGTATATGTATGAAATTATGAGCTTAACAGATGATGAAGTGGGAGTTGCAACACTAAGCCTAAAGACAAGAGGAATTGTTTTCAAATGCAATAGTGGGTTAAGTGATTTAAGTGTTGTAAGTTAGTGAAGTTACTGTGTTTATAAAATTCAATTGTATAATTCAGATTTTCACTTCCCCTAGGCCTATAAATAGGGAAGTTCTCTAAGCTTGTAAAAACACCCCAAGGGGGGAGCTCTCAAGCACTTCTCTAGAGCTCCCTTCCCTTCTCTCCCTCAAATTCTCTTAGTTTCCCTTTGTAGTTCTCAATTGTTGTAACAAGATCCTAGTACTATAAATCTCAAGCATTTTTTCATTTCTCTTCTTCTATAAATTCTCCAAACACTTCTCTATTCTCTTTCAAAGTTCTCCATGCTCTAAACCATTTCCCAAACACAATTCCCATTCCCTTCCAAATTCCCCATGTTCTCCAAACACTTTCTCTTCCAAATTCTCAAAGTTCTCAAACACCACTTTCTTCTCTTTCTCAAACACCTCACAAACACTTTTCTCTTCTCTAAGTTCTCATGTTCTTGACCACTTCTCTCTTCTCTTCAAAATCCTCCAAGTTTCCAAACACTTTCTTCATCAAATCCTCCAAGTTCTCAAATGCTTTCTTCTCCCTTCTCTAAAAGCTCTCAAACACTCTCTTCCAAAATCCACAAAGTTCCCAAAACACCATTTTCCTTACTCTTCCAAAATTCTCCAAATCTCTCAAACACTTCTCCCTTCTCTTCCTCCAAACCTCTCAAACACCACTTTCTTCCCTTCCAAAATCCTCGAAGCTCTCAAACAAATGTTCTTCCAAAATTCTCTAAAGTTGTCAAACACTTTCTTCTCCCTCCTCCAAGCTCTCAAACACTTTCCTTTCTTCCTCAAGTTCTCTTAATTTCTTTAATGTTCTTTTAGTTGTAATTTATTTTTCATTGTAATGTACATTCTTTCTTCTTGTTTTGTTTCTTTTGTTTTCATTCTTGTTTTGTGTAGGAAAATTAAACTGGATTATTCAATCACCAATCCCTGTGGAATCGACCTCGCACTTACATACGCTAAACTACCAACGGTTCGTGCACTTGCGAGTATCACAAGTTGATGATGCAGCTGAATCCATTTTGGTGCAGCTGAGTCTACGCAACAAGAGGTGGTCGTGGTCATCGAGGTGGTGGACAGTCTGGACATAGAGATGACAGCAAGTCATCTCATGGTTTCAAAAGAGACGATGACTCTGAAGAAAAAGGAGCATATCACTTTGATAAGTCAAAAGTGGAGTGCTATAGATGTGGAAATTTTGGGCACTACAAGAATGAGTGCTATACGAAGTTACCAAAAGAAAAAGGAGAAAAGTCAAACTTTGTGGAGAAAAAGAAAGAGGAAGAGACACTTTTGATGGCTTTTCATGCACTAACAGAAACTGATCAGGAGACATGGTATGTGGACACAGGTTGCAACAATCACATGAGTGGATGTAAGTCTTCCTTTATCAATTTGGATGAAAGCTTTTACACGGTAGTAAGTTTTGGTGACAAATCAACAGTGAAAGTGATAGATAAGGGAGATATTCAAATCAGAACCAAAAATGACTTTATTGAAACTATTTCAAATGTTTTTTATATTCCTGATTTGAAGACAAATTTGCTGAGTGCTGGTCAACTACAAGATAAAGGTTACAGGATTACTATCTATAAAGGAGAGTGTGAAGTATACGATCCAAAAAGGGGTTCCATTGCTGTTGTAAAAATGTCTTCCAACAGATTGTTTCCTTTGAAAATCAAGAATGTGCAGGCTTGCTTGTTTGCCAAAGAAGATGACCCGTGGAGATGGCACTATATATATGGCCATTTGAATTTTAATGGCTTGAGAACACTTCACCAGAAAGGGATGGTCACTGGCTTACCTGAGATAACTCCTCCATCAAAGGTGTGTGAAGAATGCATCACTGAGAAGCACAAAAGAGACTCTTTTCCTGGTGGCAAGGCAGCAAGGGCTCAATCAATCCTGGAGATGGTTCACTCTGATTTATGTGGACCAATAAATCCCATCTCAAATGGTAACAAGAAATATTTCATCTTCTTTACTGATGATTTTAGTACAAAGACTTGGATCTATTTCTCGCAGGAAAAATCAGAAGCATTTGAAGCATTCAAAAGCTTCAAAGCTCTAGTTGAAAATGAATCAGAAAAGTGTCGGTATACAAACACTTGATACCAAACTTCTTTGACTGGGTGATTAGTTTACAAACTATATCACACTCACACACGTTCAAAGACAAGAATAAAGAAAGAGTATTTGGAGAATGATTGTTATTCTCTTATAATTCCTTATTATTCTCTATCGAAAACAACACACTGACAACTCTGTTTATAGAGTGTACAAACTGACATTGTGGTCCAGCAAGATCCACACATTATTATTAAACTAAAAACACTATAGAAAGCAACCAAAATAAAATACGCATTATCATCTATTGTTGGCAACTTGGCTGCTAACTATCATTGTGCCCTAAGCACTTTGGTTTATTTACTCTGACACTATCACAGTGCATGAAGCACTTGATTTGTTTATTCCAACGTTCACCTCCTCAAATCAAGAGTCCTTCATCCCAAGCATTCCACGTAGCTCTCTGAAGGAATCAATTGGAAGTGGTTTCGTGAAGATATCTGCCACCTGCTCCATGGTGTGACAATATTCAAGTTCAATTGTCTTCTTCTTTACGTGCTCTCTTAGAAAATGGAACCTTATATTAATATGCTTGCTCCTTCCATGCTGTATTGGATTCTTTGCAAGCTTGATTGCAGACTTGTTGTCCACAATCACAGTAGATTCTTCTTGTGAGTGATTCAAAGACTTCAACAAATTTCTCAATCAAATGCCCTCGCATACAGTTGAAGAAAGTTCCACGTACTCGGCTTCACATGATGAAAAAGTTACAATTGCCTGCTTTTTGGATGTCCAAGAGAAAGCTGTTGAACCAAGATAGAACACATACCCTGTAGTGCTTTTTCCTCCATCTCGATCACCTCCCCAGTCACTATCTGAGTAGCCAACTAGATTTGCATCTTCTCCATAAGCATAAAAAGGCCAAAATTAAGAGAACCTTTAATATACCTTAGTATTCTTTTAGCAGCTAACCAGTGAGATTCTCTTGGTGTCTCCATGTAACGACTTACAAGTCCAACTCCATAAACAATGTCAGGTCTCGTCATTGTTAAGTACCTCAAGCTTCCAACTAGACTTTTGTATAAAGTGGAGTTAACAATTTTCCCTTCTCCCTCTTTTGTTAACTTGAGACCTGGAGCAACTGGAGTGTTGACAGGAATTACAACTGTTCATCTGGAATTTCTCCAAGATCTCTCTCATGTATTTTTTCTGAGAGATGAATATTCCACCATTTTCTTGCTTGACTTCTATCCCAAGAAAAAAGGACATTAATCCATTGTCTGTCATCTCGAACTCCTTGAACATGGACTGTTTGAACTCAGCAAACATACTTTCACTACCACCAGTAAAAATTAGATCATCCACATAAAGACAAAGGATAAGAAATTCACCTTCACCACCATTCTTCATGTAAACAGAATGTTCATATGGACATTGAACAAATCCATTTTCTTGAAGATAACTGTAGATACGTGAATTCCAAGCTCTTGGGCTTGCTTTAGACCGTATGTTGTTAAAAATATGTTAACTCGCAATTGTACGGGGCAATTAGTAGTATAGCAAGACAAGTACGAGGTCGTACCCACGAAGACTGAGAAGTTCAAATTAGTTATGTACTTTAGATTACCGAATTCAAGAAGTTAGGAAGTTAAATCTAAAACAGAATTTAAAGTGAGATTAGTTTGAGACAGAAGCAAAATGAAATTGGAAATTTAAGTGAAAGAGCTTATGCTTGTGAGAAGAACTAAACAAATTGAAATTGCAAAGGAAGGCAATTAAACAAATGTAACAAAGTGTGATTTTGAAGGGGTTGAAAACGGATTTGGAAACTAGGGCATTCGATTCACCATAACAATTCAATTCTGGGTTATAAAGATTCAAGTAACAAGTCTAATTCAGATTCAAAGATTGATTCTAGCTAAAGTATGATTAGGCCATGGTGTTTGGTCCTAACCTTGTGTTCCTAATTCCCTAATTTGATCATTTGTTGTCTAACCTAAAATTAAGCATTAGGAACCCATTAAGCATAGAAGAACATTTTAAACAACCAAGTATGTATCTAATCCCTGTTGTCGAATGTCCATACATACTCTTCCTATTCATAGTTCAATTCGAATTAAAGCATGGTGTATACTCTTAATTCAAACCAAGATAGTTAACAAACAAGTTCTAATGGTGATCAATCATTCAAACAAGCATGTTAACTTATAAGCATAATGAATAAGAACATGAATCATGAATCAAACTTGAAACTCCAAACTTATGAACCCAGAATATTCATGTTAGGTTACATCGAAGCCCTAGTTATGGATTTAGCTATTCATAATGGAAAAGAGACTTGAACAGAAATGAGAAAACATAATGAATGCAATAAGAGTAAAAAAAAACCCTTTTATGAAGTTCTTGTGGTGTCCAAGGCTTCTCCAAGTGCTTCTCCACTTCTAATGCTTCTCCAAGAGCTTCCCCACTTCTAGAAAGATGTATGAAGGATATGGAGGTGATTTGGGATGAGTTTGAGTGAGTGGTGATGGCTAAGAAAGATGAAATTCGTAGGGAAATGGAAGAGAGGTTTGCTGGAGTTGTTTTGGTGATTGCTGGAGTGTTTGGGATTGTGAGAGTGTTTGAGGATGGCTGGAGTGAATTGTGGGGTTGTGAATCCCAGGATTTGTTGTGTCTTGAATGTGGAATGGATGTGGTATTTATAGGGAGAGGGGAGTGATAAATCTGAATTCAATATGGCTAATGCATACAACACTTGCATTATAAAAGATGAATTGGTTGATGCAATTCACTAATGCATACAACACTTGCATTATAAAAGATGAATTGGTTGATGCACTTCACTAATGCTTCTCCACCAGCAGCCCTAGCGCATCTTCATGTCACCATGACCAAGCTTCCAACCAACTACAATAGCTCTTGCCTAGCTCACCATGACCAAGCTTCCAACCAGCTCATCCTCATGTCAGCATGACCAGCAACTTCTTGGGCTTACGAATTGGGCTAGGCTGAATCAAATGAAGACTTTAAGATGTCCATTGTGAAGTTCAGAATGTGTATGATCCAACCACACAAGTATTGGCCCAATCCAAGCTCGGAGGAGGAAGTTAAGGCCGAAACAAATTGCTAACTCGTTTTGCTCGCTGACAAAAATCCATCCTGAGCATGGTTCGGTGTTTGCTAGGTTACGGACTCCAGATTTATCCAATGGGGCTGATTTGAAGACAAATTTGCTGAGTGCTGGTCAACTACAAGATAAAGGTTACAGGATTACTATCTATAAAGGAGAGTGTGAAGTATACGATCCAAAAAGGGGTTCCATTGCTGTTGTAAAAATGTCTTCCAACAGATTGTTTCCTTTGAAAATCAAGAATGTGCAGGCTTGCTTGTTTGCCAAAGAAGATGACCCGTGGAGATGGCACTATATATATGGCCATTTGAATTTTAATGGCTTGAGAACACTTCACCAGAAAGGGATGGTCATGGCTTACCTGAGATAACTCCTCCATCAAAGGTGTGTGAAGAATGCATCACTGAGAAGCACAAAAGAGACTCTTTTCCTGGTGGCAAGGCAGCAAGGGCTCAATCAATCCTGGAGATGGTTCACTCTGATTTATGTGGACCAATAAATCCCATCTCAAATGGTAACAAGAAATATTTCATCTTCTTTACTGATGATTTTAGTACAAAGACTTGGATCTATTTCTCGAGGAAAAAATCAGAAGCATTTGAAGCATTCAAAAGCTTCAAAGCTCTAGTTGAAAATGAATCAGAAAAGTGTCGGTATACAAACACTTGATACCAAACTTCTTTGACTGGGTGATTAGTTTACAAACTATATCACACTCACACACGTTCAAAGACAAGAATAAAGAAAGAGTATTTGGAGAATGATTGTTATTCTCTTATAATTCCTTATTATTCTCTATCGAAAACAACACACTGACAACTCTGTTTATAGAGTTTACAAACTGACATTGTGGTCCAGCAAGATCCACACATTATTATTAAACTAAAAACACTATAGAAAGCAACCAAAATAAAATACGCATTATCATCTATTGTTGGCAACTTGGCTGCTAACTATCATTGTGCCCTAAGCACTTTGGTTTATTTACTCTGACACTATCACAGTGCATGAGGCACTTGATTTGTTTATTCCAACGTTCACCTCCTCAAATCAAGAGTCCTTCATCCCAAGCATTCCACGTAGCTCTCTGAAGGAATCAATTGGAAGTGGTTTCGTGAAGATATCTGCCACCTGCTCCATGGTGTGACAATATTCAAGTTCAATTGTCTTCTTCTTTACGTGCTCTCTTAGAAAATGGAACCTTATATTAATATGCTTGCTCCTTCCATGCTGTATTGGATTCTTTGCAAGCTTGATTGCAGACTTGTTGTCCACAATCACAGTAGATTCTTCTTGTGAGTGATTCAAAGACTTCAACAAATTTCTCAATCAAATGCCCTCGCATACAGTTGAAGAAAGTTCCACGTACTCGGCTTCACATGATGAAAAAGTTACAATTGCCTGCTTTTTGGATGTCCAAGAGAAAGCTGTTGAACCAAGATAGAACACATACCCTGTAGTGCTTTTTCCTCCATCTCGATCACCTCCCCAGTCACTATTGAGTAGCCAACTAGATTTGCATCTTCTCCATAAGCATAAAAAGGCCAAAATTAAGAGAACCTTTAATATACCTTAGTATTCTTTTAGCAGCTAACCAGTGAGATTCTCTTGGTGTCTCCATGTAACGACTTACAAGTCCAACTCCATAAACAATGTCAGGTCTCGTCATTGTTAAGTACCTCAAGCTTCCAACTAGACTTTTGTATAAAGTGGAGTTAACAATTTTCCCTTCTCCCTCTTTTGTTAACTTGAGACCTGTAGCAACTGGAGTGTTGACAGAATTACAACTGTTCATCTGGAATTTCTCCAAGATCTCTCTCATGTATTTTTTCTGAGAGATGAATATTCCACCATTTTCTTGCTTGACTTCTATCCCAAGAAAAAAGGACATTAATCCATTGTCTGTCATCTTCGAACTCCTTGAACATGGACTGTTTGAACTCAGCAAACATACTTTCACTACCACCAGTAAAAATTAGATCATCCACATAAAGACAAAGGATAAGAAATTCACCTTCACCACCATTCTTCATGTAAACAGAATGTTCATATGGACATTGAACAAATCCATTTTCTTGAAGATAACTGTAGATACGTGAATTCCAAGCTCTTGGGCTTGCTTTAGACCGTATGTTGTTAAAAATATGTTAACTCGCAATTGTACGGGGCAATTAGTAGTATAGCAAGACAAGTACGAGGTCGTACCCACGAAGACTGAGAAGTTCAAATTAGTTATGTACTTTAGATTACCGAATTCAAGAAGTTAGGAAGTTAAATCTAAAACAGAATTTAAAGTGAGATTAGTTTGAGACAGAAGCAAAATGAAATTGGAAATTTAAGTGAAAGAGCTTATGCTTGTGAGAAGAACTAAACAAATTGAAATTGCAAAGGAAGGCAATTAAACAAATGTAACAAAGTGTGATTTTGAAGGGGTTGAAAACGGATTTGGAAACTAGGGCATTCGATTCACCATAACAATTCAATTCTGGGTTATAAAGATTCAAGTAACAAGTCTAATTCAGATTCAAAGATTGATTCTAGCTAAAGTATGATTAGGCCATGGTGTTTGGTCCTAACCTTGTGTTCCTAATTCCCTAATTTGATCATTTGTTGTCTAACCTAAAATTAAGCATTAGGAACCCATTAAGCATAGAAGAACATTTTAAACAACCAAGTATGTATCTAATCCCTGTTGTCGAATGTCCATACATACTCTTCCTATTCATAGTTCAATTCGAATTAAAGCATGGTGTATACTCTTAATTCAAACCAAGATAGTTAACAAACAAGTTCTAATGGTGATCAATCATTCAAACAAGCATGTTAACTTATAAGCATAATGAATAAGAACATGAATCATGAATCAAACTTGAAACTCCAAACTTATGAACCCAGAATATTCATGTTAGGTTACATCGAAGCCCTAGTTATGGATTTAGCTATTCATAATGGAAAAGAGACTTGAACAGAAATGAGAAAACATAATGAATGCAATAAGAGTAAAAAAAAACCCTTTTATGAAGTTCTTGTGGTGTCCAAGGCTTCTCCAAGTGCTTCTCCACTTCTAATGCTTCTCCAAGAGCTTCCCCACTTCTAGAAAGATGTATGAAGGATATGGAGGTGATTTGGGATGAGTTTGAGTGAGTGGTGATGGCTAAGAAAGATGAAATTCGTAGGGAAATGGAAGAGAGGTTTGCTGGAGTTGTTTTGGTGATTGCTGGAGTGTTTGGGATTGTGAGAGTGTTTGAGGATGGCTGGAGTGAATTGTGGGGTTGTGAATCCCAGGATTTGTTGTGTCTTGAATGTGGAATGGATGTGGTATTTATAGGGAGAGGGGAGTGATAAATCTGAATTCAATATGGCTAATGCATACAACACTTGCATTATAAAAGATGAATTGGTTGATGCAATTCACTAATGCATACAACACTTGCATTATAAAAGATGAATTGGTTGATGCACTTCACTAATGCTTCTCCACCAGCAGCCCTAGCGCATCTTCATGTCACCATGACCAAGCTTCCAACCAACTACAATAGCTCTTGCCTAGCTCACCATGACCAAGCTTCCAACCAGCTCATCCTCATGTCAGCATGACCAGCAACTTCTTGGGCTTACGAATTGGGCTAGGCTGAATCAAATGAAGACTTTAAGATGTCCATTGTGAAGTTCAGAATGTGTATGATCCAACCACACAAGTATTGGCCCAATCCAAGCTCGGAGGAGGAAGTTAAGGCCGAAACAAATTGCTAACTCGTTTTGCTCGCTGACAAAAATCCATCCTGAGCATGGTTCGGTGTTTGCTAGGTTACGGACTCCAGATTTATCCAATGGGGCTGATTTGAAGACAAATTTGCTGAGTGCTGGTCAACTACAAGATAAAGGTTACAGGATTACTATCTATAAAGGAGAGTGTGAAGTATACGATCCAAAAAGGGGTTCCATTGCTGTTGTAAAAATGTCTTCCAACAGATTGTTTCCTTTGAAAATCAAGAATGTGCAGGCTTGCTTGTTTGCCAAAGAAGATGACCCGTGGAGATGGCACTATATATATGGCCATTTGAATTTTAATGGCTTGAGAACACTTCACCAGAAAGGGATGGTCATGGCTTACCTGAGATAACTCCTCCATCAAAGGTGTGTGAAGAATGCATCACTGAGAAGCACAAAAGAGACTCTTTTCCTGGTGGCAAGGCAGCAAGGGCTCAATCAATCCTGGAGATGGTTCACTCTGATTTATGTGGACCAATAAATCCCATCTCAAATGGTAACAAGAAATATTTCATCTTCTTTACTGATGATTTTAGTACAAAGACTTGGATCTATTTCTCGCAGGAAAAATCAGAAGCATTTGAAGCATTCAAAAGCTTCAAAGCTCTAGTTGAAAATGAATCAGAAAAGTGTCGGTATACAAACACTTGATACCAAACTTCTTTGACTGGGTGATTAGTTTACAAACTATATCACACTCACACACGTTCAAAGACAAGAATAAAGAAAGAGTATTTGGAGAATGATTGTTATTCTCTTATAATTCCTTATTATTCTCTATCGAAAACAACACACTGACAACTCTGTTTATAGAGTTTACAAACTGACATTGTGGTCCAGCAAGATCCACACATTATTATTAAACTAAAAACACTATAGAAAGCAACCAAAATAAAATACGCATTATCATCTATTGTTGGCAACTTGGCTGCTAACTATCATTGTGCCCTAAGCACTTTGGTTTATTTACTCTGACACTATCACAGTGCATGAGGCACTTGATTTGTTTATTCCAACGTTCACCTCCTCAAATCAAGAGTCCTTCATCCCAAGCATTCCACGTAGCTCTCTGAAGGAATCAATTGGAAGTGGTTTCGTGAAGATATCTGCCACCTGCTCCATGGTGTGACAATATTCAAGTTCAATTGTCTTCTTCTTTACGTGCTCTCTTAGAAAATGGAACCTTATATTAATATGCTTGCTCCTTCCATGCTGTATTGGATTCTTTGCAAGCTTGATTGCAGACTTGTTGTCCACAATCACAGTAGATTCTTCTTGTGAGTGATTCAAAGACTTCAACAAATTTCTCAATCAAATGCCCTCGCATACAGTTGAAGAAAGTGCCACGTACTCGGCTTCACATGATGAAAAAGTTACAATTGCCTGCTTTTTGGATGTCCAAGAGAAAGCTGTTGAACCAAGATAGAACACATACCCTGTAGTGCTTTTTCCTCCATCTCGATCACCTCCCCAGTCACTATCTGAGTAGCCAACTAGATTTGCATCTTCTCCATAAGCATAAAAAGGCCAAAATTAAGAGAACCTTTAATATACCTTAGTATTCTTTTAGCAGCTAACCAGTGAGATTCTCTTGGTGTCTCCATGTAACGACTTACAAGTCCAACTCCATAAACAATGTCAGGTCTCGTCATTGTTAAGTACCTCAAGCTTCCAACTAGACTTTTGTATAAAGTGGAGTTAACAATTTTCCCTTCTCCCTCTTTTGTTAACTTGAGACCTGTAGCAACTGGAGTGTTGACAGAATTACAACTGTTCATCTGGAATTTCTCCAAGATCTCTCTCATGTATTTTTTCTGAGAGATGAATATTCCACCATTTTCTTGCTTGACTTCTATCCCAAGAAAAAAGGACATTAATCCATTGTCTGTCATCTCGAACTCCTTGAACATGGACTGTTTGAACTCAGCAAACATACTTTCACTACCACCAGTAAAAATTAGATCATCCACATAAAGACAAAGGATAAGAAATTCACCTTCACCACCATTCTTCATGTAAACAGAATGTTCATATGGACATTGAACAAATCCATTTTCTTGAAGATAACTGTAGATACGTGAATTCCAAGCTCTTGGGCTTGCTTTAGACCGTATGTTGTTAAAAATATGTTAACTCGCAATTGTACGGGGCAATTAGTAGTATAGCAAGACAAGTACGAGGTCGTACCCACGAAGACTGAGAAGTTCAAATTAGTTATGTACTTTAGATTACCGAATTCAAGAAGTTAGGAAGTTAAATCTAAAACAGAATTTAAAGTGAGATTAGTTTGAGACAGAAGCAAAATGAAATTGGAAATTTAAGTGAAAGAGCTTATGCTTGTGAGAAGAACTAAACAAATTGAAATTGCAAAGGAAGGCAATTAAACAAATGTAACAAAGTGTGATTTTGAAGGGGTTGAAAACGGATTTGGAAACTAGGGCATTCGATTCACCATAACAATTCAATTCTGGGTTATAAAGATTCAAGTAACAAGTCTAATTCAGATTCAAAGATTGATTCTAGCTAAAGTATGATTAGGCCATGGTGTTTGGTCCTAACCTTGTGTTCCTAATTCCCTAATTTGATCATTTGTTGTCTAACCTAAAATTAAGCATTAGGAACCCATTAAGCATAGAAGAACATTTTAAACAACCAAGTATGTATCTAATCCCTGTTGTCGAATGTCCATACATACTCTTCCTATTCATAGTTCAATTCGAATTAAAGCATGGTGTATACTCTTAATTCAAACCAAGATAGTTAACAAACAAGTTCTAATGGTGATCAATCATTCAAACAAGCATGTTAACTTATAAGCATAATGAATAAGAACATGAATCATGAATCAAACTTGAAACTCCAAACTTATGAACCCAGAATATTCATGTTAGGTTACATCGAAGCCCTAGTTATGGATTTAGCTATTCATAATGGAAAAGAGACTTGAACAGAAATGAGAAAACATAATGAATGCAATAAGAGTAAAAAAAAACCCTTTTATGAAGTTCTTGTGGTGTCCAAGGCTTCTCCAAGTGCTTCTCCACTTTTAATGCTTCTCCAAGAGCTTCCCCACTTCTAGAAAGATGTATGAAGGATATGGAGGTGATTTGGGATGAGTTTGAGTGAGTGGTGATGGCTAAGAAAGATGAAATTCGTAGGGAAATGGAAGAGAGGTTTGCTGGAGTTGTTTTGGTGATTGCTGGAGTGTTTGGGATTGTGAGAGTGTTTGAGGATGGCTGGAGTGAATTGTGGGGTTGTGAATCCCAGGATTTGTTGTGTCTTGAATGTGGAATGGATGTGGTATTTATAGGGAGAGGGGAGTGATAAATCTGAATTCAATATGGCTAATGCATACAACACTTGCATTATAAAAGATGAATTGGTTGATGCAATTCACTAATGCATACAACACTTGCATTATAAAAGATGAATTGGTTGATGCACTTCACTAATGCTTCTCCACCAGCAGCCCTAGCGCATCTTCATGTCACCATGACCAAGCTTCCAACCAACTACAATAGCTCTTGCCTAGCTCACCATGACCAAGCTTCCAACCAGCTCATCCTCATGTCAGCATGACCAGCAACTTCTTGGGCTTACGAATTGGGCTAGGCTGAATCAAATGAAGACTTTAAGATGTCCATTGTGAAGTTCAGAATGTGTATGATCCAACCACACAAGTATTGGCCCAATCCAAGCTCGGAGGAGGAAGTTAAGGCCGAAACAAATTGCTAACTCGTTTTGCTCGCTGACAAAAATCCATCCTGAGCATGGTTCGGTGTTTGCTAGGTTACGGACTCCAGATTTATCCAATGGGGCTGATTTGAAGACAAATTTGCTGAGTGCTGGTCAACTACAAGATAAAGGTTACAGGATTACTATCTATAAAGGAGAGTGTGAAGTATACGATCCAAAAAGGGGTTCCATTGCTGTTGTAAAAATGTCTTCCAACAGATTGTTTCCTTTGAAAATCAAGAATGTGCAGGCTTGCTTGTTTGCCAAAGAAGATGACCCGTGGAGATGGCACTATATATATGGCCATTTGAATTTTAATGGCTTGAGAACACTTCACCAGAAAGGGATGGTCACTGGCTTACCTGAGATAACTCCTCCATCAAAGGTGTGTGAAGAATGCATCACTGAGAAGCACAAAAGAGACTCTTTTCCTGGTGGCAAGGCAGCAAGGGCTCAATCAATCCTGGAGATGGTTCACTCTGATTTATGTGGACCAATAAATCCCATCTCAAATGGTAACAAGAAATATTTCATCTTCTTTACTGATGATTTTAGTACAAAGACTTGGATCTATTTCTCGCAGGAAAAATCAGAAGCATTTGAAGCATTCAAAAGCTTCAAAGCTCTAGTTGAAAATGAATCAGAAAAGTGTCGGTATACAAACACTTGATACCAAACTTCTTTGACTGGGTGATTAGTTTACAAACTATATCACACTCACACACGTTCAAAGACAAGAATAAAGAAAGAGTATTTGGAGAATGATTGTTATTCTCTTATAATTCCTTATTATTCTCTATCGAAAACAACACACTGACAACTCTGTTTATAGAGTTTACAAACTGACATTGTGGTCCAGCAAGATCCACACATTATTATTAAACTAAAAACACTATAGAAAGCAACCAAAATAAAATACGCATTATCATCTATTGTTGGCAACTTGGCTGCTAACTATCATTGTGCCCTAAGCACTTTGGTTTATTTACTCTGACACTATCACAGTGCATGAGGCACTTGATTTGTTTATTCCAACGTTCACCTCCTCAAATCAAGAGTCCTTCATCCCAAGCATTCCACGTAGCTCTCTGAAGGAATCAATTGGAAGTGGTTTCGTGAAGATATCTGCCACCTGCTCCATGGTGTGACAATATTCAAGTTCAATTGTCTTCTTCTTTACGTGCTCTCTTAGAAAATGGAACCTTATATTAATATGCTTGCTCCTTCCATGCTGTATTGGATTCTTTGCAAGCTTGATTGCAGACTTGTTGTCCACAATCACAGTAGATTCTTCTTGTGAGTGATTCAAAGACTTCAACAAATTTCTCAATCAAATGCCCTCGCATACAGTTGAAGAAAGTGCCACGTACTCGGCTTCACATGATGAAAAAGTTACAATTGCCTGCTTTTTGGATGTCCAAGAGAAAGCTGTTGAACCAAGATAGAACACATACCCTGGAGTGCTTTTTCCTCCATCTCGATCACCTCCCCAGTCACTATCTGAGTAGCCAACTAGATTTGCATCTTCTCCATAAGCATAAAAAGGCCAAAATTAAGAGAACCTTTAATATACCTTAGTATTCTTTTAGCAGCTAACCAGTGAGATTCTCTTGGTGTCTCCATGTAACGACTTACAAGTCCAACTCCATAAACAATGTCAGGTCTCGTCATTGTTAAGTACCTCAAGCTTCCAACTAGACTTTTGTATAAAGTGGAGTTAACAATTTTCCCTTCTCCCTCTTTTGTTAACTTGAGACCTGTAGCAACTGGAGTGTTGACAGAATTACAACTGTTCATCTGGAATTTCTCCAAGATCTCTCTCATGTATTTTTTCTGAGAGATGAATATTCCACCATTTTCTTGCTTGACTTCTATCCCAAGAAAAAAGGACATTAATCCATTGTCTGTCCATCTCGAACTCCTTGAACATGGACTGCTTGAACTCAGCAAACATACTTTCACTACCACCAGTAAAAATTAGATCATCCACATAAAGACAAAGGATAAGAAATTCACCTTCACCACCATTCTTCATGTAAACAGAATGTTCATATGGACATTGAACAAATCCATTTTCTTGAAGATAACTGTAGATACGTGAATTCCAAGCTCTTGGGCTTGCTTTAGACCGTATGTTGTTAAAAATATGTTAACTCGCAATTGTACGGGGCAATTAGTAGTATAGCAAGACAAGTACGAGGTCGTACCCACGAAGACTGAGAAGTTCAAATTAGTTATGTACTTTAGATTACCGAATTCAAGAAGTTAGGAAGTTAAATCTAAAACAGAATTTAAAGTGAGATTAGTTTGAGACAGAAGCAAAATGAAATTGGAAATTTAAGTGAAAGAGCTTATGCTTGTGAGAAGAACTAAACAAATTGAAATTGCAAAGGAAGGCAATTAAACAAATGTAACAAAGTGTGATTTTGAAGGGGTTGAAAACGGATTTGGAAACTAGGGCATTCGATTCACCATAACAATTCAATTCTGGGTTATAAAGATTCAAGTAACAAGTCTAATTCAGATTCAAAGATTGATTCTAGCTAAAGTATGATTAGGCCATGGTGTTTGGTCCTAACCTTGTGTTCCTAATTCCCTAATTTGATCATTTGTTGTCTAACCTAAAATTAAGCATTAGGAACCCATTAAGCATAGAAGAACATTTTAAACAACCAAGTATGTATCTAATCCCTGTTGTCGAATGTCCATACATACTCTTCCTATTCATAGTTCAATTCGAATTAAAGCATGGTGTATACTCTTAATTCAAACCAAGATAGTTAACAAACAAGTTCTAATGGTGATCAATCATTCAAACAAGCATGTTAACTTATAAGCATAATGAATAAGAACATGAATCATGAATCAAACTTGAAACTCCAAACTTATGAACCCAGAATATTCATGTTAGGTTACATCGAAGCCCTAGTTATGGATTTAGCTATTCATAATGGAAAAGAGACTTGAACAGAAATGAGAAAACATAATGAATGCAATAAGAGTAAAAAAAAACCCTTTTATGAAGTTCTTGTGGTGTCCAAGGCTTCTCCAAGTGCTTCTCCACTTCTAATGCTTCTCCAAGAGCTTCCCCACTTCTAGAAAGATGTATGAAGGATATGGAGGTGATTTGGGATGAGTTTGAGTGAGTGGTGATGGCTAAGAAAGATGAAATTCGTAGGGAAATGGAAGAGAGGTTTGCTGGAGTTGTTTTGGTGATTGCTGGAGTGTTTGGGATTGTGAGAGTGTTTGAGGATGGCTGGAGTGAATTGTGGGGTTGTGAATCCCAGGATTTGTTGTGTCTTGAATGTGGAATGGATGTGGTATTTATAGGGAGAGGGGAGTGATAAATCTGAATTCAATATGGCTAATGCATACAACACTTGCATTATAAAAGATGAATTGGTTGATGCAATTCACTAATGCATACAACACTTGCATTATAAAAGATGAATTGGTTGATGCACTTCACTAATGCTTCTCCACCAGCAGCCCTAGCGCATCTTCATGTCACCATGACCAAGCTTCCAACCAACTACAATAGCTCTTGCCTAGCTCACCATGACCAAGCTTCCAACCAGCTCATCCTCATGTCAGCATGACCAGCAACTTCTTGGGCTTACGAATTGGGCTAGGCTGAATCAAATGAAGACTTTAAGATGTCCATTGTGAAGTTCAGAATGTGTATGATCCAACCACACAAGTATTGGCCCAATCCAAGCTCGGAGGAGGAAGTTAAGGCCGAAACAAATTGCTAACTCGTTTTGCTCGCTGACAAAAATCCATCCTGAGCATGGTTCGGTGTTTGCTAGGTTACGGACTCCAGATTTATCCAATGGGGCTGATTTGAAGACAAATTTGCTGAGTGCTGGTCAACTACAAGATAAAGGTTACAGGATTACTATCTATAAAGGAGAGTGTGAAGTATACGATCCAAAAAGGGGTTCCATTGCTGTTGTAAAAATGTCTTCCAACAGATTGTTTCCTTTGAAAATCAAGAATGTGCAGGCTTGCTTGTTTGCCAAAGAAGATGACCCGTGGAGATGGCACTATATATATGGCCATTTGAATTTTAATGGCTTGAGAACACTTCACCAGAAAGGGATGGTCACTGGCTTACCTGAGATAACTCCTCCATCAAAGGTGTGTGAAGAATGCATCACTCTAGAAGCACAAAAGAGACTCTTTTCCTGGTGGCAAGGCAGCAAGGGCTCAATCAATCCTGGAGATGGTTCACTCTGATTTATGTGGACCAATAAATCCCATCTCAAATGGTAACAAGAAATATTTCATCTTCTTTACTGATGATTTTAGTACAAAGACTTGGATCTATTTCTCGCAGGAAAAATCAGAAGCATTTGAAGCATTCAAAAGCTTCAAAGCTCTAGTTGAAAATGAATCAGAAAAGTGTCGGTATACAAACACTTGATACCAAACTTCTTTGACTGGGTGATTAGTTTACAAACTATATCACACTCACACACGTTCAAAGACAAGAATAAAGAAAGAGTATTTGGAGAATGATTGTTATTCTCTTATAATTCCTTATTATTCTCTATCGAAAACAACACACTGACAACTCTGTTTATAGAGTTTACAAACTGACATTGTGGTCCAGCAAGATCCACACATTATTATTAAACTAAAAACACTATAGAAAGCAACCAAAATAAAATACGCATTATCATCTATTGTTGGCAACTTGGCTGCTAACTATCATTGTGCCCTAAGCACTTTGGTTTATTTACTCTGACACTATCACAGTGCATGAGGCACTTGATTTGTTTATTCCAACGTTCACCTCCTCAAATCAAGAGTCCTTCATCCCAAGCATTCCACGTAGCTCTCTGAAGGAATCAATTGGAAGTGGTTTCGTGAAGATATCTGCCACCTGCCTCCATGGTGTGACAATATTCAAGTTCAATTGTCTTCTTCTTTACGTGCTCTCTTAGAAAATGGAACCTTATATTAATATGCTTGCTCCTTCCATGCTGTATTGGATTCTTTGCAAGCTTGATTGCAGACTTGTTGTCCACAATCACAGTAGATTCTTCTTGTGAGTGATTCAAAGACTTCAACAAATTTCTCAATCAAATGCCCTCGCATACAGTTGAAGAAAGTGCCACGTACTCGGCTTCACATGATGAAAAAGTTACAATTGCCTGCTTTTTGGATGTCCAAGAGAAAGCTGTTGAACCAAGATAGAACACATACCCTGGAGTGCTTTTTCCTCCATCTCGATCACCTCCCCAGTCACTATCTGAGTAGCCAACTAGATTTGCATCTTCTCCATAAGCATAAAAAGGCCAAAATTAAGAGAACCTTTAATATACCTTAGTATTCTTTTAGCAGCTAACCAGTGAGATTCTCTTGGTGTCTCCATGTAACGACTTACAAGTCCAACTCCATAAACAATGTCAGGTCTCGTCATTGTTAAGTACCTCAAGCTTCCAACTAGACTTTTGTATAAAGTGGAGTTAACAATTTTCCCTTCTCCCTCTTTTGTTAACTTGAGACCTGGAGCAACTGGAGTGTTGACAGAATTACAACTGTTCATCTGGAATTTCTCCAAGATCTCTCTCATGTATTTTTTCTGAGAGATGAATATTCCACCATTTTCTTGCTTGACTTCTATCCCAAGAAAAAAGGACATTAATCCATTGTCTGTCATCTCGAACTCCTTGAACATGGACTGTTTGAACTCAGCAAACATACTTTCACTACCACCAGTAAAAATTAGATCATCCACATAAAGACAAAGGATAAGAAATTCACCTTCACCACCATTCTTCATGTAAACAGAATGTTCATATGGACATTGAACAAATCCATTTTCTTGAAGATAACTGTAGATACGTGAATTCCAAGCTCTTGGGCTTGCTTTAGACCGTATGTTGTTAAAAATATGTTAACTCGCAATTGTACGGGGCAATTAGTAGTATAGCAAGACAAGTACGAGGTCGTACCCACGAAGACTGAGAAGTTCAAATTAGTTATGTACTTTAGATTACCGAATTCAAGAAGTTAGGAAGTTAAATCTAAAACAGAATTTAAAGTGAGATTAGTTTGAGACAGAAGCAAAATGAAATTGGAAATTTAAGTGAAAGAGCTTATGCTTGTGAGAAGAACTAAACAAATTGAAATTGCAAAGGAAGGCAATTAAACAAATGTAACAAAGTGTGATTTTGAAGGGGTTGAAAACGGATTTGGAAACTAGGGCATTCGATTCACCATAACAATTCAATTCTGGGTTATAAAGATTCAAGTAACAAGTCTAATTCAGATTCAAAGATTGATTCTAGCTAAAGTATGATTAGGCCATGGTGTTTGGTCCTAACCTTGTGTTCCTAATTCCCTAATTTGATCATTTGTTGTCTAACCTAAAATTAAGCATTAGGAACCCATTAAGCATAGAAGAACATTTTAAACAACCAAGTATGTATCTAATCCCTGTTGTCGAATGTCCATACATACTCTTCCTATTCATAGTTCAATTCGAATTAAAGCATGGTGTATACTCTTAATTCAAACCAAGATAGTTAACAAACAAGTTCTAATGGTGATCAATCATTCAAACAAGCATGTTAACTTATAAGCATAATGAATAAGAACATGAATCATGAATCAAACTTGAAACTCCAAACTTATAAACCCAGAATATTCATGTTAGGTTACATCGAAGCCCTAGTTATGGATTTAGCTACTCATAATGGAAAAGAGACTTGAACAGAAATGAGAAAACATAATGAATGCAATAAGAGTAAAAAAAACCCTTTTATGAAGTTCTTGTGGTGTCCAAGGCTTCTCCAAGTGCTTCTCCACTTCTAATGCTTCTCCAAGAGCTTCCCCACTTCTAGAAAGATGTATGAAGGATATGGAGGTGATTTGGGATGAGTTTGAGTTAGTGGTGATGGCTAAGAAAGATGAAATTCGTAGGGAAATGGAAGAGAGGTTTGCTGGAGTTGTTTTGGTGATTGCTGGAGTGTTTGGGATTGTGAGAGTGTTTGAGGATGGCTGGAGTGAATTGTGGGGTTGTGAATCCCAGGATTTGTTGTGTCTTGAATGTGGAATGGATGTGGTATTTATAGGGAGAGGGGAGTGATAAATCTGAATTCAATATGGCTAATGCATACAACACTTGCATTATAAAAGATGAATTGGTTGATGCACTTCACTAATGCTTCTCCACCAGAAGCCCTAGCGTATCTTCATGTCACCATGACCAAGCTTCCAACCAACTACAATAGCTCATGCCTAGCTCACCATGACCAAGCTTCCAACCAGCTCATCCTCATGTCAGCATGACCAGCAACTTCCTGGGCTTACGAATTGGGCTAGGCTGAATCAAATGAAGACTTTAAGATGTCCATTGTGAAGTTCAGAATGTGTATGATCCAACCACACAAGTATTGGCCCAATCCAAGCTCGGAGGAGGAAGTTAAGGCCGAAACAAATTGCTAACTCGTTTTGCTCGCTGACAAAAATCCATCCTGAGCATGGTTCGGTGTTTGCTAGGTTACGGACTCCAGATTTATCCAATGGGGCTGCATTTTGGATATGTTATAGTACACACCCATTGGAACAACGTTCATGAAGAATGCGGCCTCATCCGAGCTGTGTAGGTTACTGAAACAGATCTTGCAATGTGACCTACGGAACTGGACTGGCAAGGGGCTGTAGCCAAAATGAGTTTGTCTTTAAGCTCTTCTTCCCTTCATCCAAATCAGGCCTTACATGCTTGAATTGCATGAATTATGCTTTCTTCCTCTATTGCCCTACAAAACACACAAAGGGTGGCAAATGACTCAGAATTATAGGAAACTAAGCAAAAGAAGTAAGTAAATTGGGCATGTATATGTATGAAATTATGAGCTTAACACACCCCCAAACTTAGATTTTGCTAGTCCTCGAGCAAAACAAAAGAAAAACAAAGATAAAAACAAAATAAGAAGTTAACTAGACCACTTTCGTAGGTAACTCGATTGCATTGAGCGTATGCAACAAGCCTTTAAACCTCTAGGCATCCCTAGTAGAAGGAGTTGTGTCTCCTGAGGGTTTAACAGATTCGATACCCACAAACGCTTTACCTGAGTCTACAAAACAAAGTGGTTAGAAAAATAAACTTTGAAATCAACTAATGAAAATGAAAGAAAACTTTAGTCATACCTCCAACACCATAGAGTTGCCAAGATAGGTGATCAACCAGTGTGTATAAGTGGAAGCTATAGCTCAAAGGCACACGGTTTCAAAGTAAGCATACTCAAACCTCGAATAGAGAACATGCTTCGACTCTAATTCTCACAGATAACACTCAATCACTCAGAACCTATGGTTTAATTTTCTCAAGAAAGCATAAGTGAGTATATGAAATAGAAGCACAAATTTGGTTAGATCTCATGAAAGGAATCAAATACTAAGAAAATAGATACACATATACATACCAGCACCCATGAATACATCCTCAAAGATCAGCTAGGTCTTTCACAAGGTTGTAATGAAAGGCTAAGGTTAGGGGAAATGGAAGAATTGGAAGGAAAAACAAGTAACTTAAGAACATACCAAGGTTGCATTCTTCATTGATCTGCAAGGTATTATTGATTTATAATGGCATGGCTGCAAACTTCATGGTACCACCTGGCATAGACCTTATATTTCACACTTAGATCAAATCGACACACTTCTCTTTATCTTTCTTATTTGCTGATTTGATCTGCATCTTCTTTAACTTCATTGCACAAATTCACATCATCATTCGTTTAGGCACATGGCAGCAACTTCCTTGCTTCAAACTTTGTCTTGGCACACCTTGGTATATTTCTAAGCTATAGGGTATGGCTACAATAGGTCAAGTATCTCAAATTGAGATACAAAGGTAGGGAAATGATGAGGGTGATAGAAGAAAAAGGCTTTAAGTGTTTGGCTTCAAGAGGGCTAATGGAACACACATATGGGTAGGGTGAAAAGAAAGCACATAGAATGGTTATACACACATAGCCTAGCGTCACTTCAATGAGTTCATTTATGAATGAGAGTAAGCACATGATATCTGCAAAAGAGAATCATCCTTAGTAAGCACATAAACTTCCTCATCAAGAACACCATTGAGAAAAGCTGACTTGACATCAAGTTGGTAAATCTTCCAATTATGATGGGCTGCAAGTGAGATCAACAACCTCACGGTATCAAGTCGAGCAACAGGTGCAAAGACTTCTTCATAGTCTATTCCATATTTTTGTTTGTAGCCTTTAGCTACAAGCCTTGCCTTGTACCGATTAACACTACCATTTGCAGTGCGCTTGATCTTGTACACCCATTTGACACCAATAGCCTTCTGTTGTGGTGGCAAATTTGTTGGTTTCCATGTGTCATTCTTCTGAATTGCATGGATTTCTTCTTCCATTGCTGATTTCCAACAATCTTCTTGTACAGCTTCCTGAAACGATAATGGCTCATGATCTGCATACAAACAAAACAGGTTTGTATTACCTTCTTCATGCTCATAGATGTCTGTGAGATCTCTCATTTTAATGGGAGTCAGAGAGCTGCCTGCCTCCTCGACTAGATGATGCAGGAGACTCTGTGAGTTGAGGAGGGAAGACTTGGTGGAGTTGCTGAGAGCTCAGAGTTCTGTCGAGCACTCAGTGGGGTCGGTGTGTGTTCAGTGGACTGTAAAGGGCTTGGTGGAGCTTGGTGAGTGATTGGTGTTGCAACTTCTGGAAGTTGCCCAGGTTCATCACCACCAGAATTTCTGTGTTCTCTTTGCTGCTATAATTCCATGTTTCTTCTTCATCTGAATATAACATCTCTCCTGATCACCAACTTATTTGTTAATGGATTGTAGAGTTTGTAGGCTTTTGACTCTTCACTATATCCTACAAAGATACATTTTTCTCCACGATCATCAAGCTTCCTCATTTTGGCTTCAGGTACTTGAGCATATGCAACACATCCAAAAATACGTAGATGTGCAACATTGGGTTTGTAGCCACTCCAAGCCTCTTGAGGTGTCTTGTTCTTGACACTCTTGGTTGGACATCTATTCAGCAAATATACTGAACATTGAACAGCTTCTGCCCAGAATTGCTTCGGCAAACTTTTCTCTTTTAGCATGGACCTCGTCATTTCAAGGATAGTGCAATTTTTTCGTTCGGCTACTGATCGGTTCATAATTATATATTATTTCTTACCCTTCTAGCTTATGATTTGGTTATGTTTTTGAGTTAAACTTGTGCTTTTAATCCTTTTTGTGTTTATCTTTCAGTTAATTGAGCTTTAGGTAACAATGATGGCTTTGGAGAACATAATTCATGCAATTCAAGCATGTTAAGGCCTAATTTGGATGAATTGATGAAGAGCTTAAAGACAAATTCATTATGGCTACAGCCCCCTGCCAGTCCAGTTCCGTAGGTCATATTGCAAGCTTTGTTTCAGCAACGTACATAGCTCGGATGAGGCCGCATTCTTCATGAACGTTGTTCCAATGGGTGTGTACTATAATATATCCAAAATTTAGCCACATTGGATAAATCTGGAGTCCGTTACCTAGCAAACACAGAGCCATGCTAAGGATGGATTTTTTCAGCGCGGAAAATGAGTTAGCAATTTGTTTTGGCCTTAACTTCTTCCTCCGACCTTGGATTGGCCCAAATAACATATGGCTGGAAAGAAGACATTCTGAACTTCAATTTTGAGTGCTTAAAGTCCTAATTTGATTAATAGAAGCCCAAGTTGTAAGCCCTTGAAGTTTCCAGTCATGCTGACCTCAGCATGTGCTGGTTGGATGCTTGGTCATGGTGACATGAAGTTGAGCTAGGGCTGTTGGTGGGATTTATTGGGGAAGTGCATCAACCATTCAAGATTTTCAAATACAAGTGCATCACCCAATTTAGATTTTCTAATACAAGTGCATCAACCATTTCAGATTTTATAAAATAAGTGTTGTATGCATTAGCCATATTGAATTCAGATTTTTACTTCTCCTAGGCCTATAAATAGGGAGGTTCTCTAAGCTTGTAATAACACCCCAAGGGGGGAGCTCTCAAACACTTCTCTAGAGCTCCCTTCCCTTCTCTCCCTCAAATTCTCTTAGTTTTCCTTTGTAGTTCTCAATTGTTGTAATATGATCCTTTTACTAAATCTTCAAACATTTCCCAAACACTTCTACATTCTCTTCTCAAAAGTCTCCATGTTCTCCAAACACTTTCTCAAACAAATCTCTCTTCCCTTCCAAATCTTCAAAGCTCTCAAACACAATTCCCTTTTCTTCCAAAATCCTCAAGTTTCCCAAACACCTTTCTCTTCTCCAAGTTTCCAAACACTTTCTTCATCAAATTCTCCAAACACTTTCTCAAACAATTCTCTACTTCTACTTTCTTCTCCAAAAAGCCTCCATGTCCTCAAACACTTTTCCCAAACACTTCCTTTCTTCCTCAAAGTTCTTCTAGTTCACTTAATGTTTTCTTAGTTGTAATTTATTTTTCTTGTAATGTACATTCTTTCTTCTTGTTTTGTTTCTTTTGTTTTCATTTTTGTTTTGTGTAGGAAAACTGAATTGGATTATTCAATCACCAATCCCTGTGGAATCGACCTCGCACTTACATACGCTATACTACCCAACGGTTCGTGCACTTGCGAGTATCACAAGTTGAGGATGCAGCTGAATCCATTTTTGGTGCAGTTGAATCCCACGCAACAAGTTTTTGGCGCCGTTGCCGGGATCGGTAACATTGTTTGATTCTATTTGGTTTTCCTACTTTTTATTTATTTTTATCTTTTTCATAACTTGACAGTTTCATGTTTTAAAGTTAATGGCGTTAATTGGCAAGTTGTGTTTGTAGTCCAACGGACAAGGACAATTGCCTGACAAGCAAGAGAACTGGGTTTGAGTCCCAGCTTACACAACACCCAAAAACAAAAAGGTTCAAGTAGCATGTTGATTATTTCTAGTTTATGGTTTCATTCATTTGCTCTTAATTAAATATCTTGTTCAAGTTTACATAAACACCATATGACTGTTGGACTGATTAGTGAATGAATGGGTAGATATTGAAGACAAACACCATGTTTAAATTCTACTTGGTTCTCTATTGTTCTTCTTGTTCTTAATGGGTTCGGAATTTGTGTTTAGACTAAACACCATAGCTAAATGCTTTTTCTGAATACTTGATTAAAACCACGCACCATATGGATAATCATATTTGAGAAAGAACGAACTCCATAAGCTAGTTTGATTTACTTTGCTGCTTATTACTTTGAAGCATGAAATTGGACGTGTGTTGATTTTCCTTTCCATTTTAGTTTTTATTTCCTAATCCTTTAATTCTGTTTCAAGTTTTCTGTGTTTGTTTTTGCAACTAATGTCAGCTTAATAAAAACGGAGAGAGATGGTACCCTCAATCATAAGAATGGGGAGTGTGGAGCAGTGGGAGAAGTCGCGACCTCCAAATGCATCACGCTCGACCTAATCGCTTCAAGGGGGAGTATTCCAATCCTTTCTCTTTAGTTGTTTTGTTATTATTTCAGTAATTTTAATTTTCTATTTCTTTTATTAAAAAAAAAAATTAAAAAGATTTTTATATGAGCTGACTCGTGGTAACTCCAGTGAGCGTCTCCGTCAATAGAGTGTCTAGGAGTTCTTTAGGCGACACCTTCGGTGTCTAAGAAGTTTGGGTTTTAAATGGGACCTTTGTGACCCCTCCAACTTTCCCGGATCCCCTGGCTGTGTTTTTCTGAGGCCCTTAACTGGTCATCCATTAGTTGCTTGTATATTTGCGTGTTTTTAAAAAAAAACTAAACTAAACTAAACTAAAAAAAATTAAAAAAAAATTGAAATTTGAGTTTTTATTTATTTTTCCTTGTAAATTGCAATCTGGAACTTCTTTGTTTTTTTTTTCTTTGTGTGGTCAGTTAGTTGTAAATAAGAATAAATTTTAAAAAAAATCAATTTGGAACTTCTTTGTTTTCTTTTTTTTTTTGTTAAGTTAGTTTATGTATTTATTTACGTGGTGCGATTAGTTAGTTTATTTCTGAGTGTTAAAAATACATTTTTATTTCATTTCAAACATTACAAACAAACAAAAAAGTAAAAAAAATTAAAAAAAACAAAAAAAAAACATTCAAGTAAATTAAAAATAAAAACAACTTCTTCATCTTCATCTTCATGGCATGCCTCTATTTTCTCTTACTTGCAGAATCTCCAGCAGCTCCACATGGTCCTCATTTTTTCTCTGCAGTGCTTCCACGTGCTGATTGGCAAGGAGAGCCGCTTTTGCAAGTCCGCTGTTGCGTAGATACAGCTTCACCAAAATGGATTCAGTTGCATCCTCAACTTGTGATACTCGCAAGTGCACGAGCCGTTCGGTAGTATAGCGTATGTAAGTGCGAGGTCGATCCCACGAGGATTGGTGATTGAATGATTCAATTCATTTCCCTACACAAAACAGAAATGAAAAAAAGAAAGGAAATAAATAAAAAAAGAAAGAAAGAAAATAACTAACTCAAGTAGATAAGTTCCCAAGTTCAATTAGATTAATGGATTGATTCTAGCTAAAGTATGATTAAGCCATGGTGTGTGGTCATAACCTTGTGTTCCTAATTCCCTAATTTGATCATTTGTTGTCTAACCTAAAATTAAGCATTAGGAACCCATTAAGCATAGAAGAACAATTTAAACAACCAAGCATGTATCTAATCCCTGTTGTCGAATGTCCATACATACTCTTCCTATTCATAGTTCAATTCGAATTAAAGCATGGTGTATACTCTTAATTCAAACCAAGATAGCTAACATGGAAGCCTAAATGGTGATCAATCATTCAAACTAGCATATTAACTTATAACCATAATGAATAAGAACAAAAATCATAATTGAAACTTGGAAACTAATCAAACTTGAATACTTAAGATAGAATATACATTACAAGAAAAATAAATTACAACTAAACAATTGAGAACATTAAGGAAAATTAAGAGAATTTGAGGGAGAGAAGGGAAGGGAGCTCTAGAGAAGTGTTTGAGAGCTCCCCCCTTGGGGTGTTATTACAAGCTTAGGAAACCTCACTATTTATAGGCCTAAGGAAGTTGAAAATCTGAATTATACAATTGAATTTTCTAAACACACTAACTTCACCAACTTACAACACTTAATTCACCTAACACACTATTGCATTTGAAAACAATTCCTCTTGTCTTTAGGCTTAGTGTTGCACTCCCACTTCATCATCTTTTGGCTGCTGCAAAATTCCACTCAAAAATAGGTATTGAATATGCTTCACCAAACTTTCCCACAATCAACAACACTTCATCATGCATATGTCATGCATGACAATGCATTGCAGCCAGATTGTGGGCTCGTTTTGGGCTTGTGGCTTCAATCTGAAAAATCTGGAAAAATATGGATCTTGAAGCTCTTTGTCTTATCTTTCCAAGAATATGCAGCCCAACTCAAGAAAAAATCGGGAAAGCCCTCAAATGTGATATTTGGCCCAGTAACGCAGATGCTTCCGAATTTGACCTTAAGTTGCCAAAACATGTATAACTTTCTCTGGAAGACTCGGAATCATGAACCGTAAAATTATACATAAACTAGACTTCTGTATCTTTCCAATGATGTGTGGTTCATTATCTGATTCTTCTTGAGTAAGTACAGTCCAATCCGTGAAGTTGACTGATCTGCAGACACCATTTTGAGCTAACTTGTCTCCAAAATACAATTAGTGAGTTCTTAAGTTTATTACACTGAAACAAACACAAAACTTATTAAAAGCACAAGTTTAACTCAAAAACATAACCAAATCATAAATTAGAAGGGTACAAAATGATATGTAAATATGCACCGATCATCCGCCACCATAGCTTTCAAGGAAGCTATTTCCTCGCTCATCGCGGCACACTCCCGTGTCCTCGCCAGGAATCGCATGCCCAAGTTGGTAGCCGAGACCGCGTGGAGCACAGTTAAGTTGTGGGACTCCTCCACCGCTGCCTTTTCAGACCTCTGTCCCACATGCAGATGATCCCGTCCGAGTGAGCTTGCTGCTAATCATGCCTCCCAGCAGCATTGCTCTGTTCGGCACTGCCTCAGAAAAGTTCGGTATTACCTCAGCAAAGTTTGAGGCCGTACCGTGATGATATGTGGAGTTTGGGAAGACATGGTTTTGAGGAGCCCTTATCTGCGCATTCGGTGGCGCAAGGGACAACTTAAGGTTAAGATCATCAAGGTGAGTGCATGAGGATGCCATTGTTTTGTTTCTGGATTTTTTGATGTTTTTCTCTAAATTTGCAGGAAGAAATGAGGGTGCTCTTCTACTTCACCGAGATATGTTTAAATAGACTTATACAGACGAGGGAGCCGAAAGCACTTCGGATCTCGAGGGTGCTATCCTGTGTTCTTTTCTCTCGGATCCCTTCATTTCTGCCGCAAATTGCGAGCGCGTTTTTTAAAAGGGAGCATGTCTACACTTTCACTTACTTTTGCCTCCCTGTTTTCTGATGTTTGTGTTTTTGCTTTTTCAGTTGTTATTTTATTTTATTTTATTTTATTTTCAATTGTTTTCTTCTTGTTTGTCAGGTTTCTAAAGAATTTAGTTGGAAGAAGAGACAAAATTAAATATGCGTCTTGGACACCTGGTGCAAGAATCCCAACTCTTCTTTTAAATTCTTGTTTGAATTGTGTGTTTATTTCAGTTTTTTTTTAAAAAAAATTTAATTATGTAGTATAATTTAAAACTCATAGGATATTCTTTGAAGGAGCTAAACTTTTGGTAACTCCAGCTGAGCAACCGCAGTCTATACAGTGTCTAGGAGTTCTTTAAGGCAACACCTTCGGTGTCTAAGAAGTTTGGGTTTTAAGTGAGACCTTTGTGACCCCTCCAACCTTCCCGGATCCCCTGGCTGTGTTTTCTAAGGCCCTTAACTGGTCATCCTTAAGTTTTCTCTTAAAAGAAGAAGCAGTTATTTGTGTATTTACTTAACTAAAAAAATAAAAATAAAAATAAAAATGCATGTTTGGGTTTTCATGTTTATGTTTGGTCGTTGCTCTTTAGATTTAGGGTCAATCGTTTCTTTGAGATAACATAACATTTTTATTTCCCAAATAAAGAAAGAAAGAAAAAAACGCACATACATTTTAAAATTAAATAATAAATAAAAAGCTGAAATCATTTCTTCTTGCCTCTTGGTGTCTCGACCATAGGAGCTTTTAGTTTGGCCCTCTGGTTGTCCTCTTCCGGGGCTTCACGCACAGCCTCTTGGGGCTCATCACTTGAGCTCCCAAAGATCGCAATCTTAGCTTCAATATAACTTTTCTCGCGATCTGGTTTCTTGCGTTTACCCGGTCGGTCTAGGTCTTCCAGCTGTTTTCGCATGTCGCGAGAGTACAACTCTACAATCTTTGTTAGGTTTTTATTCTCCTCCCGCAACACTTCTAGCTGGTGTCGATTCACCTCCACTATCCTTGACCTCTCCCTTTTCAAGCTTTTTATAGCACTCTGACACTCTTCAACCATACTTTGCTCCGCCGCTAACTGACCTTTCAGCACCTCTACCTCATGGGACTTCGCAAGTAGGCGATGACCCAAACTTGCGACACATGCTGGACTCTCACGCACGCTCAGTGCCAGGGCATCACTCGTGACCTGGTTGTCATCCCTTGTCCTGAACACATGTATATCTTTGGGAGTCACTAAATTTCTGCCAACTCCAATGGCAACATCGTTGTCCAGGAGTATTGAGTCATTGACAGTCACATACCCCCATGAGGAGGCAAAGTAGGGCATCCATACCTGGTGCTACCTGTTTGGCCTCGTGTTTGAGTCGGTGGAGCTAGGTTGAGATCCAACGAAAAGGGGTAGGAAGAAGCCATCGGTTCATAATTATATATTATTTCTTACTGATCGGTGCATAAATTACATATCAACGGTTCGTGAAGTTAGTGTGTTTATAAAATTCAATTGTATAATTCAGATTTTTACTTCCCCTAGGCCTATAAATAGGGAAGTTCTCTAAGTTTGTAATAACACCCCAAGGGGGGAGCTCTCAAGCACTTCTCTAGAGCTCCCTTCCCTTCTCTCCCTCAAATTCTCTTAGTTTCCCTTTGTAGTTCTCAATTGTTGTAATAAGATCATTCTACTAAATTTTCTTTTTATTAAATCTCAAGCACTTCTCTATTCTCTTCCAAACACTCTCCAAACCCTAAACACATGTCTCTTCCCTTCCAAATTCCCCATGTTCTCCAAACACTTTCTCTTCCAAGATTCTCAAAGTTCCCAAACACTTCTCCCATTCCTTCATCAAATTCTCTAAACTACTCAAACACTTTCTCCTCCCTTCTCCAACTTTCCCAAACACATTTCCCTTCTCTTCCAAACTTCTCCATGTCTCAAACACTTCACAAACACCTTTCTCTCCCTTCCCCAAGTTCATAAACATTCTCCAAGTTCTCAACCACTCTCTTCCAAATTCCCCATGTTCTCCAAACACTTTCTCTTCCAAATTCTCAAAGTTCTCAAACACATTCTCTTCCGAAATCATCAAATTCTCAAACACCACTTTCTTCTCTTCAAATATTCTCCATGTTATCAAACACCTCACAAACACCTTTCTCTTCTCTAAGTTCTCCATGTTCTTGACCACTTATCTCTTCTCTTCAAAATCCTCCAAGTTTCCAAACACTTTCTTCATCAAATCCTCCAAGTTCTCAAATGCTTTCTTCTCCCTTCTCTAAAAGCTCTCAAACACTTTCTTTTCTTCCTCAAGTTCTCTTAATTTCTTTAATGTTCTTTTAGTTATAATTTATTTTTCTTGTAATGTACATTCTTTCTTCTTGTTTTGTTTCTTTTGTTTTCATTTTTGTTTTGTGTAGGAAAATTGAATTGGATCATTCAATCACCAATCCCTGTGGAATCGACCTCGCACTTACATACGCTAAACTACCAACGGTTCGTGCACTTGCGAGTATCACAAGTTGAGGATGCAACTGAATCCACTTTGGTGCAGCTGTATCTACACAACACTTACCCTTCTAGCTTATGATTTGGTTATGTTTTTTAGTTAAACTTGTGCTTTTAATCCTTTTTGTGTTTATCTTTCAGTTAATTGAGCTTTAGGTAACAATGATGGCTTTGGAGAACATAATTCATGCAATTCAAGCATGTTAAGGCCTAATTTGGATGAATTGATGAAGAGCTTAAAGACAAATTCATTATGGCTACAGCCCCCTGCCAGTCCAGTTCCGTAGGTCATATTGCAAGCTTTGTTTCAGCAACGTACATAGCTCGGATGAGGCCACATTCTTCATGAAAGTTGTTCCAATGGGTGTGTACTATAATATATCCACAATTTTGCCCCATTGGATAAATCTGGAGTCCGTTACCTAGCAAACACCGAGCCATTCTCAGGATGGATTTTTTCAGCGCGGAAAATGAGTTAGCAATTTGTTTTGGCCTTAACTTCTTCCTCCGACCTTGGATTGGCCCAAATAACATATGGCTGGAAAGAAGACATTCTGAACTTCAATTTCGAGTGCTTAAAGTCCTAATTTGATTAATAGAAGCCCAAGTTGTAAGCCCTTGAAGTTGCCGGTCATGCTGACCTCAGCATGTGCTGGTTGGATGCTTGGTCATGGTGACATGAAGATGAGCTAGGGCTGTTGGTGGGATTTATTGGGGAAGTGCATCAACCATTCAAGATTTTCTAATACAAGTGCATCACCCAATTTAGATTTTCTAATACAAGTGCATCAACCATTTCAGATTTTATAAAATAAGTGTTGTATGCATTAGCCATATTGAATTCAGATTTTTACTTCTCCTAGGCCTATAAATAGGGAGGTTCTCTAAGCTTGTAATAACACCCCAAGGGGGGAGCTCTCAAACACTTCTCTAGAGCTCCCTTCCCTTCTCTCCCTCAAATTCTCTTAGTTTTCCTTTGTAGTTCTCAATTGTTGTAATATGATCCTTTTACTAAATCTTCAAACACTTCCCAAACACTTCTACATTCTCTTCTCAAAAGTCTCCATGTTCTCCAAACACTTTTTCAAACAAATCTCTCTTCCCTTCCAAATCTTCAAAGCTCTCAAACACAATTCCCTTTTCTTCCAAAATCCTCAAGTTTCCCAAACACCTTTCTCTTCTCCAAGTTTCCAAACACTTTCTTCATCAAATTCTCCAAACACTTTCTCAAACAATTCTCTACTTCTACTTTCTTCTCCAAAAAGCCTCCATGTCCTCAAACACTTTTCCCAAACACTTCCTTTCTTCCTCAAAGTTCTTCTAGTTCACTTAATGTTTTCTTAGTTGTAATTTATTTTTCTTGTAATGTACATTCTTTCTTCTTGTTTTGTTTCTTTTGTTTTCATTTTTGTTTTGTGTAGGAAAACTGAATTGGATTATTCAATCACCAATCCCTGTGGAATCGACCTCGCACTTACATACGCTATACTACCCAACGGTTCGTGCACTTGCGAGTATCACAAGTTGAGGATGCAGCTGAATCCATTTTGGTGCAGCTGAATCTACGCAACAGCTATCCCATTTTGCTGTGGGGTACAGGCAGCCGTCAACTGATGCTTTATCCCATGTTCTCTGCAAAATTCTTGAAATGCATTTGAAGTGTACTCACCCCTCGAATCAGATCTATGAGTCACCAATTTACACTTACTTTCTACTTCTAGTGCGAGCCTTAAAATTCTTGAATAGGTAAAGGCTGAAGATTTTTCTTTAAGAAAGTAAACCCACACCTTTTTACTGAAGTCATCTATGAAAGTAATAAAATACTTATTACCTCCAAATGAAATAGGCTCCAATGGTCCACAAATATCCGTGTGTACCAATTGTAGTGGCTCCTTTGCTCTCCATGTTGTGCCTCTAGGAAAAGAAGTTCTTGATTGCTTTCCTAGTACACACCTTTCACAAACATGGTTCGGTACCTCAATTTGTGGTAGACCATGCACCATTCCTCCCGTTGACAAAAGCTTTAGGCCATTGAAGTGAAGATGGCCAAATCGGAAATGCCACTTCCATGACTCTTTCTCCATGAGACCTAGGAAGCACTTTTCCTTCTTGGTGTTTAGGTTCAACGGGAACATGCGATTCTTCGTCATTGGAACTTTTGCAATTAATCTTCCACTCGCATCTTTGAGGAAGAGAGAATTATTTTCCATGAGAACAACGTACCCCTTTTGGAGTAATTGTCCAATGCTGAGAATATTGCTTTTCATACTTGGAATATAGTAAACATCAGAGATGTATTCTTCTTTGCCATTTTTCTGGAAGATTTTTATTCTTCCCTTTCCTTCAACAGATAGCTTTGAAGAATCTCCAAGGCTCACATCTCCACGAACTTCTTCGTTGAGTTCAACAAAGAACTCTCTTCTTCCACACATATGGTTGCTTGCACCAGATTCAAGGTACCAAACATCACCTTGACCACCAGCTTCATTGTGTACTAACAAAAGAGTAGGTTCATTACTCTCATTGTTAGTTGCTTCTGAAAAGTTGACTTGGTCCTTCTTTTTCTCTTTTGAACACTCTGAGGCATAATGTCCAAGCTGGTTGCAATTATAACACTTGATCTTCTTTTTCTTTTCCTCACGACTTTCTGCGTTGCCACGCCCTCGTCCTTGGCCTCGACCTCTTCCGTGAGAACCTTCACGTCGTGAACTTGATGCACCACTGCTTCCTCGTGGTTTATCAAGATTTAGCTTTGACTCCAAAGCTTGGTTAGGTGGTGTGGATGTCACATGCTTCTGCATACGTTGCTCATGAACTCGGAGAGATCCTAGCAGCTCCTCTGCACTTATCTTTGCCAAGTCTTTTGATTCTTCAATCGCTTTCACCACATGCTCAAAGCTGTGTGTGAGAGACCGGAGAATTTTCTCCATGACTCTAACATCATCAACTTTCTCACCATTTCTCTTTATTTGATTCACAATCGAAACCAATCGTGAATAATAGTCGGAGACATTTTCTCCTTCATTCATATGGGCGGATTCGAAGTCGGCCCTTAATGATTGAAGGCGTATTCTCATAACACGATCAACACCTTTGAAAACGGTTTTGAGAATATCCCACGCTTGCTTGCTCGTCGTCGCTTCGCGATCTTCTCGAACGTTGAATCTTCTACTCCTTGATAGATTAGAAACAGCGCCTTCTTGTCTTTTTTCCTTTGTTCTCGTAGAGTAGTTTTTTGATCAGCGGTGTAGGCGGCCTCCTCCTCTCCAGTGGGTTCCAGTATACCCATTACAGATCACATCCCAAAGGTCTTGGGATCCAAAGAGAGCTTTGAATTGAATACACCATTTTTCATAGTTCTCCTTCTTCAATACAGGGACTTGCATCTGCGCCATACTAGAAGCCATGCAAAACTGAATTGACACAGAGAGCTCTAGACCAGTTTGTCGGTATACAAACACTTGATACCAAACTTCTTTGACTGGGTGATTAGTTTACAAACTATATCACACTCACACACGTTCAAAGACAAGAATAAAGAAAGAGTATTTGGAGAATGATTGTTATTCTCTTATAATTCCTTATTATTCTCTATCGAAAACAGCACACTGACAACTCTCTTTATAGAGTTTACAACTGACATTGTGGTCCAGCAAGATCCACACATTATTATTAAACTAAAAACACTATAGAAAGCAACCAAAATAAAATACGCATTATCATCTATTGTTGGCAACTTGGCTGCTAACTATCATTGTGCCCTAAGCACTTTGGTTTATTTACTCTGACACTATCACAGTGCATGAGGCACTTGATTTGTTTATTCCAACAAAAAGAAGATTAAAACACTAAGAACTGACCATGGGGGAGAGTACTGTTCGAAGGAGTTTGAGGCATTTTGCAAAGAGAAAGGCATCAAGAGACAGTTGACCACTGCCTATACACCACAACAAAATGGTGTAAGTGAGAGGAAAAATCGCACCATTCTCAACATGGTTCGAAGTCTGCTAGTCAAAGGAAGAATTCCCAAGAATTTTTGGCCTGAAGCTGTGCTATGGTCAGTTCACATCTTAAACAGAAGTCCCACATTTTCTGTTAAGAATATGACTCCTCAAGAAGCTTGGAGTGGATTGAAGCCTGCTGTTGATCACTTTAGGGTGTTTGGGTGCATAGCATATGCACACATCCCTAATGAGAAAAGAAAGAAGTTGGATGACAAAAGTGAAAAATGTGTTTTTCTTGATGTAAGTGAAGTCTCAAAAGCATATAAACTGTACAATCCAGTTACAAAGAAGATAGTGGTAAGCAGGGATGTGATATTTGATGAAGATATTATGTGGAATTGGTCTAGAAAGATCGATTCAACAACAAATTCCAGTCAATGATGATTCAGACAATGAAGAGGTAGCAGCAGCTCCTGACACTCAAGCCCAGGAGCCACCTCAACCTGAAGATCAGTCATCTCAACAGTTTGAAGAAGAGAGATACAATCTGAGAGATGAAAACTCAAGGAAGAGGCCAGCATGGATGATGGACTATGATGTAAGTTATTCAAGTTCTGATGATGAAAATGCTCACTTTGCATTACTTGTAGACAGTGATCCAATTACATATACTGAGGCTGTTAAAGAGGAGAAATGAAGGGAAGCAATGGACAATGAAATCAAGTCCATTGAGAAGAATCAAACTTGGGAGTTAACTGATCTTCCAATGGACAATGAAATCAAGTCCATTGGTGTTAAATGGGTATTTAGAACAAAGTTGAACGAAAAAGGTGAAGTTGACAAGCACAAAGCTCGTTTGGTAGCTAAGGGCTACAAACAGAAGCATGGCATTGATTACAAAGAGGTGTTTGCCCCAGTTGCAAGGCATGACACGATCAGGTTAGTGATTTCTCTTGCAGCCCAAAATTCCTGGTCAATTTTTCAATTAGACGTGAAGTCCGCATTCTTGCATGGCAACCTGCAAGATGAGGTATATATTGATCAACCACCTGGTTATGAGAGAAAAGGAGAAGAAGAGAAGGTGTTCAAACTGAGGAAAGCACTTTATGGACTGAAACAAGCACCTCGAGCTTGGTAGAGTCGCATAGATGCTCACTTTGCTAAGCTTGGATTTCACAAATGTCCTTTTGAGCACACGCTTTATGTTAAGACTAAGGAAGGAGGTAAAATACTCATGATATGCTTGTATGTTGATGACTTGATATTCACTGGAAATGATGCTAATATGTTTGATGAATTCAAGAAGTCTATGATGATGGAGTTTGAAATGACTGATCTGGGATTAATGCACTATTTTCTTGGATTGGAAGTCATTCAAACTACTGCTGGTAATTTCATCTACCAGAAAAAATATGCGCAGGACATTCTTAAAAGGTTTCAGATGGATGACTGCAAGCCATTTGGAACTCCAGCTGAACACGGCTTAAAGCTATGCAAAGACAAAGGTGGAAAGGAGGTTGACAGCACTTTCTATAAACAGATAATTGGGAGTCTAATGTACTTAACATACACGAGGCCTGACATCATGTATGCAGTGAGTCTTGTGAGCTGATATATGGAGAAACCAACTGAAATGCATCTCGATGCAGCAAAGAGAATTCTCAGGTATGTAAAGGGGACAATTGACTATGGTGTGTTTTATAAAAGGGAAGATGGTTCTGGTTTTGTTGGGTACAAAGACAGTGACTATGCAGGTGATATAGATGATCGTAAGAGCACTTCCGGTCACGCATTTCTGCTCAACTCTGGTGCAGGATCGTGGTCCTCAAAGAAGCAACAGATTGTGACACTTTCCTCAACAGAAGCTGAATATGTAGCAGCAGCTGCAAGCTCCTGTCAAGCTATGTGGCTCAGGAAAATATTTGAAGTACTTGGTGATGTTCAAAAGGGACCAATGACCATCTACTGTGACAACATGTCAACTATCAAGCTATCAAGGAATCCAGTCATGCACGGGAGGAGTAAGCACATTGATGTCCGTTTTCATTTTCTGCGTGATCTGTGCAGTGATGGGAAGATTGTACTTGAATATTGCAAGAGTGGGGAGCAGGTTGCAGACATCTTAACTAAGCCTTTGAAGCAGCCTGCATTTGAGAAGATGAGAAGCATGTTGGGAGTTTGTTCACTTCGAAGCATTGAACAGGAAGATGATTATGTGATGGTGGAGAAATCCTGAATTGTTTTTCTTAAACTGTTTTTCGTAAAAATCAATTTAAGGGAGGGTGTTAAAAGTTGTTAAGTTTAATTAGTTTTAATTAAATAAAGCTGACATGGCCATGAAGAGACCAAGTCAAGCTGGAGTCCTAGAATATAGAAGTTGTGGTTTAGTCTGTTTACCAAGTTCAAATTTGCTTCCGTTGCTTAAGGTAGTTGAACTCCACAAAATCTGCTGTTGTTGTGTTAGTGGTTATTGTGGAGATTGTTATTTTTTGTAAGCTTTGTTTTTCATATGTATAAGAGAGGAAAACTGCAGTATCTTTTGCACCTTAAAATACTCTGTTCAAGCATCCTTTACGTTTAAGTTAATTTCAGTTTTTAACACAATAATCAATCCCAAAACATAAATGTGAGAAATAATAGTGAGTATAAATGTGAGAAATAAAAGTGAGAAATAATAACTTGTAAAAGCCACATGAAATATTACCTAATAAAACATATCTTCAAGACTAACCCATGAGCACATAAATTTGCACAGGAGAAATCTTTGAGAGATTTGGGAAGTAATTTTGGAGTTGTGGGTTTTCTAGATGGAAGGGAATCCTAATCTAAGCACATGGTTAATTGTAGGGGTGGTTGCGGTTCGGGTAACCGCGAATTTTTGCCCAAACCGCAAACCGACCGACTATTTGCGATTTGGTGATTTTTGAAACCACAAACCGACCACGTTTTGCGGTTTACCGCATTGCGGTAAACCGCAAAAAGCGGTCGGTTACCGTGAATTAGCGGTTTAAAACCGCAAGTTCTTTTTGTGTCATAAAAATCCAACTTCTCAAGCATATATAAATTCACAATCTCCTCAACTTCTCAAGCATTCACAACCTAAAGAAAATTAAAGTTCAATTCCAAGCATTCCAATTAAAGTTAAACTTCTCAAGCATTCCAATTCCAAATTCTTTAAAGTTACAAACCAAAAGAAAAATGCAATGCAAAATGAATTAAAGTTACAACCCAAAAGAAAATCCAAATCAAAGTTAATTAAAGTTACAAACTAAAAGGAAAATGCAATGCACCAATGTTACAAACTCAAGTGTTGGTGGTGGTGAGTGGATTTGAAGAGAGAGAGAGAGAGAGAGCTTGAGTTGAGTGAGCGTGGTGGAGGTTGAGTTGAGAGAGAAGAGACAGAACTTAGATTGATAGAGAGAGAGAGGAGGAGATGAGTTCGATTTTGGGTCTGTGAGAGAGAAGCCGATTTTGAGAGTTGAGAGAGAGAGAGAGAGACGAATGAGAATCAGAGAGTTGAGAGAATATGTTGTATGAAATATATTTTACATACAATATAATGGGTGTGAATAGAAAATATTGTATGAAATATGTTGTATGAAATATATTTTACATACAATATAATATAGACAATATTATTTAAAATATATTCGCGGTTTGCGGTAACCGCAAGTTTTGAAAATCAAATACCGCAACCGCAACCGCAAATGCGGTTCGGTTCTAAATACCGCAAATGCGGTTCGGTTTACCGCAATTGCGGTTTCATTGCGGTAAATTATCAGTTGATTTTTGCGATTTTTCGGTTTTTCGGTATAAAATGCCACCCCTAGTTAATTGATCATGGGCTAATAAAAAGGTTTTTTTTTAAATGGAGGACAATAAGAAGGTTAAAGTAGTAATTTGTCAAAAGTCAGAATTGCATCAATACTCCCCGTTTCATTAAATGCCTTTTGAGCTGGAGGATAACAAAGGCAACGTCGTTTGCGCTGCAAAAAATGAAAACATAAAAACCCAAGTCATCTTCCTCGTTTTGAAATCCCTTGCAACACACCTCAAATACAAAACCTTGGGAGCAGCAGAGGTGCATACTCCAGCCTCTCCACAGAATTTTCCGGCAAAGGGAGGTGCAATTGCACTTCCTTGCGCCTCTGTGTGTCTACCACTGCCTCCAGCTGCTGCATCAACTATAATGTCCTGCTTGTTTGACTCAACCCATTGTAAAAAGTCTGGACTTGAATCCAGGTTGGTAGCTCATGGTGAGACACTTGCGCAATAAATCTTTGAATCATTCCCAGACTTCATAAAGAGACTCCTTATCATATTCAGTGAACGACATAATATCTTGCTGGAATTTTGCACTTTTGGCCGAAGGAAAAAACTTCACAAGGAATTTCTTGGATAAATCATCCAAACGCCTTTCAACTCCTTACACAAATTAGTGTCCAAAAACATCCTGCCATATCAAAAGGAAAATTATACAACAATATCCATCAAGTACAAAAGCTAAAACTAGAGTTAATTTCTATCAAATTCGATTTATGTAAACTACGTCATGCAAATTAATGTGTGCATAGTACGTAGTTGGAATTTATCTGAACCACCTCAATATCTCTTCCACACTTGATGTCACCATGTATATTCAACAGGCACTAGCTTTCAAAAATAAATAAAAACACATGCAACCCCCAAAAACAAAATAAGAAACAAAATAAGAAAATAACTCTTGCAAAAGATGAGGACGCCTCTTTACTCTCTTTTTCTTATCTTTCAAAGTTTAAGCGGTGAAAAATGAGAAATTATTGTATGGTACTGGAATATACTTACGTGGTTTATTTTTATCGACGTATTATATGGACGACACATAGTATATTTTGTCAATATGTTATACTATAGATGAATGACATAGTTAAAATTTCTCATTTTTAAAGTATAATTATCAACAAATATTCATTTATAATGTGAACGAGTATCGAATGACCGTGTACTACACTATAATTACTTGTGAAAGAGAGTGGAGCAATGAGTTGTGATTATGATTTTGGTTGTTGTGAGGATTCGATTAGTTCTAATCCAAAAATGAAATAAAAAACAATAATAAAAAACCCCACATAGAGCCCTCCATTATATATATTACCGTTATGCCAGCTTTCTACTCTAACCATGTCCATGTCATGATGCACCATTTCATGTGAAATCATATCAACTTTTCCTTTTACAACACCAAAAGAATTATCCCTCTCACTCACAAACAAACAAAAACACATACACACAGAGAGAAATTAAGTGAGAGATATGAAAAGACAGGATAGCAGTATGCGCTCAGCCTCCTCACGCGGTGAAAATGCAACAGAAAATCTCCACGCAAAGACCATCGGCTGCATGTCCGGCATCGCCCACCTTCTCTCTAAATACCACTCTTCCCGCAAATTCCTCACTTTTGGTTTGTTCCATTTTTTCTTCTTCTTTATCTATATATTTTGTTCATCCATCTCTCTCTCTCTCTCCATATAAATATATATTTCATATATTTTGTAATTTATGTTTTTAATTATTTTCAGGGAGAAAGCAAGAGAAGAATGGGGCTGGTTCCTCTTCTAGAATATCAAAGTCCCCGACAGCAATCCAAGCTTCCACACCGCCTATATTAGGTCAAGTGAAAAATGGAGACAAGTCCATTTATCTGCGTAGATTCTCATGCAATGTGCCAAGAAGTCCCACGCTTCCGGCAGAGATCCGGCGCTCCAACTCTGTGGACCCGCCTGAAAACTCCCCCAATCCCACCAACCCTAGTTGCAAGGTTGATGGGGTTGGAACAGGCTCTGGCTCCTCAAGTCGCTCCAAAGACGGCGGTGACAGAGCCCACGTCCACCAATAAGAGGCAGCAGCTTTTGGGCGCATTGGAGAAGTGTGATGAAGACTTGAAGGCCCTAAAGAAGATCATAGACGCTGTTCGGGCAGCGGAAGGGCTTCGATCACCTGCCGTGGTGAAGCGAATGGAGGCCATTGGTGACAAGAAGAAAAGGTTTTATGGTGCGAATTCAAAGTGCTTGGAGTTTGGTACTGAGCATCCGAGTCCGGTGTCTGTGCTTGATGAGTCTACTCGTTCCCCTTTCAGCAACCACCAACACTACAAAAAGCAAGTGTTAAATTACGGTATGTGCCATGTTCTCTCTTTTCTTCCTTACAACTTTTTCTTTTCCATTTTGCTTTTGGTACTTAAAACCATCTAGCATCTCAGTCTTTAGTCTATTTTTTCTTATTTTTAATATTATATTTTAGAAGATATCAATCTTTGGCCCTTAAAGCTTTATTATATTTATTTAGTAAATAAGTTACATATACAAATTCTTTAATGTGTGTGTCATCGGGCATGTTTAGCTTGCTCCCTTTCTGTTATGTGCGATTAAAGCAATCTTGTTGTTTCCTTATACAAATTCTTTAATGTGTCATTGGCCAAAATGAGCAGAAAAACTTACTTGTACTAGGAATAACAAAACAGTGATATCCCGTTGCCAAAGTTGATTATGTAGTGGAAGCTCTCATTGGCGCTTCACTTTATCTCCCTACATCAATTAAGTCATATGCATATAAATCTGGTTTCATGTGGTTATTGTCTACTAATTTCTTGCTGCATGATTGCGAAATATTTATTTCCTCTTTCAATATATTTTCAAATGGAAATTGCATTCAACTTGAAGTGGGAGCTTGTAGCTTTGCCTTCCTTTATGACGAAAAATAGAAAGAAAAAAGAAACTAATAAAACTTATTAAATAAATAAATAAAAAAAGGAAGTTAGAATCTGACAAAACAAGGTCCAAGCACATGAAAACAGAAGATTAGAAGAAAGAGTCACCCCTAGGAATGTTTCTTTTGTGTCCGAAGAGAGCACCTCTAGGAAAAAGTCTGCTTTTTCTATGCTCCCCACCAAAGATTTAGGATTCCAAGTTAACATCTTCCATGTACATGTTGAGGCCATCATAACCATACTATAGTGGGGGACAACCTAATTGATCTCTTCCATCATACTATTTGCAATCATTAATCATCAACACAATATATATATATATATATTCAATCAAATATGTGGAGACGTTGTTAAAAAAAAGTTGCAACTATCTTGGTTTCTTGTCATTGGCAACATAAAATTTTACATATCAACCAAGAAACTAGAAAACTAATAGAACACCCTTTCTATCAAAAAAAGAAAAATAATTTATAGAACAAAATTTAAATAAATAAAAAATTGACAAAAGAACTTAACTTAGAGATATTTAGTTATGTACTCATTATTAGCATTATACCATTTAATTTCTATAAATAAAATTTAAATAAATAAAAATTGATAGTAATTTTGTAAATTACAGGAAGTTCAAAGCCTCTTCGTTATGTTGTAAATGGACTTTTACAAGCATAAAAAATGAAGAAAGACAAATCTATCTATTAAGAGCCTTATTAACTTCGCATGGACTATAAATTTGAAATTCCTTCATGATGGAGTCAAAGTTGGTTCAAAAGCAAAAGGAGAGTGAGAGAGACAAATGGAAAGGAAAGGAAGACAAACCCTAATGGATTTACCTGGCAAAACCCTCTTTTGCAGGCTGTGGGTTCCATGACCACTTTGTATGGACTAGTATATGTTTAAAGATTTTGACCCCCAAAAAGAAAAAAAAAGTACATGCTTAAAGCTACGTCTGGAAAGAAGCACGTGCACTGCGCGTGGGGACAGCCTTGTTGAGGACATCATGCATTATGTAATGATGTACAATTTATCCACGCATCCCTATGAAATTGCTATGTGGAGCCATACAGCTAATGGTTATCCAAACACAGATAATCCGGAACACACGCAAGGAGTTTGTAACTCAAATCTCGTTAAAAACATTTATTTTTAGATCCAATATCTTAGGTTCGAGTGCTATAAAAAGAGTTCTTTATTTAAATGTACATTTTTCAATTAAATTATTGCAAGATTTTTTATTTATTTTTAACTAAAACAGAAAAATCATTACAGTGTTGAATTTTCACAAGTCATCATGGGCTGCAAGGTAGGGATGGTCCATGGAATTAGTACTTAACAGTGAGCACTTTTGTAATGAGTGTACTCTATTTCATCAATTCTTTTGGTTCATGCAATTGCACACGAACATGTGTGTAGTAATAATAGCACGATTTTAAACCGACCGGGCCGAACCTGTTTGACACCGCTAATATATATTATGTAATTTTTTAACAAAAGAATCTATGTGAGGCACATAAACTGTAATTTAATTTGAATGCAGGGCGAGCACAACCTCAACAACAAAGGAAGAAACCAGGAGAAGAGGACTTCATCAACCTCAATCCAAGTATCACTGACAAAATCACAACCGGATCAGTGGAAGCATCATCATCACCATTAATATGGAACAGCAAAGCCATGAGAGAGAGTGTAGAGGAAGTGTGCAGGGACATTGCTTGGGGGGAGAGGAGAGAAATTGGAAGAATAGGGTTGGCTTTACAGGACCACATTTGCAAAGACTTGATCCAAGAGATGGTCACAGAAATGGGATATAGTTGTGTGTATTCACTGCCCTTTGAGGCATGTAAGAGAAGACTACGTTTCTAGTTGGTGTGTACTACTTTAGTAACATGAATGATTTTTGGGGATTTTATTTTTATTTTTATTTTTAAATATCAAATTCACTCCATAGTTACAACAAATAAGAGATCCTTTTGTTTGTCACAGTTCTTAAAGCCGCAATTAAAAGTAATTTTTTCATACATGTTTCTGACTAAATATTTATGAAATCATGACTTATTCATGGGAATCGTAAATATTCCATTTCAAAAAGAGAAAGTTCGAAAGAATTGGAATTTTTTGGAGATAATAATATTTTGAGTCAGATGAATATTAGTGTTTTCTTTTTCTTTTTGGTGATTAAAATGACTTGGGTGATGCTTTTCAGTTTCAATCATTTGGATTTTAAAAAAATAAAAACTCAACAAAAAGCATTTCCGTTGCCGGGACTTGAACCCGGGTCTCTCGAGTGAGAGCTGAGTATCCTGACCAACTAGACTACAACGAAACTTATTATATTTTTGGCTACAAAAGACTTATATGTTTTTGTATGATTGTCCTGTTTTGCTAATGCAGCTTATCTGCTGCTTTCGACAAAGTTTAGGGTGATCATATTGTTGTCTGGAAAGCAATCTTATTGGAACCTAGATATCCAAACTTACAAGAAAAACAATTGAAATTTTCCCAAGAAGTGTATTAAAAGTAAAAGTAATTTATTTTGCCCCTAATCTTGCCAATCTCCGTGTCATGAAGACTAAGAACAAGTTTGAGTTGATGCTGCAATCATCCGCTCTTTGGTAACCCCAGCATTGCACATGTTGGCAAAAACTCGTGTGTATTGCATTCCATAATTCGTGAGTGACCCACAATATTTCTCATAAGTTGTCACCTGCATCAATGAATTAATATCCAAATTAACCAACATATCAAAGAGTCTATATACCACGTTTAGTTCTTAATTGAAAAAAACTTACAAGCATCTTGAAGCAGCTCCAATCATCTACAAGGCTTTGACTCTGAGGTCGAACATTCTTCAAGTTACTCTCATCTCCAAACAAAAGCCACCGGATTTGATCTACGTTGACGTCGATGCGCTTCCTACGATCAACTTCAGCACGTAGTTCCTCTCTAGCTTCATGCCACTCATGAGATCCAATCGGAGCATTACGCGACTGGATTAATATACAAATAGAGATGACATTTGAGATTTGCATCTTAAAGAACTTAGAATTAGTTAGGAAGATAGAGAGATCATAGACCTTGAGCACAAAGTGAAGGAGATCTGCATCGCGTTGGGTGATAATCGATCCTAAGAGCGATGGTGACGATTCACTTTGGGTGTAAGAAGTAGAGTTATCATTTGAACCCATGTAAGAGAAGAGTACATCGTTGGCTTGATTCAGATTTCCATACTGAGTAACATGAGAACCTAGTCCCTCAGTAGTATTACTTGTTCTCTTTCTAACCTGTATATCCCATTTAGCCAACACCAATCAAAGCATCAATGGAGAGAAAATAAAAACAAGTGACATAATTAATAAAGAACTAACTAAATAAGTATATAATTCATAAAAAAATAGCATAATCAGTAGCGTATATTTCAGTTGTTGCAGTTAAAAAATATATAAAAATATTTGTAAGAGGATATTATAAGTTTCGATATTTTACTGCTTCATATTGCTGTTCAAAAGTTTCTATCCGCAAATCTCTGATGTCGCTGCTCCCCATGTACATAAAAACACCAAAAATCATCACAGTTACAAAGGATAAGGATTAATTGAGATAATCAGTAGTTTTTAGAGAGAAGTGCTTGTTCATGACCAAAAAAAAAAGATAACATGTGTATAATAATTAAGAAATTGCATAGATGGGCTTAGCCAAGTTGACTAGAGCAGTTGTGCTCCCCACTCTGCACCCGAATTTGAACCCCCTCCCCATAGTTTAGATTAGATTAATATAGAACATCGTTTGTACCAAAAATTAAAATTTTAAAAAATTGGTCTTGAAAGTTAGACGAATGTCCTCTTTTAACTAAATAGTTTTTTTTTTTTTGTCAAAGTTTGGAAGGGGAAGAGAGAGGTAACATTATGTTTCGAACCTTAGACCACTGACCTCTAGACAAATGCTCTTAGCACATAGACTGTCGTTGGCCTCTTTCAACCAAATGGTTGTAAACTTTTGTAGTGAATTAAATCCAACAAATTGGGACTAAATAATAGTCAGAAAATAGTACGTACCAATCCTCCATCCAAGAAATACTATACAAGTCTCCCAAACAAGTGTTATATCCTGCAGGAGGACTAGGATTAAAACCGGGACAATATGTTCCCCAACTGTTTTCCGTTGCATTTGCTGCTGTGGTCGCATAGATACTTATATTGTTTGGAAGGAGGCCCTCGAACATGCTCCCAGATTCACAAGATTCAAGGTAAAATACCTAAGTGTTTTTAAATCCCATAAGATCATTAGTTAGAATATAAATCCATTAAAAAAAAAGACCATTTCTTATAGTTATATTTTACCATATTTTTGTAGGACTTGGCTTCATGCTTCTGTTTCAGAACATCCACTAGATCGTTTGCATAAACATAGTCGCCTTCAGGCATCCCTACACCAGATCATTGAAAGAAAAAAGGTTTGTAGGTTGCATATGTAAATTATGTCTATACGATATTCAAACACCAAAACCTCGGATACGAGAATATAACTGCTCTTAACAACTTTAGCTGCAAACTCCGTACTAGAAATTACATTTCTTAGATTAACTCATGTAAGTTACTAACCGATTATTCCAGCGGCACCATGGTCTGTATAGTAAATAAAAATGTTGTCATTTGGACCACTGTCTAAAACCTTGCCACTACCCCCGGTGAGAGCAGTTTTATTTCCAAGAATAACAGCATAAAGATTGGCAGCGGTCACATTGGTTCCTGTATAATCCTGCAAAAGCAAAGTACATATATATATATATATATGTCAAACAAACTAGTATACTTATTTTAAAACTGAGATTATGTAGCTCAAACGAATAAACTCGTAGCACTATATTAACATGTCACGTGTTGCTACTGTCACACCGAATAATCTCTCTTTGTCTCATCTTAATTAATTAAAAATTATAAACAAAAGAAAAGTAAAGAAACCTTGGGAACTCCTTCGTAAACATCTGGACCATCTGGCTTGTTGATGATGACACCAGGTCTAGGGTTCTGAACATTGGATGCAATGTCATCAGACATAAAAACAATAATGTTTTCATCTTTCAATCCGCCTTTCTTCAATATTTGATATGCATGACATACATCGGCCTGCAATATTGCCAACAAACTATCTTAGAAAAATATTTATAATTTTAAAAAATTAGATGTTCCATTTCAATAAGAATACATATTTATAAAATAAAATAAAATATATATATATATATATATATATATATATATAAGAGTCAATTATACGGCGCTAATCACTTGTTTAGTACTCTATATATATGTGTATATCTATTGGACGAGTAACGCTACCTTGTAAGGCTATGTTGTTATACAAATACACTTATTTTTTCAAACCATATGAATCACAACAAAATTTCGCGAAATCAATATAATCGAGAGTCGACATTCATAATCTAGCAAGACAAGCATATTATGTTACTAGACAATTTGATAAAAGATTACTCATTATATGTTGATGTTCTAAACAATTAACATAAGTTTAGGCCCCGTTTAATAACCATTTCAATTTTAATTTTTAGTTTTTATTTTTTGTGCTGAGTATAGAGGAAAATGATAGTGAAAATGAGAGTGAGGATGAGATTGAGAGAGAGGAAGAAGTAACAAAAGTGAAAATAATTTGAAATATATTTCAATTTTTAGTTTTTGTTTTCACTTTTATTACTCTTCTCTCCCATCCTCTCCTTTCATCTTCTCTCTCAATCCCATCTCCACTCTCATTCTCATTCTTTTTCCTCTATACTCTAGCACAAAAAATAAAAACTAAAAACTAAAATTGAAATTGTTATCAAACGGGCCCAAAAAAATTTTGTTTTTGTTTTTACTTTTGTTATTCCTCCCTCCCATCCTCTCCTCTCATCTTCCAACTCAATCACATATTCACTCTTATTCTCATTTCCATTCTCCATCTTTTCCTTCTATAGTAGCACAAAAATTAAAAAATTAAAAACTAAAAACTAAAATTGAAATGGTTATCAAACGGGCCCTAAGTGAATTGATTATACACCTGATGCCTATAGTTCTGATAACCATATGAACCAGCAACTAGGACTGCCCATCTGGTTCCATTTTGCTCAGTCGCACTAGATGATGATGAGCCACTGTCAACATGAATGATGAAATCCTCTGGAAATTCTGATGGCATTAACTTGGATGCATTTGCGCAGGGGAACCAGCTGCTTCCACAAATCAGACTTAAGATTGCAATGAAGATAAGAAATGTACCACAAAGGTGCCCAGCCATCATGACTAAATTTGCAATGATATTAACAAGTAAAACCCCAACTATATATTTGTAGGGTTTCTTAGTTGAAAATGAATGGTTGAGAGACTGAAACTTCGATACAAGATAGAGGTATAAGTTAAGATAATGGATTAAATTAAGTTCAAGTAATACAATGCAAACCAGATATATAATTGTTTTTTAATGGAAAGTTCATCAATTTGTCACACAATATCCTCTTCGATTTCCACAATATATATCTGTGTATAATACAAAGCAAAGCTAGCAGGCAATTAGTTTATGCAACAGCCAGCTAGCAGACTAATCTAAGCTAATTTAAAACTAAGCTTGGTTGAATTGTTTCCGACAAATTTCTTAGTTTTGTACAAGTTATGTCATGATGATCAGTTTGGAACGAGTTTTGTACTTTTTCTAGTCCACTCATATACAACTCATACTATTTATTTTCTTCCCATGTTTTTATCGCCGCATGTTAAAACACTCTGCTTCAAGAAATTTACTTCAAGCTTTAGAAGTATCGCATGATAAGTGAAAGAGAAAGACGGGAACAAGAAGGAAAAGGGACATGATAAGAAACCTGTCCCATTCTCATTCCTTGTTTATCCTAGGAGGGGTAGTCTTATTCTCATTCCTTGTTTACCCTATTCCGTTTCTTCTTTTTCCCATTACGAATTGGAAATTGAAAAGAGAAGCACCACTAAACCAAATAAACTTGTTGAAATCATCACATGGTTAGAAAGGACAAAAATTTCTTAGTCTTCATAAGCAGTATGAGCAAACAAATCAACTATCAATAAATTGGGGTTTTACAAAGTGTTTGGAGACCACAACCCCGAATACACTTAGTGGCTCTCACTAAAAACAATAAAAAAATAATCATACTTAGCTAAGTGCCTATTTGGCATTGCTTATTGGGGTCCGTATTATTTTGACATTTTTGAAAGCCTAACCTATTTCGTAACATATAAGAAAAATCACTTATTGTGAATAATTTATATGTTTTGGGGCCTTTTTCCGTCGGAAGGCTTGTCTGGCTTGTTGATTTTTGGACCGCTATATAATGGTGAATCAATCCTTCGTTGCCTCTTTTTTTGAGTTAGCGAGAACTAGACCCAAAGCATCCCGAAGGAGAAGTAAGTCCTAGGGTAGTACTCTCGTCTTTCTTCCAGCGGCTGCATGTTTTGTGTTGATGTTTCCGGTAGCTCTGAAAATAGTTGGAGAAGGTGCATTGATGTTGTACAGGCTTGGCATGAGAGTTTGCTTTGATGAATCAAGATATTACTAGGCTTAGTATGAGAGGCTTGTGGCGTGGGAGCTAATAGCCCATAAGTTTAGCAAGAGAGAGAGTTGGAAAAGTAAAAGCTTGGAATTGTAGCTGGACTATATCTTCTGGAAGCTCTGGAATTGCTCCCACCAACTTGAATGGGTTTCTTGAAATAGAGAAAGTTAATTATGATGCTTGACTCTTAGGATGGTGATTTACAGAAATGCTTGGGTGATGTTTAGGGTTTAGAATGGTCTTCTAAGAGAAAATAAGCATAAAGAAAGGATTAAGGCTTGAGATTTTGGGTGTTTTCCGCAGCCAGACAATGAGCTTGCGATGTCTGCGTTTTCTTACCAAGAATGCGATGACTATGGTTTCAACTTAGCTTGAAAGGATGGGTGTTTCAGATCTGGGATGGAGCTTTTTGAGAGAGAGAGAGAGAGAGATGGGGATGAATGGATGAGTGGCTTGAGTAGATTTTCCAACAGCTTGATGATTGTTTGGTCGTGCTATGGATGGTTGAAGATGACTTGATGATGTTGAACTGAGACTGCATGTGAGAATGCATGGGCTTGGCTTGATGACTTGATTTTACTCAGGTAAAGCTAGTCTATTTCCAGGAAGTAATAGAGAGCATTGGGACATTCTTATTTCCAGGAGGTAAAGCTAGGCATTGGAAAATGACTATTTCCTATGAGTAAAATGAAGTGCTTGAAGAATATCTCATTTGCTCACCCACATTGGAGAACTCCAAGTAATGGGCTTGGACTTTGATGCTCCCAAGTAGCTAGCTCAAAGTCTCCATTATCCAAGAGCTTCCGTGAGCCTTATGGACCTCCGTAGCCTTCCACACCACAATCCCTCGTGCAAGCCTTAAACCACATGACTTGGGTTCATGTGAGCTTGGTAGGTGATTGGCATAGGAAAAATGTATTAGCGTAGCATGGAGTTATTTGGCGTGTGCTTGGAATGCTTGGGCATGTGTTACAATGACTTGGGTTTTTGTGACTGAGCTTAGTGACATATTGGAATTAAAGGAATAGGTTTTTGACATAACATGAATGCTATTAGAATTTGTATAAAAGCTTGTGTACATATTTATTTTGTCGAATTAATTCCTGAAAATATAATTAGAATTAATACGTGACCAATTTATCCCTCTTTCGTACGTCATATTGGGCTTGTCATGATTTTTTGGGCCTCAACAACATGATGGAAAGCGATTAGGAAAAGCAGCTAATGATTTGCTTTCATTTTTTAATTATGCAACAATTAGGTTTTGGAGGCACTAAATTTTAATGAAAATTTCAAATTTCCGAAAATTGTCGTATAACAAAGTAGGAAAGTATGGAAAAGGTAAGAACAATTCCCACTAGCTCATACTCACTTGTATATTATTCATTTTGGTGCTTCCTATTTATATCATTCATCACCCATAATTGGTAGGGTACAGTGCATAATAACAAACCCATAAATATTGTAAATACAATCATTAGTAATTATGGTAGCTATTATGGTTGTCATCCATAACCTTTGAATTTACAAAAATCCTCTATTCGTCCACCATGCGTGGAATATGCCTCGTTAAAAACCTTGCCAATAAAATAAGGTGGGAAATAACCTGGATGAAGGAAAAAAGAGTATATGTCCATTTGTAATATAGAACGTTCAACACCGCCTCATTAAAACCTTACTATGAAAAATCTAGTGCGATAAAAATCTGAACGAAGGAAAAGGAGTATAGTGTGAAGGCCTCATTGATGGCATACTCTCCTTCATGCTAGCAAAGATTTTTGAATTGATGCATTCCAATATTGTTGACCATCTTTCTAGATGTTGTAGTTAGCAATGCTATAGTGAGTAACTCTGCAGAATTGTTGTTGGATTGTATTTGTTGAAAATTTATCTCGCCATTCTTCTGAAGCTCATGCATATTGAAATTTTTTGGTGAAATATGCTTGGTTTTGTCGCCTTGTATCCGTTTTTTATTTGTGCAATACAAAAGCATCGTTTTTAATTAAAGTCATATATAGTAACATTGAAGAATCTTTCATTGAAGCCTACTATATTGGAGAATCTTTAATTAAAGACAACCCATTAGTTTCTCAAATATGTCGTTGTATCATTGATCTCAACAATATACATTAATTCCAAGCTTGAGGACCAAGTTTTCACATTTTTGCGCTCCTCCTTATATTATCCAAATTTAAGACTATTGGTGCTTCTGGGATTGCAAAGTGTAAACCAAATCCACACAATCTAATGCCATACCTGATCGAGCTCAAGCACAACTTGTTAAGAATACTCAAAACAGTTTTGGGAAAATTATACTACCTATGACAAATCATACATATCAAGCTCAACCTTTGACAAATCATGACATAGAGAACCACCCTTCATACGGTTTTGCTCAAAAATTGACACGCAGATTCGTTGTAAAATAAGAGGTAGCCTACAAATAAAATGAGTCATCCATCCAACATAGAACATTGAACCCTCAGAAAGTTACGGTTCACAATAGACCAGAAAAAGGAAGAAGGAAAAGGGAAAGGAAAAGGATAAGAAATTTTTTTTACTGCCAAACCATTGACGCAAGACATAAAAGAGGGTGGCAAAAACAACACCACCTCCCCAAGTCTACTACTTTTTTTAAGACTTGATTACAAAAACCATAAACATAAAACTGGAAGCTAGGAATCCCATATTAATTTCTGCTTCTTCTCCCCCATCCTCTTCTTTTTTCTTTTTTTTTGGTTTTGGTTCATAAAATCATGTGAGTTAGGTTTCTTGAAACTCTCACTTAGCCATCATCACCTTGACAAACTCCTCGTAATTTATCTGGCCATCACCATCAACATCAGCCTCACGAATCATCTCATCAACTTCCTCGTCAGTGAGCTTCTCCCCCAGATTTGTCATCACATGGCGCAGCTCAGCTGCAGAAATGAAGCCATTCTGATCCTTATCAAAAACTCTGAAAGCCTCTTTCAGCTCCTCCTCAGAGTCGGTGTCTTTCATCTTCCTAGCCATCAGGTTTAAGAACTCAGGAAAGTCAATGGTTCCATTACCATCAGCATCCACTTCATTAATCATGTCCTGGAGCTCTGCCTCAGTTGGGTTCTGCCCCAATGATCTCATCACAGTCCCGAGTTCCTTGGTAGTGATACAGCCTGCATATTAAAATTATTAGAAACAGCAATAAGTTGCTTCTAATGATTGGGGTATCATCCTTGGCCAGACCCCTACAGATAATTGCTTATCGAGGAAAACTACCGAAGAAGCTAAATTCTTACTATTATCATCTTTATTAGAGGAACACAACTAATGAAGCTAAATTCTCACCAGTATTGACTTTCTTATCTATTAAGCACAACAACAGAACACAAGATATGCAGATTCTGGGATGATAAGAAAAATTAGTGGCATTTCATATCCTTTGAGAAAGTGAAAAATAGTAAATTATACTGCCTTCTAGAATATAGCATATGAGCATTTTAAAGTTCAACAAGTTCATCTCGTAAACATATATAATCGTGAATGAAAAGAAAAACACCATCTAATGATGTACATTCTGTATGCAAAATTCCATTTTTACCACAATAGACACGAGTGGAAACACACATCGAAAGGCACGGAATCAGCCATTACCAACATATGTTCAAAAAACAGACCATGCCAATTGTAAGAGCTGCTTTAAAAATTCATAGCATCAACAATAATAAAACACCCAAGCATCCACAAGAGATGTATTAGCCCATTATTTACCTTTGTGTGAAAGAATAGAACATGGGAATTGTAAGAAAATAAATCACACTAGAGCATCCAACAATAAATCATACATCGATAACATGATCCACAATCATTCATCCTACAACACAAGCATAAACAATAGAATCCGACAATATGATACTTGAATCGCGTATACAAGCACATAAATCCAAAAAATACAGCCACCTGCACAAGTAAGTTACATCTCCACAAGGAAAATACATATCCAACACAATAAATCTTAAATTTCCAATACGGGCTTTACTTACGACTACAAACACACTGCTATGTCACATCTATGCAACAAAGAAAAATTGATGGCTGGAGTTATTGCATGACAAAAATGATAACTAATTCAACGTCGTTGTAATTTTCACAGATGTTTAAATAAATAATCACATCATAAAGATCAGGGATTAATTACCATTTTACAAATCACAACGCTCAATACCATTCAAAGAGAAGATTAACCATTTCTAAATCGCTCAACTCCAAACGTCTTTTCAAATTAAATCGCTCAACACGTAACATGAACAAAGCTAATGAATCCGCAAAACCAAATATCACGATTTAAAAGGAAAAAATTCAAAATCGATTATCCAAATTCCCCAGCAGAAAGTCAAATTAAAACGCAGAAAATATATACAACACGACCCAATACAAGACCTAACCCTAATTACAAAAACAAGAACCAAAATCAGAAACACAAGACCCAGATCTGGCATAGATGAACGATCCATAACATGTAAATATGAATAATATGCAAATATTGGAAGGGAGATCTAAGTCTAACCATCGCCATCCTTGTCGAATAGGCTGAAGGCTTCCTTGAACTCAGAGATCTGATCGTCGGTCAGCTGATCCGCCATCGGTGCTTGTTTGTTTCCCGAGAATCCGAGATTGCGTTTTCTTTTCTCTTCGAAAACAAGAACACAAAAATTTGCGAGAAAAGAAACAGAGAGATTTTCTTTCGTTCAGACAAAAATGGGAAGATGAGTGTCCTTTTTTATATCAGTCCAGCGCATCCCGCATCTCAACTTTACCAATTAGCCCTCGACGCCTATCGTCTTTTCCTCTTTCGAAATGACTGTTTTGTCCGTATCGCGACTCTTTTTCTAGCAACTTCTAAATTGAACGCATCTAATAAATTTCACAATATTAAATTACCAAAAGAAAATGACAATATTATTACCAAACAATTATGCGCTTATCAAAATAGTATTTTTGGTTCTTTCTTTTGTTATTATAATATGATTTAGACTTGAAATTCTGTTTATATTTTAATATTTTTAGAGGGTTTTTTTAAAGTAATATTTAGTATCATCCATATATATATATATATTAAAAGGCATAGAATGATAAAAAAATTCAAAATAAAAAAAAATTACCCTTGATTAATGAATTTATTAAGGATTAGAATTTTCATTAAATAAGGATATTATAGTAAATAAACAGTTTTTCATATTAAAAAAAAATTAAAATAAGAACATGGGTCCTATTTTCATGGCATACAACAACCAAATTATTTTCTCTCTCTAATTCTAAAGTGAAAAAGAGGCACACACTAGTTTAATAATTTATGTTGTTATATGATTGCCAAAAAAGAAAGAAAATAGTTTTTTTTAATATTTAAAAATAACTAAAACTAGTTAAATGGGGATCATTTTGGACATATTGACAAATTAAGAAGGCAATCGATACCGAACGCAAAAAAACAATTTCTTTTTTATTTTTTATTTTTTATTTTTTTTATACAAATGATTTTGAGATAGGGGAGTTTTTCTCACACACATTATCAAGCTGTAATGAGGTTGGAACCTAAGACTACTATTCTCCAAGTCAAGGGCCTTTACACTGGGCTAGACTCCGTTGGCATAACAATTTCTTTGTATATCATTTTAAACAAATCGTGTCATGATTTGCTTATAAAATTAACAAATTTGTTTATATTTTTATATTTGGACCAGTTAAGTTTGTTCAAATACGGTGAATAAAAAACTTCTCAAATCTTTTACCCAAAAAAAACTTCTCAAAGCAAGATGAAGAAATAGTCAATTTTTGTTGGATAGTTGTGGTTTTGAATTAATTTTAAGGGGGTTCTTTTTATTATAGTTCTACATTGGATTGAAATATACATACAAAAATATTTGAACTTATAATATCTCACTTGCTCATCACATCTGAATGCCACTTGAATTAGAGTTCGTAAGCAATGCTTTTACCTTGATTCTTACAAAATATTTTGGTCCTTCTAGATGTACACTCATTTTTAGTAAATAACCATATTGCAATTTTTTAATTGATAATGCTTGTAAAATTAATTCAACGAGAATGAATTCAACTTGTTGGTAATACTTTTAACATATTTTTTAACAAAACTTACGGTGATCATGGGCGTTCAACTATTATATTAGGAGTTCTAATGTTTATTTTAAAATATATAATTAATTTTATTTAGATATACAAGTAACATATATTGTTACCATTTTACATTTGTCTTTGAATACTACACTAAATTCATCAAATTGTACACAGATGTTTTAACTCCTTTTCATGTCGACTAAGAACTCTCTTTATCTTCATGTGATTGTGTCCAATAAGGGGCATTTTAGGTAAGGTAAACTTGTGAGAAATTTTTCAGAATGGGCATAACCGTAAAACAGAAAAAAGAAAAGGCAAAATAAGCAATTGCTCGAAAATTAAAATTTTAAATTTTGGAGCTGTAGAAAAAATGATGAAGATAGTGATGGGCCTTTACCATGTTGCCACGTGGCAGCCAAGATGACATGGTGAACTCCTGTCAAATCAGAGCCCATCAGATACAGTGAGCCTCCTGTGGTTCTGATTGTAGCCAAGTATAGGGTCTTGGTCTAATTTTTCTAAGAATAACTTTACGCGTAGTGTGGTTGTCGTCGTTGTTAAGATTTTCTTTTTTCTGTTTTTTTTTTTTTTAAAGGTTTCGAATTATGTGATTGCTACGCTTATAATTTGACGCGGTTTCTACGCGTACGCGGAATGTGAGCTCATCCCCACACGCGTTGACTGCCACGTAACCACACTTACCCTTCCATCTTGAACTCTCTCTCTCAGCTCAGGGAACCTTATCGATTCTTTTCTTTTCCCTTTTTTTGTTTTTGTTTTTTGTTCTTTTAACTCAAAGAAAATATAGAGCCTGAAAAAGAACTCCAGGGACTTGTGCACCAGCCATTGGTGGGGTTTTATCCGCCGCTTCTCATTTTCTCATTCTGTTTTCAAGCGATCCAATAACGCAGCGCCACGTGTCACTTTCATATCTCATCCTAGTACAATGATACGAAGACATTAACAAGTCATATTCATAACTACGATATTTAGTGCATAGGTTACATAGAATTAGAAAGGGTGAATGCTAAGGGGTATGGTGGTCATCCACCAACTCATGCATTTACAACAATCTCAAGAATTTTTGTAAATATTTTCTTATTCACTTCTAATAAACCACAAATCCAAATGCCATTGGGGTCATACTTAGTAGAAAAATATGTTTGGCCTCACATGAGTGGTCTCATATTCGAAATCCTTAGGCATCAGTGTATGTAAGTAAATTATCCCCTACCCTTTCCTACCTTTGACCAAAAAAAAAAAAAAATCCAAATTATCCCAATCAATTTCCAAAAAAAATTTTATGAAATTATAATATATTTTTTAAGGACCTCAAAATATTTAGGGAGTGTATTCAATTGAGATTTTAAAACACTATTTAGGATAATAAAAAAAAAGATCTTGCGAATTTAAGCAGAATATAGTTACTTACAGGATTTTTTTAATAGATTTCTATAATCAAAATTTTTTACTTATGAATTTTAAAGATTTCAATCACAGAATTTATAAAATTTAAGAGGACCACGTAGATTTCTTTCGAATCGACATAAGATTTTTTTAGAAACAATAGACCCTTTTTAAAAATGAAACGTTAACATTGTTTCTATCTCTTCCCCACCCCGACACCCACAAAGCGAACCTTTGCTCTCAGCAACCCACCCTCCAGCAGCCAACACATAGACACTCTCTCGCTTTGGTTCTCACCTCTGTCAAAATCATTATTTGTATCAAAATCTATTTTTTGTTGTTGATAAAAGACGAAATTTCATTGAAACTCAAATATGGGTACAATATTGAAACAAAATATCATGAATCAAAACAGGGGGTTCCTCGACCCAAACATAATCTTGACCACATGTCAAAGCATCTCTTGCAAGTCTGTGGGCTACTTCATTACAGCTCCTGGGCACATGGTCAAGCCTTCTGATAACCAGAAAGGAGGTCAAGGTGGAGGAAGGAATGAATAAAAAAAGTCCCACGTGAAAATCTGATGAGTTAAGGTGGGATTTGAGATAGGGTTTGGTATTTATACCTTTCCCTAAAAAATCTCACACATTCCGCATTTTAAAAAATCCTTCAAAATTAATAAGTTTTTGAATACCATAAGACATTTTGTTACTTGTTTAAAGTCTTGATTGAATACCACCAGATTTAGTAACCCTCTTTAAAAAATCCTAATAGTCTTAATGGAATACCCCAAGACTTTTTAGATTATTTAAAAATCTTAATTGAATACCACAAGACTTATTTATCTCAAAATAGTCTTTTAAAATCCCAATTGAATACACCCTCCTTAGTGTCCCATAGCTTAATCCAAAAGGGGTCATTGGAAAACATCCCTTCATATTATAGTAGAGGTTCTAAAAAAATAAAAATAAAAACACCTTATAGCATCACAATAGGGAAGCTAGAATTGTGCTTTTTAGGGATAAAATGTACAACTTGACTTGGCCCTTGATGAATTTGTTCAGAGCAACAACAATTACAAAAATGGCAAAAATAGGGGGCAATATTGCTTGAGAAGAGAAGGAGAGGAAAATTTTGACCACATCGCTTTTGTTTTGCTTGTGAATAATGTGGTTGGACCTATGGCGAATTAGACTTACGCTTAGGAGAATAAACTAGCTGACCGTTAACAACTATTCCTTGACCCAATGTGTGGCCATCAAAAGTAATCCTTTGATGAAACTCATATTGTTTTGAAGTTCTGTTTTTGGCAAAGTTATTGGAGTTTGAATGGATTAGTGACCCAATTGGCCTCAAGTAGTCTAAACATGACTTAACTTGACACTTCAAAGCCAAATTTAAACTAAACCATGCAAAACGAACAACTTGGGCAAATAAACTCTATAATTGACAAATACGTTTTAGTAAAAGTGGTACAATTCAAATCTGATGTAGCAACTCTCATACATTGCTCGTCTACCTTTCATTTTATAACTACGATCTATAAGCTCGGTTATTGCATAATCAAGGCATTTCTTACAATTTGTGCTCGAAAGATCTGTAGTACATTCAACTGAACCGAAAAGTTCTATCATTTGTAATACTTGTCGCGGCCCTTGAGCATATAACGTTCCATTAACAACTATAGAACTTAACCGAGTGAATAACTGATGAACTCTATCTTTAATCAACTGGGGATTATCATTGTATTCAGAACTTATAAAAAAGAATCCGCTCTTCATGTCAACTATACCAAAAAAATTAACATCTGAGTACTTTAAAAGGCATCCTCGTACCCAAATTATAGCTCCTTCACTAACAAGGCAATTCTTGCATGAGGCATAGCGCTGTTTTTGTCGAATAGATTTCCAACATTGAGCTAGCCCATGTATAGTATCATTTTGTCCTACTCTAGAGTTAAATGTGTCACTGATGGGTTCTTCGTTAGATCGTGATTTTGAAATTTCTTTGAATATTATTGGGGGGTGAAATAGAACATATAGTTCCCCTTGATTGGAAACTGTACTTGGTTAGAACATTTATGGGCCAAAATAAGATGTTCATAAATTCCAAATGTCTTTCGGAGAAAAAAAAAAAAAAAGGAAAGATAAAAGACTTGAAAGGATTAAGTATTTTGAGGAAAACATATTCAATAATGGATTGAGGATGATCATGAGTCTCATATATAAATATATATGGCACAATTTGAAGGACCAAAAGCTATTTGCTTAGTGATTATATAATGTAATCATTGTATATTAATTCAAATTATGCTAATTGGTTCAATCAAAAGCAATGGTTGAAGTGCTTAGGTATATTATAAGAAAGTAATAAAAGATCATATTACTGGTATTTTTGTTAGTTAAGAATAAAAAAGTATCAATTAAAATGAAATAAATTATTAAAGAAAGTAAAAGAAAAAATCTTTGCCATTGCTAGGGATGACATGAATGGTGGGATTCTAGAAACGAAAAAGGGCATGATGTAGAGAATGTCAAATTAACATCTTAATTTGGAAAAATAAGTAATTATAGCTTCATTGTTTCCAGAATTTACACACTTTAATTAAAAGATAGCTCATCATATAATTGATGTGGCATAGCCACCTCTTCTCCCGTATGAAGTGGTATGTAATTGTGGCAATCCCAAGCCTCTACATTTAGGCTCCGTGCATTTACCCGCATTTAAGTAAATCTAAACTGCTCAACCAATATCTTTATAAATACATTAATTGGTTGAGAAAATCAGGAAGATAAGATACTAAGGCTAGGCGTCCACCACAAGCAATCCAATAAAGCACTTATGTTCATTCATCCATTAAAAGGTGATCTGAACGGCTAGAGAGAAAGAAACAAGCTTACAATAGAATTGGGTACGCTGCAGTTCCCCTTAGCCCCACATGCCCTGGCGCGCCTTTTCCAGTCCCGCCTTTCTTCCTTCCAGTCGCGCCTTTTGTTTTTTTATTGATTTCATTTTTTTCAGACTCCCTCTTGTTCATCTCAAACATATTCTCCTCTTAGTACCATCTCCTAGTTTCTTTGGTCAGAATTCGATACCTATCTCTGGAACTCCCTCTCTCTTTCCCTGCCCCCTCTTTTCCCTCCTCCTCTCTCTCTCTCTCTCTCCATCTCTGTCTTGCTCTCTCAGTTTCTCTGCCTCAATCTCCCTCACCGTCGTCCTCTCTCTCTCTCTCTCTCTCTCTCTCTCTCTCTCTCTCTCTCTCTCTCTCTCTCTCTCTCTCTCTCTCTCTCTCTCTCCATATCACAATTCAAAAATCGAGATCTATTTGAGAGTCTATATTTTCAAACTTTGATATTATGTTTTGCATTTTCTATTGCATTCCTTAATGTTTAATTTCTGTTTAGGATTTTAGGGCTTTGATTTTCTGGGTTTACACATATGGGCTCCTCCTCCCTCTCTGTGTAGGTAAGATTACTCTTTCTCCGTACTAGTTGTGTTTGCAAAAATACAAATTGGCTTCAATTGCTTAATTTTCTGGTTTAATTTGTTGGTGGGTAGGCATTATGATTCTGCTTGGGGTTGAATTTTTTAAAATTGATGTTTCTCTGAAACCCAAAAGTTCAAGAAACTGCTCTTTCTTGGGTCTTACCTCTCCTGGTTACTAGCTCCAAAGGCAAGGCAACATCATATTTGGTTTATTTGTAAAGAAAATAAAAAAATTATATTGGGTTTCCTAGAGAAATGATTTCTAGTATGAACTGAGGAAACTTGTGATTATTATTTGATTTATTTCCTTTAATGTTATAGTTTGTGGAATCATTGAAGAGTGACAGTATTGCCTGTTGTTTGGTCTTCGAGCCGATGAAGTGAGTGAAGAAAATTTCTATTTCCCCGTTGTTTTCATTAAATGTCCAGTTTCCTTTTTATTTGCTGTTAAGATTTCATGATTTCGACTTTGGGAATATTTTGTGTCGACTCTGTGGGCATATGTTTTTCCCTTTTGTTTCAAGCAGAGATGTGAAGGAATTGTATTCTCCAGGATTAGGTTCTTTGTTAAGCGGGTACATAATTCCTAAAATTGAAAAGGAAAAACAGAAATAATTCATGTGGGTGAAAACCCTAACTGAAAAAAGGACCTTTCCTCTCCCCATAAAAGAAAATTTGCTTGGCTCCTTGTGAGTAATGAGTAAATTAATCTTACATAATGAGGTGGATATCGTACTTAGTGTCATTTTAGTTTAGTTGTACTGGTGTGCTTTGACAGCTGTGGCTTACCTGACAATTGCATATTAACCTCAGAAAATTTGTCCTCTCAGGAATCGAAAAAGTTCAATGATTTTCTGCGCACTCTATGTATATTCTGCCAGGAGAAAGCCCTCAGCAGTTTCTGTGAATTTCTTGCATCCAAAGAGCTCACCTTGATTTCAAAGAGAGAAGCTATAGACAGGTTTCGTGCTCTTATGCTCTTTCCGGTTATTCAAGTGCTTGTTTTCAAGTCAATTACAGTTTTTGTATCTTTCTCATTTCTTTCAGCAGTCATTTATTTGAATTTTTGTTCCTATATGTTCCCAATGCAGTGAAGTTAGGGATGATGAAGCTAGGAATTTTCTGGTCAAATCAGGAGCCAAAGATGGAATGAGTGCTTGAGTGCTTTAATTGGTGTCTTGTGGCTATTTGTCGAGAGTTACATCACATTATGATACAATAAACACATATCTATATGAGTATCATAATGTGTTTATTGTAATGTGGTTTTGTATCATAATGTGTTTACATCAATGCTACAATATATAGATGTATGCTTATGGCTGAATGTTTAACTGCCTCAATTTTGAACTTGAGAGGTATTACCAATTGTGTGAACACACATGCAACACTGTTTTGTTTTGATTACGATGATGTGAGTTGATCAGTTTACAAACAGAATATTGAAAGTGATTCCCCATGTATCCCAGTGGTGGGTTTGGGGTTGGTTTCGGTTTCTTTGTCCTTGGTTTCGGTTTCTTGATCAGTTTACAAACATAATATTGAAAGTGATTCCCCATGTATCCCAGTGGTGGGTTTGGGGTTGGTTTCGGTTTCTTTATCCTTGGTTTCGGTTTCTTTATCCTTTAATCGTGAGACTCAAGACGACATGGTTGATTTCAACATATCTTCTTGTTGCTTTGGTTTATTTTCTTGTCCTTGCTGTTTGACTAGTTTTGTCCTCTTGTTGCTTTGGTTTAACCACATATAGTATTAGCATTAACTTGGTTTTTGAAGACGGCACATGCATAATATTATTTAGTACCCATCTCAAGTTATTATTTGTTGATAGCATAAAAACATATCCATCCCAAGTAATTATTTAGTACCTAAATTCCTCAACAAAGGAATGTTATTTACAATCCCATTACTTGCTAGACATGTGGACACACAAACGCTTGCTGCCTGTATCTTCTCTCCACATTGCCCTGTCTCTCCTTTGTGTAATTATGATTTCACTTTCTTCCTCTCCTCCAATACTTGGATAACTCTTTTTCTCCATGAACTTCGCTTTCTTTTTTTTTTGCTTCTCTTCAAGGCGTTTCCTCCTCTCCTCAAATACTTGGATAACTCAACATTGATAATCAAGCTCTTGTTGTCACTCACATTTTCGTCAAAGTGTTTGCTCTTCTCCTTCAATACTTGATAGAATCCTGCCACAACACATGCATTACATTAACCAAACAATAATTTACAAATGGAAATAAAAGACATAGTTTGGCTGCCCAAAAATAAAAAAAGTCGTCCTTTTCAGTGCTAACCTCCAATGTCCCAGCATCAACAAGAAAATGATTTTAATTTCTGAATGAGATCATATCTATTGCAACATATTTCTGCATAGGGACATACTACTAAGCATCCATAATTATTGCATCATGACATATAGAAAACGAACCAATGAGCATCCATAATTTTTATCGTCCAGTGAACCATAACAAATACCAACTAACCATGCATAATGAATATAGTCCAATGCATCATAACATATAACAAATGCATCATAATAGATACTAAATGCATCATAACATATAGCAAATGCATCATAACATATAGCAAATGCATCATAATAGATACCAAATGGATCATAACAGATACCAAATGTATCATAACACATAGAAAATGCATCATAATAGATAGCAAATGCATCATAGTAGATATAAAATGCATCATAACAGATACCAAATGTATCTATTATCGTCATGTCCGAACCCAGAAACCCAAATGATACTACAACACAAGTTAATACACAACTACCTCAAAACTCAGAGACCCACGTAGTGGAAAACCAAAATATCCAATTTCAGAAAATCAAAGACATGTCAAGAATAGAAGCAACACCCATGTCTCAAAAACTTCATATACACTTAATTCACACTAAAGATATTAAATTCCCAAGCTGTCCATCCCAAAACGATCAAATTAAGCAATGATATGAACTCCAATAAAAGCTTAAAACCCACTAATAATCGTTCAAATTAAGCAAGATATAACAATATTTCACAGAAAACAAAACCCAAAACCCAAAAACGATAATGAAAAAGGAATGGAAGAAGAAGAAAATCGTACTAGGGTCAACTAGATTATACCTGCTAATATAAGATGCAATGAGTATCACAGTCAAAGAACGAGCTTTAGAGCTCACTTTCTTCCATGTCTTCTATTTTTCTCTCAGATTTTCAGTTTTCTCTAGAAAAAAAATATAACGTCAGCTCACAACTAGTACCGAGAAAGAGTAGTCTTACCTGACAGAGGGGAGCAGCCCATATGTGTAAACCCAGAAAATCAAAGCCTAAAATCCTAAACAAAAAGTAAACATTAAGGAATGCAATAGAAAATGCAAAACATAATATCAAACTTTGAAAATATATTACTCTCTCAAATAGATCTCAGACATTACCCTCTCAAATAGATCTCGATTTTTGAATTGTGATAGTGAAAGCGAAACAGAGAGAGAGAGAGAGAGAGAGAGAGAGAGAGAGAGTGGTTGTGGGAATTTTAAGGTTTGGGTTGGAAAAGAGATGAGGAGAGATAAGGAGGGAAGTGGTTTCGATTTGGGGATGAAAAGAGAGAAGAAGCGTTAATTTTTTTAGGATGAGGGAACGAGAGGGTTAGCGCGAAAGAATTTCCCCCAAAAAAAAAGAGCGCCAAAGAAAAAAATGGGGAGAAGAAATCAATATCTATGACGCACATGCCATGTCGTAGAAATCAATGTACAAGACTCTGCCACGTGTCAATCTATTATATTTCATATTATTTCTCTATAATTTAATTTCTCAAATTCATAATAAATAAATTTAAAATCAGAAAAATATCCAGAAAATTCCTATGAACATCTTGTGATATTATCTTCTCTTTAAAGCTCCAAAATGCTAATTCTAAATTATAAAAATACAAATCAATAATAAAAACTCAACTTTGTTCATAGATAAATCAAAACATTCTATCACATACACTCTTGTTTCTTTGATCAAATGATTCTCATTAATTTAAATATATGAAATCATGTTTAAGAATTGTTTAAGATAAAACACAATAAATTACAAAAACATGACACGTGTTACCATCTTATAAGGCCACACACGAGAACCGCTCATAGGGGTGCTCTTTAGAAGCTACCACATGTCAATCTATTATATTTTATATTATTTCCCTACGATTTGACTTCTAAAATTCATAATTAAAAAATTAAAAATCAGAAAAATACACCGAAAAATGCATACGAATACAAGCACAATGATAAAAACTCAACTTTGTTCATAGACAAATCAAAACATTCTATCACATACACTCTTGTTTCTTTGATTCCATGATTTCCATTAATTCAAATATGTAGAATCATGATTTTTGGTGTATTTTTCTTATTTGTATTTAATTTCTTATGAATTTGTTAAAGATCAAGACAATAAATAACAAAACAATGACATGTGTCGCTATTCTAGAGGGCCACATTTCTGAAATGCTGACAAAGTGGCTTTAAGAAGCTGACATGTGTCAATCTTCGACTATTTCATTTTATTTTTATATGATTTAACTTCTAAAATTCACAATAAATAAATTACCAATTAGAAAAATACACAAGCCATAACATATGGCAAATTTGAGAAATTATACAACTAATAACAATAGCAGCATATCTTTAATGTCATTCACTATATGGATTATGTGAGCATATTTTGATCGTTCGAAATAGAGTTTTGATTGTGAAAAGTAGGTGGTCAAATGCCGTTCCTAACCTTGCATGAGCGGGAAAGAAAGTTAGTATAGGAAATTTTTTTTTTCCAACCACCTTGTAAACCCTAAACCCTAACACTTTATAATTATTATTGACCCTAAAGGGTAATAAATTTTAAAGTGTAAAAATTAGAATTAGGGGCTCATCCTAAATGTGAATGATGCAAATGAATATAGTAGTAGACTTTGTAAACCCTAGAATGTTGTTTGTTTGATCACATAAATTTCGCATCAAAAGTTAAATGGAAATGTGAAATTTGAAGTACGTGATCGTAGGAAATGTCGTCAAACAGGCCGGCAAATTTTTTGGGATTTGTTTGAATTATTATTGATTTTTAAATAAATTTTTAAGTGTAAACAAATAAACAATTGAAGGAGATGCGAGGTGGCGGCGTCCCATGCTGAGCCGTGGAGGTGGATAAAAGGATACAGTTTTCATGCATTGACACGTGTCTCATTTGTTATAGTTTAATAATATTTTGTTGTAAAATTGTTAGAAAATGGAAATAAAAGGGAAAAATTCCTACCTATTTGTTACCCGAATACTTCTATGCCAAGTCCAAAAAGTTGCTTACAATTTTCCATGTGTACAATTAAGGGCTCATCCCTAACTTAAAATTTTGATGCGGCCATGCATTTATTCCGGTTAAAGCTTGCTATAGACTTGTTGCAGGGATGTTGCAGGATATAGCTGTGTGATTGTGGGTGAAGGAATTGTTTAACTGCCTTAGTTTTAAATTTTCTTGGTAAGAATTGTTCAGGTAGAAGGTTTTGAACTCGTGTGGTATTGCCAACCGTGTGAACACACATACAAAACTGTTTTTATCCCGGTGAATGTGAATATATTAGCCATTGTTTTGAAATTCACTGTGAACACAGAGGTGCGTGATGCTTCAAACTGTTTTTTTATAAAAAACTTGAGAAACTGAAGAAAATATTTTGGGTTTATAAACAGTTAAAATTAGCATGACTGGCTTCCCAATGTATCTGAAAGGAGGGTGAAGTAGTGGTTTGGGTTTCTTTACCCCTTTCCCATTGAGCACTTTACAAACAAAATGCTTATAAGCATTGAAAAAGGACAGAAACACATTCTTCACGGACGGCCAAGGTTTACCAAACTTAGGGATTCGCCGTTCACCATTGTCACCAGACCCTTATTATGCTTCATGTCGTCCTTTCTCCTATCAACTTGCATATCAGTCAAATCTATTGCAGCATATTTCAAAATAGGGACATACCAGTTATGCATCATAATAGATAGTAAATGAACCAACTGAGCATCCATAATTATTATCGTCCATTGAATCATAACAGATAGCCAATGCTTCATAATAGATAGGTAATAATGCATCATAACATATACCAAAAACAACGTAACATACATTAAATGCATCATATCATATACCAAATGCATCATAACAGATACAACATGCATCAAAACAGATACCAAATGCATCGTAACAGATACCAAATGCATCAAAAGAGATACCAAATGCATTATAGCAGATATCAAATGCATCAAAACATATAGAAAACGCATCACAACAGACAAGCAAGCTATCACTCCATTGATGGAGAAAAGCTAACCGAAAATTCATATAAAAAAACTAATTGGGCCTCTCTCTGTTTTCGTTTTCTTAAGAAATCTATTTCAGCCAAGACAAACCAAATAGCTGGGAATGCCTTAATTTCCCCCAAGCCCCATACTTCAAGATCTTAAATTTATATTTCCATCAATATTTAATCAACCAAATACAAAATGAGGCATCAAATATCAGTCCCACCAATCAGTTATCTTCACTTTTGTCAAATATCCATACTTCTTCAAAGTTAAAATAAGAAGAAGCCATTTTTTTAAAAATTTTCCCTACAGACCAACCAATGGGTACTCATTAAGCTAAAATGAAATCTTAGAATAGTGAGCAAATCACAGATAGCCATCAAACTACATTGAAAAATAATGAAGAATTGATGAAACTGAAAGCAAAAGAACCAAGGCAGTGAAGGTGAAATTTGACATTACATTTTGTGAACTTTATCTCTAGGCGTCTCTTCTTAGCTGCCCAACGAGCATCAGAATTATAAGGTCGATAAGAGCGCTGCCTCTTTGGGGACTTCTGCGAGCAGTTTAGGAGTTAATTTTCTCCCCTCTAATGGAAAATTCAAGAGTTGCAGGGGTCATTTGACCACCCTTGCTCCTCTGTGGATCCAACCCTGCATGTCCACATTACTCAAACTATTTTCAACACATCAAGATACAGACAACATACCCATATCCATACTATTCAGACTATTATCATTAAGATACATAAATGATATCCATATCCACCATATCCATACCACTCAGACTATTATGAACACATCAAGATATAAACATCATACCCATATCCATCCAACTCAGACTATTACAAACGAAGACACAGACATCATACCCTACTCACACTATTATAAACACACCCAGAACCCTAAAGAAATGAAATCCTCTGCTAATTTCAACCAATGGAATCGGTTTCTTAAGGATTCTCAATCACAATATATAAACTTACATGAATATAATCTTTTTTTTTCTAGGGATGCTGATGATTCTTTGATATTAGAGGTCGATTACGGGGCTGATGTCGGGAGCATTAATTTTGGACAAATCGTTCATGATTCTTGGATATCATAGGCAAACTCCGTTGTCCCTTTATGTGTTGATATCAGAGGCAACGATCATTAGGGAGAACTTGAGAAATGTTGTTAAGAACCCAAATCCTTGCTCAGCGGTTTGGGTGTGGCCACGCCCGCGGAGTGTGACCCGGATAGTCGCCAGCACGGGTCATCGGGTAAGAATCTCCTTCAGGTTGACATGGCCTCGCTGCTCTCACATCGACAACAACACTTGCAGGGTCACTTCTTTCACTTCTGATGATGGTTCATTAAGTAGAACGTGAGAAATGCTGTTTAAATATTTTGGGTGGTAGCTGGGTTGTAAGATTTTGGGGACAAACAACAGATGCCCAGTGGATGCTTTTTTTCGGTGGACGCTTTGAGAAGGGGAGTCTCGGATGAGAAGAGTCGGTCTCTGATCAAAAGAAAAATTTATGTTATTGAAGAAAGAGAACAACTTTTTTGGAGGGAGATATTGTGTTCTTCAAGAGCACAATACAGCTGTTTTGGAGGGAGGAGGCCTCGTTCTAGTGCAACAGTTTCACACAGTTCACTTACAATTAGTTTTTGTGTAGCCGTTAGATTAGATCCAACGGTGTTCTCACATATAGGTCCTCACTTAGAGATACTTGCTAGAGAACGACCCATGTGCCCATATGACACATGTCTTGACTTTAACAACTCGTTCTGAATAGTTGGCTAGCCCAATAACTCTCAAATTTTAATACAACGTCCATTGACCTCTTAGCTTTCATCTCAAGGGCAGAACTAGGAATTTTTCAATGGGTGGGCTAGCTAAAATTATTAGCTTAAAATTTAATGATTTTTTTTTTTTGGTACTTACAATTTCTTTAGTTTTTCTAGAAATAAAAGTAAACTTTAAATCATATAAATCACGCTAGTTCATAGCTGCATAGACTAATTTTCAATAAGTTTTAACATAAACCAAATAGGGTTTAACACCATAGTGGATTGAACATCTAAGGCTTTTTTTAAAATCTAAATTGGCATTAGGTCCCTTCATGCATTCATATCATACATGAAAAATTGTTTTATGTAAAAATATTGACTAAGTATGAAAAATGGTTTTTCGGAATAATCATTTTCTCAAGATAATTTTTGGCGGCTTTTATTCCTCACACATCGAATAAGAAAACTTGATTTTATGGGATTTTAGTATGAAGTATATATTGGCTTAATGAGCCATCATTTTTAGCCTAAATCGTATTTTACACTAAAACCAATTTTTCATATTTTGATTTGGTGGGAATTTGATTTTCTAGTATTTTTATTTGAATTCAAATAGGGGGTACTTCCTTATTTACATTGTAAACTTAAGTAAATGGAGTAATATAAAAATAAATGGAGTAAATAAGGTAATCTGTACACCTGGAGTCCTGGGCTAATATTGAAAATAAGTTAAATATATAGGTTTTATATTTTTTTTCTTAAAAAACCACACTGGGCTACAACCCACTGTAGCCCTTAGTGTGGTTCCGCCAGTGTTTCATCTCCAAGTGGTTTCATCCAAAAACGCCAAGTAAAACGTAATTTTGCCATTTTTGGAATTTTAGAGTTCCTGAAAACACAAAAGTTGGAATATGTGAAGATCTCTATAAAACAATCAACTTTTTTGCATACAATATCTAAGTGAAAAGAGTAAATTTATATGATATATAAATGACTAATCAAATACGCCCAAACTTAAATTTTGCTAGTCCCTGAACAAAACAAAACATAAGAACAAAGACTCGACACAAACAAGCAACTAACTTTCCAATATTGATCTCATAGATAATTATCAACTGTTAGCCAACTTCCAATAGATAAGCAACAATAACTCAAGACATTATCAAAGGGTTAACCAAACTTTAATTGAACAACTTGGAGTGTAGTGTGTGAAATAGCCAACATTAATACAACTCACGATTTAAGCTTCACAAAAGTTAAATAACCAAATAAAAACAAGGTTCAAACTCAAATCTCACCAAGGATGTTCTCTCCAATAAAAGAACTTGAAATTTGACTAGGTGTTGTCACTCATATATATGTGAGAAGATTCAAAGTAATGGAATGTACTCACATAATCGAAATAAAAAGCACAAGACATGAATAAAGATCTCATGAACATATATCGCTTACGTGAAAACATTTAAATCATCCAACCATAGTCCTTCCACACCTGTTCTCCACATGAGGAACTACACTTTTCTTGGGATCAAGTAGGACTTTTACTAAGGTTTTAGTGGGGCTTAGGGTGATGGTTGAAACAAGAAAATGTTATGGAAAACAACAAAGTGTAAGGAATTCATAGAGCTTTACAACTTTTCACACTCTTGCACTTGAGAGATACAACTAATTTGAAGCATTTTTCTAAATTGAGCGCACTTTTTTGAAATTTTGAATGAACTTGTTCAACTTTGGGAATTTACCTAGAATTTTATTTATTTTCATATTTTTCTCACAGCAAATTCTTTGTTTATTTTTTTTACTTCACACTTTTGCCTCGTCAACTTTGAATAACTCTCTCTTTTTATGAAGATTTCTCTACAAACTCCTTAGAAGGGTAGGAAAATTTATGAAAAGCTAAGGTAGGGAGAATTTAGGTAATACAATTGAAAAGACCTACATTAAAGGCACAAAAGGGCAAACTAGGGATAATTAATGAACAAGTTGGCTAGAAAGGCTCAAATGAAAGAAACAAGACCTATATCACTTCCTAGAATCCATGTGGTTTAGAAATATGCCTCAAATAGATAGTGCAAGTAGTTCTAGCAAACAATTTAAATATCCTCAAGTACTTGACCAAAAGAAATAATAATGAGATCACAATGACTTGCAGACAAAAATTATAGAATTGCATATAACACTCAAGAAGGGAAGGCCTGCTCAAAAGCTCACATAATGAGGGTTATATAAGTCTACACTAGGTTTTATTTAGAGATTTAAATCATGTGAAATTCTCAATTGAAAATCATATTAACATCGCTATGTGCATAGAGATTTACCAAGTTTTGTCATCAAAATATGGCTAACACAAATATATTGTAAGGAATTGTTGTCATGCTTAAAATTTTGAAAGTAGTTGAAAATAAAGAACAAATCTCATCAAAAAATTGGGAAGTGACTACCAAAAAAAAAATTAAAATAAAGAGACTCAAGGAAAAAAGGTAAAATATTTATATGTTTTCGTTTTGTTTTTTGGTTTTGAAATTACCTGTAGGATGACTAAAAATGCCTAGAAGGGGGTGAATAGGCCAATTTAAGATTATAATCAATAAACAAAAAATAAACTTCGGTAGTAGGATTGATATGGTTTATCAATCCTAAAACGTACTGAACATAAAATAAAAGAACACGCAGAGAATTATTTTACGTGGTAAAACCCCATCTCTAGGGAAAATCCACGGACTCGTCCAACACAAATCCACTATAGAACGATGATTACAAGAAGTACTCACACACTTATCCTAGACATATTCTAGATAATGTTTACTGACTTCTTTGTAACTCAACTTCTGTCACGGGATGATCTTCGACACTCCTTATGTTGAACGCAATACTAGTTACAATTGCTTCAAGATCGCCGAAGGATAAACGCCACAACGGTCTTGGTGCCCTCAACCGTATGAGTTACCGACATGCATATGAATGCAATATGAATGATGAAATGATTTGATAAATCACCAAGTAAACAAGGAACACTTGGTGACTTATCTGAAAAAAATGCACAACAACTTTCTCTTGAAAAATACAATATGCTCAAAAAACAATATGTCGAAAGTTGTCCCACCTCCAACGAGAGGCACTCTACTTTTATTCAAAACTCACTCTCCTAGTCAAACCAAAGAGTCCACAAGCACTCTTCAATTATGATTCTCAAATTGAATCCAACATGGACTCTAGTGAAAGATGTCAAAACTTGGAGACCAAATATTGTCCAATTATGGATATTAGTTTTGATTCAATATGGACTTTAAGTGATGACACCAAACAACCAATCATTAATAGAAAAACATTATCTATTAAAACAAATGAATTAGACCAATCAATTAGGAGATGATTTCAACATGCAAGTCATAATAGGAAAAGATAATATTTTAACTTAAATCAAAATAGAGTCCAATTAGGAATCCTATAATGAATGCACGATTATGTCATGATTTACCTGAAATCAAGTTCCTTATATCAATCAAGTCATACTTCGAAAATCTGGGATTGAATGTGTTGCGCCAAAACTTCCAGTAAACATTATTCACACACTACTTCCCAACCTATGCTAGAGTATAGGAAATGACAATACAATTTTCATACTAACAGGTTTTGTTTTTTTTGCAAAACATGGAAGTCACAACAGGAACAATATTCCCCACCCCCAAACTTAATCCTAGCATTGTCCCTAATGATAGAGAAAAGAAAAACAGCCAATGAGAATTATAAAGATGTGATATAGTATTTACACATAATGAAAAAAAAAGCTAATAATATTGATAATGAATCAATAATTAATGATTTTAATTCTTTAAAGACTCAAAGGATGCAACTTAAAAAGTTTTATTTTATATTTGCATTGCATGTTTATTTACTATTTTCTTTTTTTACTAGCTTATATCTTATGTATTAGATGCATTTTGAGAGGTATATGGCTCATTATGTTCTCCCTAACTAGGTGTATCATTTTTCGTTATTAATAAAGTTCGCTCGTGCCGTCGAGTTTCTTTGTAAGGTAAATCCAAGCCAGTCCATTTTAAAATTCTAGATCTGTTAGACTTGGCCACTAGGAACATAATCACCTCATCTAAATCTCTTGCATGCAAAACCTCCTGCTATTAATTAGTCTAGTTGGCAGCCTTACATTCATTGCATGCTAATTAATCAATGCGGAAGCGTATTTGCAATTATTTGATGCACACTAAGACTCTCAAGTGATATAAGAATGCAATTACTTGCAGTACACTAAGGGCTTGTTTGGTACAGTAGACTATCATGGACTGGACTAAATCCTGGGACCGTCTTTGATTAGCTCGGATTGGTCTAAGTTGGATTAAGTATTGACCTACGTTATTGTAAAAATAGTGAAGACCTATGTTTGGTGTTGTGTCGGACTAAAAAATAATTCTTGTAATATTTAAATTCAATTAGGGATTTTGACCTGAAAAATATTTAAATTCAATTAGGAATATTAAATTGGGGCTGATGTGTGAAATAAAAAAATAAAAAAATCTTTAAAAATGTTATAAAATTAAAAAAATTAAAAAAGGAAATAAAAAACCCATTATCTCCTTTCCTCTTCCTTTCACTCTCTCTCTCGCTTTTTCTTTCCCATCAGCGACCTTGAACCAAACAGTGGCCTCTGATCTACGATCACCCTTCAGTCACCAAGAAAATCTTTCTCTCAATCCTCTCCAACAAAGCAAAGTGGGCCTGAAGTCTACGCAACTTGTTGACCCATAGGAGCTCCACCATTTCATCACACTTCTCTTCAGCTAACCAAGGCGTGGAAGGCGTGGAAGGAAGTACTCACCCAGTCAAAGCCTCCATCAGCATCCTCATCATCACTGTAATCTTGTAAGCCCAAATTGAAATATGAAAACTTGAAATTTTGGGCCTAAATTGAAATCTGAAATTTTGGGCCTATATATATATGTTACTGACCTGAATACAATATAATCAGCAAGGGAAAGAGTAATGGCCTTCAAGGTGCGGGCACTGGCATTGATGTTTAGGCTTCTCCATGTGTTGGTCGGACTCGCCTGTTAGAATAGCACGCTCGCTATTTTGCGAGCCGCATTTCATCCTCTCTGTTTTGGACGAGCGAGTACCGTGTTTTTTGCACTGTTGGATTGTAGAATCCCATTTAAGTTAGTCCCCTCTTTCACCAAACATGGGTTGCAAGTGCTATTTAGCATAGTCCAGTCCAGCGAGGCATACCAAACACAACCTAAGACTTACATGTGTCAAGCTGGTACATTAATTTTGGAGGCCCTATGCAAAGACATATGTTGAGGCCATATATATACAACTAAAAAAATTTCATAATCCATAAATAGAACCAAACGCAGCCTTAGGGACATCAATTCCATCATAATCCATAAATAGAACCAAGTAAATCCTTAATTAAGTCGATTACATTTACTTTCTTAAATTCATATATAGCCCACTCAATTGTCTTTTACATACAAAAAATGTGAAGGTAGTTAAAAAAACTAACCAAAAAAAAAAGCGACCAACAACCAACACTTACCTTCAATTTGGACAAACTTCTTTTAGCTTGAAGCAACTGTAACGAGTAAAGTTCATAATACTCTCTATGCAATTATTGCATTTGGAAAACAAATTGAGTCTTTTTAAAGTTCTCAAAATGTCAGTGGAATGTCTGAGCCTCTTTTGGTAAAATCTCTTGTATGACTTTTAACTCTTCAAACAAATCCTTCCCATCAAGATCAGAAAGACCTGCCATGTTTCAAAAAAATTTCCAAATGATCACAACATGATTCCAAATTATCTTCATCCAATGAAAAAAAAAGACTGACCAAAAAACACATTTAAAAAATTAGGTTAAAAAAATTCAGATATCATATTGGGTTAGAAAATTGAAAAAAAAAAGCCCATTTTATTGTTTCCCTTGTCTAAGGGCCTTTTTGTTTTTGTTTTTGTATTTTTTTCAAAGAGTGAAGTCTGGAGAGGTAAAGGCCTTTCTTGGTTTCTTTTATAAGTGGACTTAAAAAAATTTGGGAGCCATGTGCAGTCGCTAGCCTGCACAAGCTATGGGTTGGGCCTTACGAGTGTCATTGTGCCTATGTGACTAAGCTCTATTACCATGAGCTGTTGAAATCATAGAAAACAATTACCCATACTTAGAGTAAATCTACATGCAACCAATGAAAGCCTAGTAGTTGCTGCCTCTTCTTACTATAAATAGGACCTTCATTGCTTCATTCCATTTGGACGACACGCATGCGAAGAGAGAAAGAAAACGAAAGAGAAAAGAAAGTGAGAGAGAAAATAAGATAGAGAGAGTGGGCTTATGCAGGTGGAAATGAAAGGAATCGTCTTGTAAAGTTTTGGTATCCACGCAGGGAGTTTCTTGGGGGCCTTTATGGAGATTGATTTAATTAAATTTCGTGAGCAATGTTTGAGCAAAATTCCGCATAGGGGTGTTGGCCAAAAGCCCTCCGATGCCTAAGTTAGTTCGATTGGATCTTGAAAAAGATATGACAACAACTAAAGTGGTCAGAGTTTTTTTTCACGGGGAGAGCCGGGTGGCTGTGTGTGTGTGTGTGTGTGAGAGAGAGAGAGAGAGAGAGAGAGAGAGAGAGAGAGAGTGAGAAGGAGAGGGAGACGACATGAGAGAGAAAGAAAGAGGAGTTTGTGTAGGGTTTCAGAATTACCTCAAATGCCTTATGTAGCCATATGTATTTATAGTGCTCCTCGTAGGCTAGGGTTTGAAGAATAATCCTTAAATGGTTATGAATGGATGAATATTCCTCGTGTGGAAATATGCATGATATTATTATTTGATGAATGTTATTGTTACAATTGAATGGTTTCTCTTAAATGGTTATGAATTGTCAATTATTTTATTAATGTCGGCATAATTATATGTACATTGGTAATATTTAAATGATTACATTATTTTTAGATATATGAGATATGTGAAAAGAATAATTTTATCATGTCATGAAAATTGGTTGGAGGTTTTGGGTTGAGAAAATAATGATGGAAAAGAGAGTAATATGATCTTGTTGAGGCCCAAAAAATCCAGGGTTGGGCCCAAATATATTTCTAGCACAGGACACCTAACTTGGGAAGAAACCCAACTTGGGTACGCAAGAGTTCGTCATATACGTTTGCACACGTGTCACGCCAAGCAAATTAAGCAACACGCCACGCCACAATCTTAAGTGGGCCCAAGCCACGCGAATGCCTGGGGCTTGCTGAGTGGGTTGTTGTATGGATGGTTACGAGTTTTCATGAGGCCCATTGATGAGCCGAGAAATGGAAGTTTTGAGCTGCTTGGGAGCCCCGAAACTCAAGCCAATTTCTTGAGCCCAAATATGTGGGTAAGCATAAAAGAGAGAAAAAAGCCCAATACTCTAGAAAAACCAACCCAAATACTCTAAAAAAATTAGCCCATCACCTAAGGAGATTAGCCCATTCTCTTAATTGGCTAACCCATCACCTTAGGAAAGCCCAAGCAACCAAGAAGAAAATATATGCAATCTCCAGCACATGGCTCGGAGACAAAAGCCTCGACAAAAGCCAAAGCTGCCTATGTATTCAGGCCGGGGAATCTCCAGCACATGGCCAAAGACAATTTCCAACACAAGCCATCCAAAAAACCAAAGGATACTTGAGCAAAACAGCCTTCAAACCAGCGTACATGCCCATTTCTTCCCCCCACTAGATCTAGCCATGGAAGAGGGAAGAAAGAAGGAAAGGAGATGGCCGAAATGGGAGTCCCCCATTGAAACAACTGTGGGAAAAGCCTAGAGCTCCCAAAAGCCCGTTTTTGGTGTGATAAAATTTCACCAAATAGGATGAGTCAAAGGAAGAGAAGAGAAAGGAAAGGAAAGACTTGGCCAAATTGGATGGAAACCATTAGGGTTTCTTGGAAATGAGGAGCTTCCATCGGCTATAAATGAGGCACCTCCTACCCAACAACAAACAACACACAACAAGAGAACAAGCATCATCTCTCATCCTTGAAACCACATCTAGAGAGCAAGCTTCCCTCTCATCTTCAAAACCTAGCAATTTCGTGCACTATTCATCCTTCTTCCCCATTTTCCCTCCTGGCCGAACTGCTCTCAGTGCTTGACAGAGCTTTCGTCAAGCTGCCTGGAAACTACTCAACACACCCATTATACCCCCATCTCTCTCTCTCTTCAACAAGCCCTCTTAGAATCCTTGCCCCATTTCCTTAAAACCTCTGCTTCTCATAGGAAATCGCAACTCTCTCTGTCTCTCTCTCTCTCTCTCTCTCTCTCTCTCTCTCTCTCATGCTAAACTCATGAATGCTCAGCTCCCATGCCACAAGCTTCTCATGCCAAGCCAAGAATTTATCCTGAGCGACCTTTAGTTTTGCTTGGTGAAGGTAACCAAGGTGCTTCCTAAGGCTCAGCTACCCTTTCAAGCATTCTTGGGGTTTGATTCTTGAACTCCAACCCAGGGGCAATTTTCACACATTTGGCTCTTTCAGCAGCCTAGGCACGGGTGAGCTCCCTCCGAAGAAAAAGCCCCTACAGATCTTTTGTATAGTTGAGTCTAACTCTTGGTAGGTACCAGATGTCAGGGATCCCATGGTGCACATGGTTTTTATTAGGTGATGTGAGACTGGAGACAAGGAGTGAGACAAAATGACTAACAAAAGGGGAATTATGGGATGATTGGGATGGGTGTTAGTTGATATAAATGGGCATTCGAGATCAAGTGGTATAAGCATGATATGAGACGTGCATATTGCTTGTCCAGTTATATGAATTAACGTGAATAGATGAAGAACATACATGCATTATTATTATTATTAATGGTATGATATCTAATTGCGTGATTGCATGTCACTAAATTTAGTTATATCAATTTACCATAGAAATGTCATTTATGTCCCCATTGAGATGTGGTTTCGCTCACCCTTAAGAGATTTTGCAAGTACTAAACCTGAAATCTAAGACTTAAGATGAATTTGGCATGTTTATGGAGTGTGCTATGTACATAGCTTGTGGTTGAATAATGAGCTATTGTTTTAGTGAACTCTTGAGTGGTTCTAACTTGTAAAATATTGTAATGGTCGAAGATTTTTAAAATAATGTTGTTAACGTTGAAAATTCTATTTGAAATATTTATTTATTTATTTTAGTGTTTTTCACATTTTAGTTATAGTTTTTATTAAATTCTATAATTAAGGTGTGAATTCGCATCTTAATCCAAGATTACGTAAAATCCGTGGGTTGGAGTGTGACACAAGAAAGGGTTGCAAAACCAGACATGTCTCATACTTGCAAAGTATCAAAAATTTGAAAAAACAATTAGGGTTTGGGCCTCTCTCCTAGAATTGAAATCGTAAAACTAAAACAGGCTCTGCAAACATTACCAAAAATTAGGAGAGAGAGAGAGAGAGATAGATATATATATATATATATATATATTAGGGGCTTACAAGAAGGTGATAGTCGCTGATGAAGCTCACTTGCGAAGACAAGGAAGACGACAACACATTGATACGAAGAAGACAAGCTCGTAGCATTCAAACAAAAATGATGAACTCGTGTGTTTTCTATCGCGTGTCTTGTTTTGGGTTAGGCATAACTCTGATTTTAAGTGGGCTAAGATAAGCCATGTTAGTCAAGGTCTTCTAGCTAGTGAGCTTCTTAAATAAGCTCATGTTTGGTTCATGATAGGATTAGTGTTAAATAACACAATCTTGTCCCAGTTCCCTCCAGCAAACATGCCTAAGGGGCTAGTTCACATACTAAGAGGATAAAATAAAATCCCACAAAGTGCGCCCATCACTAGTCTAAACTAAAGGCTAAAATAAATCAATAAGAACGTGAGCCGAGGACGAAGCCCAAATAAAAGGCTAGTCACTCTTACAAAGATGATCATGACAAAACCCCTAAAACTGCTAAGTGCTTAAAAGTTCACAAAGGTGACGTCTTTCTCAAAATGATGATAGGGACAAAACCCTTAAAAAAGTTGAGTGCACAAAAGTCCACCAAGGTGACAGGTTGCTCAAGTTGCTCTTAAAAAGTACAACACATCAAGATAAATTATTCTGAGTATGTAAAACAAAGGCTTGATCCTATTAAGGGATTGAGCCACTACTACTACGCAAAATTGCATGAACATCCCCACTATGAGTACTAAGTTCATGACCTTGTGACATCTTTCCTAACTCTCCAAACACGACTGAGAGGTTGATCGTGGCAAGGTGCATCAAATCTACTAGAGACTCTACCTTCCTTTCTAGGTTAACAAAGGGATGACACGTTCTACTTCATAATACAATACATCGCTAGAAGAGTCTAATTCGCTCCCACGACCATACATAACCCTCACAAACTAGTGCAAGAGGGATAAAAGAGTGGGTAAGATTATTATTATCATTATTATTATTATTATTATTTTGTCTAAGGGTGAGAAAAATTTCAAAAGGGAAAATATGCACAAATATTGAGAGCAAAAAACGAGGGCCCAGAAGAAGGATCTAGGCCCATCAGCACTTTACTATCCTAGGTTAAAAGGTACAACCGTATGACCAACAGTTTCCTCGAGTACAAGACATTGCCATGTTCGAATCAAAGACGCCTCCAACTATCAAGTATACTTCTTCCTCTACACCATCGCTCAAGTCATGTTTTGAAACGTTGCTTCTCCACTCCCAATTTTGTCAGTCTAATTGGATAAGCTACATCACCATGACCATCGACGTCCGTGAGGACGACCACTTCAGCAAAAAGAAGCCACATGGGAAAATGCTGAAGGAAACATGCATCTAATGCTTGGGAAATGAACTTTAGCCACAACCTATACAACAAAAACATTCTAAATGGCGGATTCATTTTGTTTATACTAGTTGAGCTAAACCTTTATCATTTTAAACCAAGTATCTTAGCCTAGTATCCTTGAACACAAATAGAAAATGAAAAAATGGAATAGATCTTTACCCTTGATGACTTTTTTTTTTTTTCTCAAGAATGAACACCTTTGTTGGAAAGACCTTTTCTTTCTCTCTGATTTTGACTCCTTCACCTTAAGGCTCCAAGATTGGTCCTCTACCTCACCACACCAAATGCTCATAGAGATGAAGAGAGGGCAATCAAGAAGTATGGATGCTAGTCTACTTCTTGATTGGACCAATTTTTGGTTTATGGAAGATGAGATACAAAGATGATCACTTATCAACCAAAGTAGGAAACCAAAAACCTTAGCTAGGTTTTCTCCAACACTTAGCTTATATAGGACAACACAAAAGGCAATTGGGTGGCTATTTGGGGCTCCATTTGGTCTATGGGTCATGTCATCTTATGCCACTTATCCCTTGGGTCCAATAGCCTTTTCGGCTATTTTGTCCATTTCCTTTTAAATCATATTTAAAAGCCCAATCCAATATTTCTATATTTCAATATTAATTCCATAATTAATCTTTTAATTATAATTTAACTATTAAATTATAATTATTGTCTTATTTAATTGACCCAGTCGAACTATTTGACTTTGGTCAATTGTTCCGTTAACATGTTGACTTTTGACTGTTGACTTTGACATTTGATTATCAACCATTGATTTGTGTCTCTTCATTTCATTTCTCCTCATTTGTACATCTAATCACATTCTTTGGGTGTGAGATATGGAGGTTCCTTTAGCAAGATAGTGGGTTGACTCAACTCCTTAGAGATGATATACAAATTAAATTTCACAATTTAATTCTTCTTATTAATAAAGGTTAATTGAAACCTTTATGGCAGGAACCGAACCCAAAAACCTTTTATGACAGGACCCGACACAAATGACTAATTTGCCCTTCTTACTAAAATCCAAATTCTTTTTAGGTTTGACATTCTCCAAAAAATTCGGCAAAGTCTCCTCTATTAACTGAATCTTTTCCCAAATTTTTCACTTGTTGGAAAGCATACATATATTTAAAAAAAACATCTAAACTCCAGCATGCTTTCGATTACACCAACAATTCAGCGAAACTAACCGGCCAAGGCCATGCAGAAAATCTTTGGGCAATTCTTCAAGAGCAACTAATTTAGAATTTAAGATAACAGTATAATTACAAAAAAGAACTCCTACGTAGCGGAGGAGATGGATGAAGGAAAGTGACGGGCCTTTGGTGGTGACGTCCCTGGACATGACTACTCAGGGGCGGAAAACATTGAAAAACGTGAGTGGACAAAAATAAAGTTTTGGAACATAGGGTATCAACATACTAACCCCTTTGTTAAAACATTTAGAAAATTTAATCATATCCATGTTCAATATCCATATGAAAATTCGAGGCATGCAAATCCTCATATATATAGCTGAGCATATATTCAGTGAAACATTAACAAAATATCTTAGATTAATAAAGGGAAACAATTTCCTTCCACCTAGGTGTACCCATCATAAATCCGTCAATTCCATAATTTCCGTCAATTCCTCCTACAGGTCTCGGTAGCATAAAGTTACTCGAGCCGCATTCCTCGCAAGACTCGGAGGACACTTGGTCCACCTCAGCCGCATTCCTAGCACCACAATGTTTGAGCGTCCCCGGAACTTGTGGGCAATTGTGAAACGTGCGCTGACTCAACTGAAGGCAGACTGGGATGTCCTTGGACATCTTTATAATCGAAGGCAACAATTTATCTCAGAAGACAACATTTTTGGGTACCTATGGTGGTTTAAAAAAACAAAATACATGCCCTTCCTGGAAATTACCATTTTATTCCTCAACCAATCATTCAATATGGTTAATACCTCATTTCTTACTTTCCAAGCTATTTGCATTTAAATATAATAACATATAATCGAGAACATATATATATATATATAATTTCATTATTCCTCCTCTGGAGAGTAATAACCATAAATAAATCCTTCAAGATCAAATATTGAAAGATTAATAGCATCAAATCCATTTATAAAACAAAAGTCAACTCACTGTGCGTCCAAGTTGCTCTGACCCTTTGAGGGTCCCTCCTTGAATTAGCTGTACCCGAGTACCTATTTAAGCCATCATAAATGTTTAATCAATAAAATTGCTCAACACAATAATTTAATTTAAAGCCCTGACCCCCGGCTTCTAAAAGTGCGTGTACTTAGTTTAAGACCATTCTTATTCAGAATTCGCCGAACGATGTACCACAATCCTTTTAATCTTTCTCGAAATGCACAAAGAAGGCCCCCTAGGAGTAAAACTCCCAAACAACACTTGATAATGAGAGGAGTTTGTTTCAATTATACTATGTCTAAGAGGTCTAAACTTATTGAATAACCACTACTTTTGGATATGTTGTAGAGAACAGGAAACTGAACAACTTTCAAGAAGAAACCTTGGTCATCTGAGCAAGGGAAATCGAACATCTAAGAGTGAGTAAGGTGCTGGAGAATTTAAACAGCAGAGCTAGAGGACTACTAACTTTGAACAAGGTTTCAAATGGTTATAGCACTTAAATTGCTGTGAATTTTGGATATGTCATAGTTCTATAACTAAGGAACAACCTGTATGAAGAAAGTGTTGATAAGAAAGAATTCTAGCCTACATCAATACAAGGAGAACAAAATGAGTAGGCAACACTTCAACCAGCCTTGAGATGACTACATTTCTTGGATGAAGCTCCAATTTTGATAGATTATAGCCAAGACATAGATGAACAACTTTGATGAAAGGAACGAAGCCACTAGATCAGAGGAATGCCACATGCAAGAGTGAATAAGGGCACACTAGAGTGAAACCAGCAACAGAATGAAAGTGAAGACTAGTCTCACCTTGAACACGATTTAAGGTAGATAGAAATCTCCGTTTGCCTTGGAATTTGGATATGTTGTAGATGTCAACCTCAGAAACAATTGTCCTGAAGGAATAGAGATGAAAATCACAACAGAAACTCACATGCAAAGAGAAATCCGGTGCTTAACACAGTATTTAGACAAAGATGATTCTGTTCGTACTCCAACTGGAGTTTGAGGTGTTTATATTTCTCCGCTGGGCTAAGTTTCGGATATGTTCTACTCAAGAGGCAGAAGAACAAGTTTGAAGAAGGAACTATTTCATTTCAAGCTCAGGAAGTTGATGCTTTGGACCTGTGAACAGAATCTGTATGTTTTGATGAGGTTCTAACGGTTTTTGGGATTATGAAGAGTTTATGGAACTTGTGTAGAATGAAGAGAATATTTGGGGAATTTGGGCTTATCAGATTTGGGCTCATCAATAACAGGCGTGTCAGGAGAGTAAAAAGAGATTTTCTGGTTTTCTAAAAACCATCTTTGAAATATTTACAAGTTTGCCACCGGACTAATTTCTTTATCGCAACATTTTCGATACAACTCCGATTCGGAGCCCACAACGTGTCTAAGAACTCGTTTCGACGTGCTCTACATAATGGTCCAATTGGAATTTTCAAATTCCTTCCCGGCTCAAAAAGTCAACTTTTATACCCGTTAAAATATTCCAGGGGCAAAATAGTCTTTTTCTAGAATAAAATAATAATTGAAAATTAATTAAGGATCGAGCTGTTACATTTTAGGACATCCACAAACCATGGTTGTCGCCTAGCAGCAAGTCACGGTTATCTGAGCTAAATAAGAAGTTGTGAAAGAACCTATTCAAATTGGAATGACCGTACAATTGAATCCTTTCTCTTATGTCAATACTCCTTATTCACATTATTAGATCATGGAATCCGATTGTCAATATCCTAATGGGAATCATTCCTTTTATATGATTATCTTAGTAAGATTTGAAGACTTCTTCTTTTAAGTCTTATCCACTACTCTCCGCAAAGATTTCACCATTCATATCTTGGAGTATTCTCTCTCTCCTTTCTCTTAAGAATAGAGATTCCTTGTTGTACATTCATTTGCTTCCATGACTCTATTGAGAATCTTGATAAGCACCTTTAAGCTATGCCTAATTCAGCATGACCATATAGTGCCCTCAAATATTAACAACATAGCCATAAAACATCTATGATGCCTCAGGTCTAAGGATTAGTTTGCACCATTGCAATTTATGAATTCTAGCTTGACATGTGAGTAAAGACTTCCATGCTGTAACTCATGTGTTGGATTGCGTTTAATGTACTTGTTCTTTTACAAGCACCTACACACATATTGATGTGTCTCCATACTTAATGACTTGAGACCTTGCCATTCCCTACATATAGAGACGATCCTGTGTGTACCTGGTCTTTGCCGAATATGATGCCCAATTAATATTCCTATGACCAGGAACATATTCAGGATTTAGAGATGATAAGAAGCCTCCATGTGTGCAATTTCATTACATAGCTCTCATATCCACTCGTGTATTCCTTGGACTTTAGTTGTTATACATATTGAAAGATAATATGGGATGATTTAATGTATAAAAGAACCTTTTTTGTCCATTGATAACATAATATGTCTTTTATCAAAGATGTCCTTAACTCTAACTATTACATAATTAGTTGGCTTTAAGGACATATTTCTAACAAATGCCACATCGTCATTTAATAAATATAATAACGGCATGACTAATTGAGTGACTAATTTGTATGTTTTTCTGGAAGATTAGGTGTTCTGTTTGAGACAAAATTCTCACGGGAGAATATTCGCAAGAGATTCTTCACCCCCTTCGAGCTTTTTCTCTCTCTTCCTCCTCGATACCTACTAAAAATATTGGAGTAAATAGACCACACTCGGGAGGTGTTGGCCAAAGGCCCTTCCATGCCTAAAGTTGGTTAGATGATCTTGAGGAAGGTACAAAAATAACATAAAAGGTAGGAGTTTTCTCTCCAGTACGAGAGAATCGAGTTGCCGAGCCGTGTGAGAGAGAGCGTGAAGGCGAGATAGAGAGAGGAATTGCTAGGGTTGTTCTAATTACCTCGTGTATGTGGTGTAGCCATGTATATATAGTGCTCTTGCCTTCTAGGGTTTTTCAAGAGAATTATTTCCATATGGAAGAGAATTATTCTCTCCCTCAAATGGAGAGATTGGATCAATTAGAGATTTAATGAAAATCAAATCCCTAATTTATGGTATTATTCCTATTTTAAGTCTAAACAATTGGCCAATTAAATGGAGCACAATTGTTGACCTAAGAAATATTCTCATTGTCCACGGGGTGCTTCATGATTGGTTGCCAAATATTTTTTAAAAGTTGGGTACTATTTTGAATAGACCCCTAAAATTGGATACGTTTATGTAGTTAACCCTAACTTAAAAGTGACACGTGTGTTCAGTTTGTTGGGCCGGAGAGTGATGTACAAGTATGAATTGTTTTTTCTTGTTGGATGCAATACCAACTATTAATATTTAAGAAGTACAAGTTGGAGCCTAGGAAAGCATATCGTAGAAAATCAAAATAATTAAGTTTGGAATATGGTATACCCTCCAAACAGCAAGGCATAACTTTGCAGGTTGCTGCTGTCTGCACCGTCAACGGCTAGTTTGAAATATGACCCCTCAACGGTCACTAGCCTAACCAAATCTGTCGGCTACATAGAGATAAATAAATCTATTTTTCTTTATCGTAAGTAAATAATAAATAATAGTTTGAAAGATGGCTTCTTTTTGTTGAGAAATTGGCTTACAAACTGATTCCTTTTTTGTTTTTTGACAGAAAAAACTACAAACTGATATTAACACTGTTTGTTTTAAAAATATTTATCTAAAAACAGTGGACTTTCAGCTTGCTTGGAGCCATTGTTTTCATGTTACCTTATTGATGACGCTCCATACGAGAATGTATAAATAAAGGACAGTTCTACGATAAAAATAAATAAATACATGATAATTCTTAAAATATTTTTGAAGAATTTAGTGTTTTGTAGGGAAAAAAACCGAATTTTGTGTTTTAGTAATTAAAATATATGGCTTCTTATCATTGGCGAAACTAGAAAGGCAAAACAGACTACTAGACTGAAAGACTTGGAAAAATCAAGCTAAATTAGGGTTTAAATAGGTAAATTCACATTGAGAAAATAAACAAAAAAAGGTTAAAGTAGAAGATATAGAATGAAATGAACAGATAACTCATGTTGATTTCTCTCTCTCTCTTGATACATTTGATACATTTTCAATGTGTCCATCTCTTTTCTTATACACGCATGGGTTCAATCTCTTTCAAGTAGTCAGTAACTTGTGTTAACTTTTCAAGCCAAATAAAACTGGAATGAGCATAAGTTTGTTTGGGGAATACTTATGTAGAATAGTTTTTTAAAGCGCTTTTATTAGAAGAATGTTCAAGAAAACTTATTGAAAAAAGAAAGCACTTAAAAGTGATCCTTCAAGAAACACTTTTGTGATTGAAAAACATGGTAAGTTTTTTTTTTTTTTTTTCCAAATGCTATCAAAATTGCTTTTGGTTGTTAGAAAACACTTTTAGTCCTTAGAAGCATTCGTAAACAAACCCTTAATTATTTGTTAAAAAAAACCCTAAATTTTTTATAAATTTTTTTAATTTAAATTATAAGAGAGGGGATTTCTACACAAAGGTCTCTACTTATGGTTAGATAATTTACCGTGGACAAGAAAATGGGTGACGTGTGAGAAAAATTAAAAATGGGCGGCGCGAAGTGAGAATGAGAGGAGCGCGTCTGGGGCACTGCCACTGACAATCCAACGTCTATAAGCCCTGAAGACGAAGGAGACCGTGCACAGCGACACCTCGTTTCAAACGGTACTTTTTTTTTATTTCCATATTTTTAAACGTTGCCTGGATTTATTTGAATTTTTATAATAATCTTTTTTCTTTCTTTTAAAGTAAGTCAGTAAAATTTGAATTATGTAAATAATAATAATAAAATAAAAATATTTCTCGCTCCTCAAATTCAACCAATCAATCATTCCAAGGAGAGATCGCTTTCTCTCGAGCACGCACAGTCTCTCTCTCTCTCTCTCTCTCTGTTCTTTGCATCGCAACCCTCAAGCTCTCAATCGTACCCTCAATCTACAACACTAGACTGAGCTTTTTTTCATGAGATAAGGCGAATTCTCATCTGGGTTTGATTTATTTAGGGTAAATTTCCTTTCTTTGGTTTCGATTTTCATTATCAATCTGTCTTTTTGGACTGTGAATACCGTAAGTTTGGTCAATTTGATGTTTCTTGGATTCTTGTTCTTTGTTCTGGGTTCGATTATTCACCTCTCTGATTTTGATTTTCTTTCTTAAGAACTAGTACATATCTATCTGTGTTGCATCTTTATTTGTGTCTTTTTGAAATGGGAAAACATGGGATTTTTGGGCATTAGGGTTTTGGTAGTTCACTTTTCTTGTTTGATCTGTTTCGGGTTTTTCTTAGTTGAGATGCTTTTCTTGCTTTCTAGGCAAATGGGTTGTTTTATGGATGTTTTACTTGAAAGACAGTGCTTTCTCCTCTCCCTTTCTCCTAGGAAGATAAGGCATTTGGTTTTTGTTGACTTTAATGGTATTCGTATGGGTATTAATTTAAAGTGAGTTAACTGGTTCTTGTTAATGTCTTTAGGTCTAAGTTGATTCAGGGTGTAATTATTCATCACTTGTCTTTTAGGAGTTTCGAAAGTTAAAATATGTTGGTGTTGGAGATTTTCCTTTTGACTTCGTGTCTGTCTTAAATTAGCTTTAGAACTTTGTTTATTCATTTGTTTTTTTCTTGAAGATAGCTGATGGAGAAAAACAGGCTTAATCTCTCTTGCAGGTCCATTGATCCCCTATCTAACACTCAGACAGCCCTTAGAAAGTCATAATAGTAGGAGAAATTTGTGCTGTTCATGCTCAAATCAACTCTACTAACCTTTTATCAGGAAACTAACTGGTCTGTGCTAGTGTGCCAAACGAGTAAGTGAGAAAGTGAGAAGGTAGAAAATATGGGTTAGAAGACGATTGGTGCATGTCTACACTGAAATCATCGATGTATTTTTCAATGATTTGAGATAGCAGTTTAGCTAGTCTTAGTTGTTATTTTAAGGGACAGATACAGGATTGGATTGATTAGTTATAAGGATTTGGGGAATTTAGTTTCACAATGCTTTTGAGAGGTAATTTTATGTCCAGTATAATTCTAACCTTCTTTTTTCTCATCCAAATCCAGAGAAGTTCTAACTAGTCCAAATCCTGCCCCTCTACTTCTCCCATATTGTTGCCGTTTTATTAGCTGACATAATGAAATTCAATTTTTTTGAAATGGCTTTGTTAAATGACTATCTCTATTGTTTGATTGATTGGGTCTTGGTATCTAGAGCTCTTGCATGGGCCAAACAATTTATGCATAGATGTGTTCACGGAATCAACATACCTTGTACATGAGTGTCAATCATGTACTTCCTCTCAAACTTATCTTGATATACCTACCTACCTACTTACCAGCTGTTTCGATTACATTTTTTAATGATTTTTTTGGAAATTCTTGTTTGTTTATTGGTGTTTGAATATGCTGATGTAATACTTAGTTTAACTTTTGAGTAGGAAGGGTTTGTGCTTCTTTTGTTCTATGTGCTATTTTTCATTGTGAGAAGTATATGATATGACTGATCTGACTTCTATTTTCCTGATTTTTAATATTAAATGTTAATTTGTTATTACAACATTTCGGCTTACAGCTTGCCTTATTCTGTCACTCTAATCCGTGGAGTTGAAAGTTTTGTGGCGCATATTCAGCTGATTTGCTGATTTTCTTTTGGTAGCAAAAGTTTGCTTTGGGACCTCATTTGTTTATTCTTATGGTAATGTTATTTCTTTCTCCTTAAAAAACTATTCTTTCTTTTACATTGTTGGATATTATTGATTATAAAATAGAATATGGTAGTCATGTGGACTAATGTTCCATACATTGTCGCTGGACTAATTTCAAAGACGGGTGGATGTTTCAGTGCCATTCTTTTTCTCATCTAAATATAATTTGAGGTTGTTTTCATTCTACTTCTGAGAGTACATGATAGTTGGACATCAATACATTTGCACACGTTGTTTGTTTGGTTTATTCAATGGCTTTAGGAGTTGTATTAAAAATATATGAACTCCACCTCCCTCGGATCATCAACAACAGTAAGGGTAAATTCTAGACTAGCTGTCAGCTGTATGTGGAGTCCATCTTTCTTCTTTGATCAAAAGGATTGCTATCTGAGCGAGTGATGCATTGTTTTTATTTGCAACTGATGATTTCTTCTTCTTAATTTTTTTCTAACTCTTCTTACAATTCCTTTGGTCGTGTTTCAATTTCAGGCAACTAATGAAAATCTCCCACCAAACGTGATTAAGCAACTTGCGAAGGAATTGAAGAATCTTGATGAATCCCCTCCTGAAGGCATTAAAGTTGGTGTTAATGATGATGATTTTTCGATCATATATGCGGATATTGAAGGCCCAGGCATGTACATAGTATTTTTTTTGGTATTTTTTTTGGGGTAAACTGTGTGTAGTGTCTTTCACTCCTGCATCTATATTTTAGTATGATTGATGAGTTAAGACCTTGGCCTTGCAGCTGGCACTCCTTACGAGAATGGTGTTTTCCGCATGAAGTTGTTATTGTCTCTGACTTCCCACACTCTCCTCCTAAGGTTTGTTTTGCTATGTTTTATCATCAATGACATAACTGATACCACTATATTTTTAAAAAAAATGAACATGTCGTATTCTGTGGCTTCATTCTGTAAATAAAAAATGGTGTGCTTGACTATACAACTGAAGAGAAGTTTTGCTCATGGACCTGTATATAGCTCTCGGTGAGTCCATATTTATGCCCATGCTTAATTTGAGTCCCTATCTGGTTGAAACTATGACTTTGTTTAATTTGAAATTTCTGGGGCATGATTGTTGTAGGCTACTTCCTGACAAAGATTTTCCATCCGAACATTGCAACTAACGGTGAGATTTGTGTCAACACCTTAAAAAAGATTGGAATCCAAGTCTTGATTACGCATATCTTGATTGTAAGCTTCCATAGTTGTACAATTATTGACTTTCATTCATTTCTGCTTATCCAGCTAAGATGTTCTTTTTCCTGGTCAAGTCTAATTGTCATGGCTTTGTGGTTTGCAATAACAGGTAGTTAGATGTTTATAGATTGAACCATTTTCAGAATCAGCGTTGAATGAACAGGCGGGCAAGATGCTGCTTGAAAATTATGAATATGCAAAACATGCCAGGTGGGGTCGTCATCATGTTATGTGCTTCATGTTTGGTTAATGGAGCAGGGAAAGTTATATGTAAATTTTTGTGGTTGTACATCTAGACCTTGTCAAAGAGTAGATTTGTGTAATTTGAATGCACAACATTCAGATGATTGGAATGAAAGATGCACATACCAACTTGAATGATCTCCCATATAGACTAAATGATATGGTATTGGATACATTACCATTACACATAACTATGAAACTCAAGTGTGCTTTTATGTCTTAGTAGACTTTATACTGGAATCCATGCAACCAAAAGTAATTTAAAACAGGAGCTATTTCAGAGTCGACTACTGCACTGAATGTTGACCAAACTAACAGCTCTGCACTTAATGCTGATCAAAAGAACACAGCACCTGGTGCTGCTTTGCCAATGATACTGCAGTCTAGTCCACTGGCCCCTATTACAGTGACGAGAGGAAATGGTACAGGATCAACCATCTGTTGCTCCAGTGGAGACTGGAGTTGGTGGCTGTGCTGCATCAGCAGCAACAACTATTACAACGATAAGGAAGGAAGCTGGATTTGGCAAAAGCACAGGCAGACAAAGAAATCAGAGATGCAGAGGAAGAAAAGTTTGAAGATTATGAAACAGGAAAAATAATGGAATTTATTGTTGTCAGACTGTGACTTGTTTGAATGAGAAATGAAAGGTGGGGTTGAAAAGTTAAAAGACCAAAAATGCGGAGGAGGTTGGGGGAATGTGTGGTGTAAGAAATACTGGAATTGGGCAAAAAATTGATGGATTAAAATTACCAGTTTCCCCTTTTCTTCCATCTTTGTTAGTGCTCATTAACATTTAATTTCCATATACCTGCATTTACTTTGTTCGTGCCAGAATCTAATGGGTTTCAATATATTGAGGAGTTTTTCTCTCAGGTTTCTGGAATAGTCCGACAAGAAAATGGAAACAAGAACAGAACAAAGAAATGCAGCATATATTTACTTCCTTGACTGGAACAGTCATTATATTAAAATAAATTATACAAATTCTTACAGAAAAAAGAAGAAAACATTTAACAATAGGAGACTACAAAATGTTTTAGCAGAAGGGGCTTGAAAGTTCAAGTTTATTTCCCTCCCCCTCCCCTCATATAGGTTTGTACAAAAAAAATTAGAAAAAAACTCACACAAGATGCACGTGGAACAGAAACCAACTAGAGATGAACAAGGGTGTGAGGGTGGTAGATGGGGTCTTTCAAGTTCTGAGGTAGGTGAAACCAAAACGTGTAGCTACCTACTGTATTCTTGCTCCATGCCATAGAGTTAAGTTGGCTCTTAAATCTTGTTGTTGTCAGATGAGCTGGGTGCGAGGGAGAGCAGGAGATCAATGGAAAGCCAACAGCACAAGGAAGAAGATAGAAAATTCTTTGCCTCCATGGATTTAGAACCAGTGGGAGTTTTCTGCAAAAGCAAATTAGCAAATGGGAATATTATATCTTTATACTCAGTTGACTTGGTATGTGCGGATGAATTATAACATAATTCTATAGCTCATGCTCTGCTTTGATGAATCTCACATCGTGATTAATGATTATATTATGCAGTTCTTTGTTTTCATTTTATCATTTGTTTTGTTTATGAAATAAAATTTTAAAAAAAGCGACAAAGTTTACTACCCTGGTCTAATCAATAATTGAGTTTGCATGAAAATGTTTTCTGTTCTGGGATATACAATAGTATTTTACTGAACATGATTTTCTATCATGTTTGATATGCCGAATAGTTTTTTATTGAGATGAACTATTTCGTTTAGTTCCCTGAACTGTCACCAGAATTGAGAACTTCCAACAACCCAAATTATTTTCCCCAAAACTGAAGATTCCGAACTATATCCAATAGCCAATCTCCTCCTTTACCTGTTAACAGGACATTCTTTTCTTTTGCATAGGTAATTCATAGATATATGTTGACAACAGGATCAAATTCACTCTGAGTATTTGAACAGGGATTTTGCTGACGGTATATTTCCTGCTGGAGGAAAATGCAATATAGAAGGCATCTTCCACCCACCTTACTACGAGTGGTTTCAATTTGACAAGGTAAAATCTTTTTGACATAGAAGCCAATCTGGTCCTCATAACTTGTACTCTAACTTTTCATATTGCTTGCTCCTCATGCTTGTAGTTGTTCTTTCTGTACATCAAAATTAAAATCCTTCAAGTCCAAGTTTCTGGATATATCTTATGCTTTTCTTGATATTGACTATAATTAATTATTATTTATGATGTTGTCAATCAAGACTTCACAGAGTACAGAAACTTGGAAGAATGCATCACTTATTTATGTGACTACATAACAAGCAAAGGTCCTTTTGATGGTTTGTTTGGTTTTTCTCAGGTATGCCTCTATGTTCTGTAAGAGATATATGATCTCACCCTTCAGGGTATATTTTTTTACTTTTTCATTTTGGAAAAAATTAGTTTTTGAATTGCTTGAAACTCTTGTCGAGGCTCTAAAAATTACTTGGACTACTCGATAGTTTATTTCACCCTTTGCTGTGAAAGCATCTTTTGTTGTTGCTAAAGAAATATATTTTATCTTCCAACCCTGACTAAAAATATATTTGAATCTCATAAATCATGGGAAATAAGTTATGAACCATATGATGCAAAGTAATGACTGCCTCTTGCTGTAGCTGCGTCCGAGCTGTTTGAAAGATTATTTAAGAATTCCCTACTGAAATTTAGATGGGAATCTGGTTATGTTTTGGGGACACTTAGGTGTTTAGCCTTTGTTTGGCATGGACTTTCAGGGAACATGTAGGAACAATAAACACCATAAAGATATTCAAAAATTTATGTTTTCATTAGCAGAGCACTACACATTAGCCTATGTTAATGGTTACACAGACATTACTAATTCAAATTCTCAAAATATTTAACAGGGTGCAACGCTATCAGGACTCTTGTTGGGCTACCGAGCTCAGGTATATAAGTCTCCTCTCTCTCTCTCTCTCTCTCTCTCTCTCTCTCTCTCTCTCTTTGACTCAAGATATATCATTTGAAACTACAAAATTTGGGAATGCAGGGAAAGCTGTTGAAGGAGCATCCACCTTTAAGTTTTTTATATATCTATCAGGAGCAAAATTCAGAGATCCAAAAATATGTGACATTGCATACAAAGACACTATCAAGGCCAAATCTGTCCACTTCATAGGAGCTAAAGATTGGTTGAAACTACCTTATTGAGGATCTTGCTGCTGAATTGGAGCAACCAGCTCATCATTTCGGGCCCCACAGGGGCATACAAATCCCAAGCCTAGGTTGGTCTAATTTCCTCTCTCTCACTCTGAGCCATACGGTCACAAGCACACATGTATGCAAAAATTATGTTCACGTGCGTGTATGCACACATGGTCTTAACTAGTTTTCGGAGTTCATAACAGATGAAGCAGCCACCGAGCAGTTACGTGGTTGGACTGCAGCTATCATTGTCCAATGCGATGGTACTTCAGATGGTAGCAGTAAGCGTTGGATTGGGAGGACGGAGATGCCAATGAAAAACGTGGCACAGATCTTCATACAACGCGATAACGCTAAGTTAGACAGTAAGCATGAACTGGAGAATGTAGAAGCCAAACAAAAACACAATGGCGCAGATTGTCATTCAATGCAATAACGCTAAGTTAGATGGCAAGCATAGAACTGGAGAATGGAGAAGCGAAAGAAAGCTTTCGTGCCAAGATCCAGTAGTTAGCAATGAAGAACCGAAGCCAAGAGACAGAGAACTGCAGGTGAAATGAAAACAAATGAGAGGGAAGTGTAGGTTGTGGTGGCAACCGGAGCATAAAAGAATAAAGATGTTTGTTCCTTAACCTGTTCATTTGAATGTATGATCCTCATTGACAAGTTGTCTGTGGAGGTAATTCTTCATAGTCAGTATATAATGTGTGTTCTTTTCGAGTCACATGGAGTTGCACCTTTTTTATGGAATAAAATCTGTATTGTTAATGTAATATAATTGTCTCTCTTATTTGCTTTGTGTGAAAGTGCTAAGGGCTGGAGATTTCAAAATTTTCAGCTTCTCTCTACTCTTAAGGGCTGAATGAAAAATGTTTTTGGGAAGAGATAACCAGCTTTTGGTAGAAGAGGAAGCACTGATAAACTCTTTGTTTGCTTTTCTATTGGCAGTAAAATCACCAGTGCTACGGCTAAACACCACTATATCAATAAATCAGGGTTTGGACAAGACCTTCAGGATGGAGCAATTGCTCCAATCACTACACTAGTGGAGTGCTTTCCAGTAATCTTTATATTTGTAGGATATTGGTGGGATATAACCTCATTCAATTCTATTTTATTGAGTAGTGGATGCATACCCTTTGAACCAACCTTTTCAATCTCATTCCACTGCACGCTCTCATGGGTGAAAGCAGTGTACCATTGTCAAAGCTTTAGGTGTAATAATTCAAAGTGTAATCAAAGAACATGAAAAGAATATAGGAGAGTTAAAGTTTTATCCTCGATATCAGAAGGGATTATAAAGAAAGTCTATATGAATGGGCTTTGAAGCAGAAGCCGTTATGGCAATCGCAAAAGGCTTTTAAATTCCA
>CM031923.1:7050209-7385209 GCA_018703695.1 Prunus fruticosa
ACACTTACCCTTCTAGCTTATGATTTGGTTATGTTTTTGAGTTAAACTTGTGCTTTTAATCCTTTTTTGTGTTTATCTTTCAAGTTAATTGAGCTTTAGGTAACAATGATGGCTTTGGAGAACATAATTCATGCAATTCAAGCATGTTAAGGCCTAATTTGGATGAATTGATGAAGAGCTTAAAGACAAATTCATTATGGCTCCAACCCCACTGCCATAAATTTCCGGATAGCAGGTCATATTGCAGAGCTTTGTTCAGCAACGTACATAGCTTCGGATGAGGCCACATTCTTCATGAAAGTTGTTCCAATGGGTGTGTACTATAATATATCCACAATTTTGCCCCATTGGATGAATCTGAAGTCCGTTACCTAGCAAACACCGAGCCATTCTCAAGATAGAATTTTTTGAGCACGAAAATGAGTTAGCAATTTGTTTTGGCCTTAACTTCTTCCTCCGACCTTGGATTGGCCCAAATAACATATGGCTGGAGAAGGACATTCCTGGACTTCAATTTCGAGTGCTTAAAGTCCTAATTTGATTAATAAAAGCCCAAGTTGTAAGCCCTTGAAGTTGCCGGTCCTGAGTGACGCCTCGCATGTGGTGGTTGGATGCTTGGTCATGGTGACATGAAGATAAGCTAGGGCTGCTGGTGGGATTTATTGGGGAAGTGCATCATTTATTCAAGATTTTCTAATACAAGTGCATCACCCAATTTAGATTTTCTAATACAAGTGCATCAACCATTTTAGATTTTATAAAAATAAGTGTTGTATGCATTAGCCATATTGATTTCGATTTTTGTTCTCAGGCCTATGAATAGGGAGGTTCTCTAAGCTTGTAATAACACCCCAGAGGGGGGGAGCTCTCAAACACTTCTCTAGAGCTCCCTTCCCTTCTCTCCCTCAAATTCTCTTTAGTTTTCCTTTGTGGTACTCAATTCTTGTAATATGATCCTTTTACTCAAATCTTCAAACACTTCCCAAACACTTCTACATTCTCTTCTCAAAAGTCTCCATGTTCTCCAAACACTTTTTCAAACAAATCTCTCTTCCCTTCCAAATCTTCAAAGCTCTCAAACACAATTCCCTTTTCTTCCAAAATCCTCAAGTTTCCCAAACACCTTTCTCTTCTCCAAGTTTCCAAACACTTTCTTCATCAAATTCTCCAAACACTTTCTCAAACAATTCTCTACTTCTCTTTCTTCTCCAAAAAGCCTCCATGTCCTCAAACACTTTTCCCAAACACTTCCTTTCTTCCTCAAAGTTCTTCTCATTCACTAATGTTTTCTTAGTTGTAATTTATTTTTCTTTGTAATGTACATTCTTCTTCTTGTTTTGTTTCTTTTGTTTTCATTTTTGTTTTGTGTAGGAAAACTGAATAGGATTATCCAATCACCAATCCCTGTGGAATCGACCTAGGCACTACATACGCTATCCTACCCCCAACGGTTCATGCACTTTGCGAGTATCACAGAGTTGAGGAATGCAGCTGAATCCATTTTGGTGCAGCTCGAGTCTACGCAACAGCTATCCCATTCTTCTGGGTAGGGGGCGTCAACTGATGCTTTATCCCATGTTCTCTGCAAAATTCTTGAAATGCATTTAAAGTGTACTCACCCCTCGATCAGATCTATGAGTCACCAATTTACACTTACTTTCTACTTTCAGTGCGAGCCTTAAAATTCTTGAATACAGGAAAAGGCTGAAGATTTTTCTTCCAAAAAAGTAAACCCACACCTTTTACTTGAAGTCATCTATGAAAGTAATAAAATACTTATTACCTCCAAATGAAATAGGCTCCAATGGTCCACAAATATCCGTGTGTACCAATTGTAGTGGCTCCTTTGCTCTCCATGTTGTGCCTCTAGGAAAAGAAGTTCTTGATTGCTTTCCTAGTACACACCTTTCACAAACATGGTTCGGTACCTCAATTTGTGGTAGACCATGCACCATTCCTCCCGTTGACAAAAGCTTTAGGCCATTGAAGTGAAGATGGCCAAATCGGAAATGCCACTTCCATGACTCTTTCCTCCATGAGACCTAGGAAGCACTTTCCCTTCTTGGTGTTTAGGTTCAACGGGAACATGCGAATTCTTCGTCATTGGAACTTTTGCAATTAATCTTCCACTCGCATCTTTGAGGAAGAGAGAATTATTTTCCATGAGAACAACGTACCCCTTTTGGAGTAATTGTCCAATGCTGAGAATATTGCTTTTCATACTTGGAATATAGTAAACATCAGAAGATGTATTCTTCTTTGCCATTTTTCTGGAAGATTTTTATTCTTCCCTTTCCTTCAACAGATAGCTTTGAAGAATCTCCAAGGCTCACATCTCCACGAACTTCTTCCGTTCAGTTCAACAAAGAACTCTCTTCTTCCACACATATGGTTGCTTGCACCAGATTCAAGGTACCAAACATCACCTTGACCACCAGCTTCATTGTGTACTAACAAAAGAGTAGGTTCATTACTCTCATCGTTAGTTGCTTCTGAAAAGTTGACTTGGTCCTTCTTTTCTCTTTTGAACACTCTGAGGCATAATGTCCAAGCCGGTTGCAATTATAACACTTGATCTTCTTTTTCTTTCCCTCACGACTTTCTGCGTTGCCACGCCCTCGTCCTTGGCCTCGACCTCTTCCGTGAAACCTTCACGTCGTGAACTTGATGCACCACTGCTTCCTCGTGGTTTATCAAGATTTAGCTTTGACTCCAAAGCTTGGTTAGGTGGTGTGGATGTCACATGCTTCTGCATACGTTGCTCATGAACTCGGAGAGATCCTAGGCTCCTCTCGCACTTATCTTTGCCAAGTCTTTTGATTCTTCAATCGCTGTCACCACATGCTCAAAGCTGTGTGTGAGATACCGAGAATTTTCTCCATGACTCTAACATCATCAACTTTCTCACCATTTCTCTTTATTTGATTCACAATCGAAACCAATCGTGAATAATAGTCGGAGACATTTTCTCCTTCATTCATATGGGCGGATTCAAGTCGGCCCTTAATGATTGAAGGCGTATTCTCATAACACGATCAACACCTTTGAAAACGGTTTTGAGAATATCCCACGCTTGCTTGCTCGTCGTCGCTTCGCGATCTCTCCGAACGTTGAATCTTCTACTCCTTGATAGATTAGAAACAGCGCCTTCTTGTCTTTTTTCCTTTGTTCTCGTAGAGTAGTTTTTTTGATCAGCCGGTGCAGGCGGCCTCCTCCTCTGGCAGTGGGTTCAGGATACCCATTACAGATCACATCCCAAAGGTCTTGGGATCCAAGAGAGCTTTGAATTGAATACACCATTTTTCATAGTTCTCCTTCTTCAATAGGGACTTGCATCTGCGCCATACTAGAAGCCATGCAAAACTGAATCGACACAGAGAGCTCAATACCAGCGTTTGTCGGTATACAAACACTTGATACCAAACTTCTTTGACTGGGTGATTAGTTTACAAACTATATCACACTCACACACGTTCAAAGACAAGAATAAAGAAAGAGTATTTGGAGAATGATTGTTATTCTCTTATAATTCCTTATTATTCTCTATCGAAAACAGCACACTGACAACTCTCTTTATAGAGTTTCAACTGACATTGTGGTCCAGCAAGATCCACACATTATTATTAAACTAAAAACACTATAGAAAGCAACCAAAATAAAATACGCATTATCATCTATTGTTGGCAACTTGGCTGCTAACTATCATTGTGCCCTAAGCACTTTGGTTTATTTACTCTCACACTATCACAGTGCATGAGGCACTTGATTTGTTTATTCCAACAAAAAGAAGATTAAAACACTAAGACTGACCATGGGGGAGAGTACTGTTCGAAGGAGTTTGAGGCATTTTGCAAAGAGAAAGGCATCAAGAGACAGTTGACCACTGCCTATACACCACAACAAAATGGTGTAAGTGAGAGGAAAAATCGCACCATTCTCAACATGGTTCGAAGTCTGCTAGTCAAAGGAAGAATTCCCAAGAATTTTTGGCCTGAAGCTTGTGCTATGGTCAGTTCACATCTTAAACAGAAGTCCCACATTTTCTGTTAAGAATATGACTCCTCAAGAAGCTTGGAGTGGATTGAAGCCTGCGTTGATCACTTTAGGGTGTTTGGGTGCATAGCATATGCACACATCCCTAATGAGAAAAGAAAGAAGTTGGATGACAAAAGTGAAAAATGTGTTTTCTTGATGTAAGTGAAGTCTCAAAAGCATATAAACTGTACAATCCAGTTACAAAGAAGATAGTGGTAAGCAGGGATGTGATATTTGATGAAGATATTATGTGGAATTGGTCTAGAAAGATCGATTCAACAACAAATTCCAAGTCAATGATGATTCAGACAATGAAGAGGTAGCAGGAGCTCCTGCACTAAAGCCCAGGAGCCACCTCAACCTGAAGATCAGTCATCTCAACAGTTTGAAGAAGAGAGATACAATCTAGAGATGAAAACTCAAGGAAGAGGCCAGCATGGATGATGGACTATGATGTAAGTTATTCAAGTTCTAATGATGAAAATGCTCACTTTGCATTACTTGTAGACAGTGATCCAATTACATATACTGAAGGCTGTTAAAGAGGAGAAATGAAGGGAAGCAATGGACAATGAAATCAAGTCCATTGAGAAGAATCAAACTTGGGAGTTAACTGAATCTTCCAATGGACAATGAAATCAAGTCCATTGGTGTTAAATGGGTATTTAGAACAAAGTTGAACGAAAAGGTGAAGTTGACAAGCACAAAGCTCGTTTGGTAGCTAAGGGCTACAAACAGAAGCATGGCATTGATTACAAAGAGGTGTTTGCCCCAGTTGCAAGGCATGACACGATCAGGTTAGTGATTTCTCTTGCAGCCCAAAATTCCTGGTCAATTTTTCAATTAGACGTGAAGTCCGCATTCTGCATGGCAACCTGCAAGATGAGGTATATATTGATCAACCACCTGGTTATGAGAGAAAAGGGAGAAGAAGAGAAGGTGTTCAAACTGAAGGAAAGCACTTTATGGACTGAAACAAGCACCTCGAGCTTGGTACAGTCGCATAGATGCTCACTTTGCTAAGCTTGGATTTCACAAATGTCCTTTTGAGCACACGCTTTATGTTAAGACTAAGGAAGGAGGTAAAATACTCATGATATGCTTGTATGTTGATGACTTGATATTCACTGGAAATGATGCTAATATGTTTGATGAATTCAAGAAGTCTATGATGATGGAGTTTGAAATGACTGATCTGGGATTAATGCACTATTTTCTTGGATTGGAAGTCATTCAACTACCGCTGGTAATTTCATCTACCAGAAAAATATGCGAGGACATTCTTAAAAGGTTTCAGATGGATGACTGCAAGCCATTTGGAACTCCAGCTGAACACGGCTTAAAGCTATGCAAAGACAAAGGTGGAAAGGAGGTTGACAGCACTTTCTATAAACAGATAATTGGGAGTCTAATGTACTTACATACACGAGGCCTGACATCATGTATGCGAGTGAGTCTTGTGAGCTGATATATGGAGAAACCACTGAAATGCATCTCGATGCAGGCAAAGAGAATTCTCAGGTATGTAAAGGGGACAATTGACTATGGTGTGTTTTATAAAAGGGAAGATGGTTCTGGTTTTGTTGGGTACAAAGACAGTGACTATGCAGGTGATATAGATGATCGTAAGAGCACTTCCGGTCACGCATTTTGCTGAACTCTGGTGAGATCGTGGTCCTCAAAGAAGCAACAGATTGTGACACTTTCCTCAACAGAAGCTCAATATGTAGCAGCAGCTGCAAGCTCCCTGTCAAGCTATGTGGCTCAGGAAATATTTGAAGTACTTGGTGATGTTCAAAAGGGACCAATGACCATCTCCTATGACAACATGTCAACTATCAAGCTATCAAGGAATCCAGTCATGCACGGGAGGAGTAAGCACATTGATGTCCGTTTTCATTTTCTGCGTGATCCTGTGAGTGATGGGAAGATTGTACTTGAATATTGCAAGAGTGGGGAGCAGGTTGCAGACATCTTAACTAAGCCTTTGAAGCAGCCTGCATTTGAGAAGATGAGAAGCATGTTGGGAGTTTGTTCACTTCGAAGCATTGAACAGGAAGATGATTATGTGATGGTGGAGAAATCCTGAATTGTTTTTCTCAAACTGTTTTTCGAAAAATCAATTTAAGGGAGGGTGTTAAAAGTTGTTAAGTTTAATTAGTTTTAATTAAATAAAGCTGACATGGCCATGAAGAGACCAAGTCAAGCTTGGAGTCCTAGAATATAGAAGTTGTGGTTTAGTCTGTTTACCACGTTCAAATTTGCTTCCGTTGCTTAAGGTAGTTGAACTCCACAAAATCTGCTGTTGTTGTGTTAGTGGTTATTGTGGAGATTGTTATTTTTTGTAAGCTTTGTTTTTCATATGTATAAGAGAGGAAAACTGCAGTATCTTTTGCACCTTAAAAAATACTCTGTTCAAGCATCCTTTACGTTTAAGTTAATTTCAGTTTTTAACACAATAATCAATCCCAAAACATAAATGTGAGAAATAATAGTGAGTATAAATGTGAGAAATAATAGTGAGAAATAAAAGTGAGAAATAATAACTTGTAAAAGCCACATGAAATATTACCTAATAAAACATATCTTCAAGACTAACCCATGAGCACATAAATTTGCACAGGAGAAATCTTTGAGAGATTTGGGAAGTAATTTTGGAGTTGTGGGTTTTCTAGATGGAAGGGAATCCTAATCTAAGCACATGGTTAATTGTAGGGGTGGTTGCGGTTCGGGAACCGCGAATTTTTGCCCGAACCGCAAACCGACCGACTATTTGCGATTTGGTGATTTTTGAAACCACAAACCGACCACGTTTTGCGGTTTACCGCATTGCGGTAAACCGCAAAAAGCGGTCGGTTACCGTGAATTAGCGGTTTAAAACCGCAAGTTCTTTTTGTGTCATAAAAATCCAACTTCTCAAGCATATATAAATTCACAATCTCCTCAACTTCTCAAGCATTCACAACCTAAAGAAAATTAAAGTTCAATTCCAAGCATTCCAATTAAAGTTAAACTTCTCAAGCATTCCAATTCCAAATTCTTTAAAGTTACAAACCAAAAGAAAAATGCAATGCAAAATGAATTAAAGTTACAACCCAAAAGAAAATCCAAATCAAAGTTAATTAAAGTTACAAACTAAAAGGAAAATGCAATGCACCAATGTTACAAACTCAAGTGTTGGTGGTGGTGAGTGGATTTGAAGAGAGAGAGAGAGAGAGAGCTTGAGTTGAGTGAGCGTGGTGGAGGTTGAGTTGAGAGAGAAGAGACAGAACTTAGATTGATAGAGAGAGAGAGGGAGGAGATGAGTTCGATTCGGGTCTTGAGAGAGAAGCCGATTTTGAGAGTTGAGAGAGAGAGAGAGAGACGAATGAGAATTAGAGAGTTGAGAGAATATGTTGTATGAAATATATTTTACATACAATATAATGGGTGTGAATAGAAAATATTGTATGAAATATGTTGTATGAAATATATTTTACATACAATATAATATAGACAATATTATTTAAAATATATTCGCGGTTTGCGGTAACCGCAAGTTTTGAAAATCAAATACCGCAACCGCAACCGCAAATGCGGTTCGGTTTAAATACCGCAAATGCGGTTCGGTTTACCGCAATTGCGGTTTCATTGCGGTAAATTATCAGTTGATTTTTGCGATTTTTCGGTTTTTTCGGTTTTTCGGTATAAAATGCCACCCCTAGTTAATTGATCATGGGCTAATAAAAAGGTTTTTTTTTAAATGGAGGACAATAAGAAGGTTAAAGTAGTAATTTGTCAAAAGTCAGAATTGCATCAATACTCCCCGTTTCATTAAATGCCTTTTGAGCTGGAGGATAACAAAGGCAACGTCGTTTGCGCTGCAAAAAAATGAAAACATAAAAACCCAAGTCATCTTCCTCGTTTTGAAATCCCTTGCAACACACCTCAAATACAAAACCTTGGGAGCAGCAGAGGTGCATACTCCAGCCTCTCCACAGAATTTTCCGGCAAAGGGAGGTGCAATTGCACTTCCTTGCGCCTCTGTGTGTCTACCACTGCCTCCAGCTGCTGCATCAACTATAATGTCCTGCTTGTTTGACTCAACCCATTGTAAAAAGTCTGGACTTGAATCCAGGTTGGTAGCTCATGGTGAGACACTTGCGCAATAAATCTTTGAATCATTCCCAGACTTCATAAAGAGACTCCTTATCATATTCAGTGAACGACATAATATCTTGCTGGAATTTTGCACTTTTGGCCGAAGGAAAAAACTTCACAAGGAATTTCTTGGATAAATCATCCAAACGCCTTTCAACTCCTTACACAAATTAGTGTCCAAAAACATCCTGCCATATCAAAAGGAAAATTATACAACAATATCCATCAAGTACAAAAGCTAAAACTAGAGTTAATTTCTATCAAATTCGATTTATGTAAACTACGTCATGCAAATTAATGTGTGCATAGTACGTAGTTGGAATTTATCTGAACCACCTCAATATCTCTTCCACACTTGATGTCACCATGTATATTCAACAGGCACTAGCTTTCAAAAATAAATATAAACACATGCAACCCCCAAAAACAAAATAAGAAACAAAATAAGAAAATAACTCTTGCAAAAGATGAGGACGCCTCTTTACTCTCTTTTTCTTATCTTTCAAAGTTTAAGCGGTGAAAAATGAGAAATTATTGTATGGTACTGGAATATACTTACGTGGTTTATTTTTATCGACGTATTATATGGACGACACATAGTATATTTTGTCAATATGTTATACTATAGATGAATGACATAGTTAAAATTTCTCATTTTTAAAGTATAATTATCAACAAATATTCATTTATAATGTGAACGAGTATCGAATGACCGTGTACTACACTATAATTACTTGTGAAAGAGAGTGGAGCAATGAGTTGTGATTATGATTTTGGTTGTTGTGAGGATTCGATTAGTTCTAATCCAAAAATGAAATAAAAAACAATAATAAAAAACCCCACATAGAGCCCTCCATTATATATATTACCGTTATGCCAGCTTTCTACTCTAACCATGTCCATGTCATGATGCACCATTTCATGTGAAATCATATCAACTTTTCCTTTTACAACACCAAAAGAATTATCCCTCTCACTCACAAACAAACAAAAACACATACACACAGAGAGAAATTAAGTGAGAGATATGAAAAGACAGGATAGCAGTATGCGCTCAGCCTCCTCACGCGGTGAAAATGCAACAGAAAATCTCCACGCAAAGACCATCGGCTGCATGTCCGGCATCGCCCACCTTCTCTCTAAATACCACTCTTCCCGCAAATTCCTCACTTTTGGTTTGTTCCATTTTTTCTTCTTCTTTATCTATATATTTTGTTCATCCATCTCTCTCTCTCTCTCCATATAAATATATATTTCATATATTTTGTAATTTATGTTTTTAATTATTTTCAGGGAGAAAGCAAGAGAAGAATGGGGCTGGTTCCTCTTCTAGAATATCAAAGTCCCCGACAGCAATCCAAGCTTCCACACCGCCTATATTAGGTCAAGTGAAAAATGGAGACAAGTCCATTTATCTGCGTAGATTCTCATGCAATGTGCCAAGAAGTCCCACGCTTCCGGCAGAGATCCGGCGCTCCAACTCTGTGGACCCGCCTGAAAACTCCCCCAATCCCACCAACCCTAGTTGCAAGGTTGATGGGGTTGGAACAGGCTCTGGCTCCTCAAGTCGCTCCAAAGACGGCGGTGACAGAGCCCACGTCCACCAATAAGAGGCAGCAGCTTTTGGGCGCATTGGAGAAGTGTGATGAAGACTTGAAGGCCCTAAAGAAGATCATAGACGCTGTTCGGGCAGCGGAAGGGCTTCGATCACCTGCCGTGGTGAAGCGAATGGAGGCCATTGGTGACAAGAAGAAAAGGTTTTATGGTGCGAATTCAAAGTGCTTGGAGTTTGGTACTGAGCATCCGAGTCCGGTGTCTGTGCTTGATGAGTCTACTCGTTCCCCTTTCAGCAACCACCAACACTACAAAAAGCAAGTGTTAAATTACGGTATGTGCCATGTTCTCTCTTTTCTTCCTTACAACTTTTTCTTTTCCATTTTGCTTTTGGTACTTAAAACCATCTAGCATCTCAGTCTTTAGTCTATTTTTTCTTATTTTTAATATTATATTTTAGAAGATATCAATCTTTGGCCCTTAAAGCTTTATTATATTTATTTAGTAAATAAGTTACATATACAAATTCTTTAATGTGTGTGTCATCGGGCATGTTTAGCTTGCTCCCTTTCTGTTATGTGCGATTAAAGCAATCTTGTTGTTTCCTTATACAAATTCTTTAATGTGTCATTGGTCAAAATGAGCAGAAAAACTTACTTGTACCAGGAATAACAAAACAGTGATATCCCCAAAGTTGATTATGTAGTAGGAAGCTCTCATTGGCGCTTCACTTTATCTCCCTACATCAATTAAGTCATATGCATATAAATCTGGTTTCATGTGGTTATTGTCTACTAATTTCTTGCTGCATGATTGCGAAATATTTATTTCCTCTTTCAATATATTTTCAAATGGAAATTGCATTCAACTTGAAGTGGGAGCTTGTAGCTTTGCCTTCCTTTATGACGAAAAATAGAAAGAAAAAAGAAACTAATAAAACTTATTAAATAAATAAATAAATAAAGGAAGTTAGAATCTGACAAAACAAGGTCCAAGCACATGAAAACAGAAGATTAGAAGAAAGAGTCACCCCTAGGAATGTTTCTTTTGTGTCCGAAGAGAGCACCTCTAGGAAAAAGTCTGCTTTTTCTATGCTCCCCACCAAAGATTTAGGATTCCAAGTTAACATCTTCCATGTACATGTTGAGGCCATCATAACCATACTATAGTGGGGGACAACCTAATTGATCTCTTCCATCATACTATTTGCAATCATTAATCATCAACACAATATATATATATATATATTCAATCAAATATGTGGAGACGTTGTTAAAAAAAAGTTGCAACTATTTTGGTTTCTTGTCATTGGCAACATAAAATTTTACATATCAACCAAGAAACTAGAAAACTAATAGAACACCCCTTTCTATCAAAAAAAGAAAAATAATTTATAGAACAAAATTTAAATAAATAAAAAATTGACAAAAGAACTTAACTTAGAGATATTTAGTTATGTACTCATTATTAGCACTATATCATTTAATTTCTATAAATAAAATTTAAATAAATAAAAATTAATAGTAATTTTGTAAATTACAGGAAGTTCAAAGCCTTGTAAATGGGCTTTTACAAGCATAAAAAATGAAGAAAGACAAATCTATCTATTAAGAGCCTTATTAACTTCGCATGGACTATAAATTTGAAATTCCTTCATGATGGAGTCAAAGTTGGTTCAAAAGCAAAAGGAGAGTGAGAGAGACAAATGGAAAGGAAAGGAAGACAAACCCTAATGGATTTACCTGGCAAAACCCTCTTTTGCAGGCTGTGGGTTCCATGACCACTTTGTATGGACTAGTATATGTTTAAAGATTTTGACCCCCAAAAAGAAAAAAAAGTACATGCTTAAAGCTACGTCTGGAAAGAAGCACGTGCACTGCGCGTGGGGACAGCCTTGTTGAGGACATCATGCATTATGTAATGATGTACAATTTATCCACGCATCCCTATGAAATTGCTATGTGGAGCCATACAGCTAATGGTTATCCAAACACAGATAATCCGGAACGCACAAGGAGTTTGTAACTCAAATCTCGTTAAAAACATTTATTTTTAGATCCAATATCTTAGGTTCGAGTGCTATAAAAAGAGTTCTTTATTTAAATGTACATTTTTCAATTAAATTATTGCAAGATTTTTTATTTATTTTTAACTAAAACAGAAAAATCATTACAGTGTTGAATTTTCACAAGTCATCATGGGCTGCAAGGTAGGGATGGTCCATGGAATTAGTACTTAACAGTGAGCACTTTTGTAATGAGTGTACTCTATTTCATCAATTCTTTTGGTTCATGCAATTGCACACGAACATGTGTGTAGTAATAATAGCACGATTTTAAACCGACCGGGCCGACCTGTTTGACACCGCTAATATATATTATGTAATTTTTTAACAAAAGAATCTATGTGAGGCACATAAACTGTAATTTAATTTGAATGCAGGGCGAGCACAACCTCAACAACAAAGGAAGAAACCAGGAGAAGAGGACTTCATCAACCTCAATCCAAGTATCACTGACAAAATCACAACCGGATCAGTGGAAGCATCATCATCACCATTAATATGGAACAGCAAAGCCATGAGAGAGAGTGTAGAGGAAGTGTGCAGGGACATTGCTTGGGGGGAGAGGAGAGAAATTGGAAGAATAGGGTTGGCTTTACAGGACCACATTTGCAAAGACTTGATCCAAGAGATGGTCACAGAAATGGGATATAGTTGTGTGTATTCACTGCCCTTTGAGGCATGTAAGAGAAGACTACGTTTCTAGTTGGTGTGTACTACTTTAGTAACATGAATGATTTTTGGGGATTTTATTTTTATTTTTATTTTTAAATATCAAATTCACTCCATAGTTACAACAAATAAGAGATCCTTTTGTTTGTCACAGTTCTTAAAGCCGCAATTAAAAGTAATTTTCTCATACATGTTTCTGACTAAATATTTATGAAATCATGACTTATTCATGGGAATCGTAAATATTCCATTCCAAAAAGAGAAAGTTCGAAAGAATTGGAATTTTTTGGAGATAATAATATTTTGAGTCAGATGAATATTAGTGTTTTCTTTTTCTTTTTGGTGATTAAAATGACTTGGGTGATGCTTTTCAGTTTCAATCATTTGGATTTAAAAAAAATAAAAACTCAACAAAAAGCATTTCCGTTGCCGGGACTTGAACCCGGGTCTCTGGGGTGAGAGCCGAGTATCCTGACCAACTAGACTACAACGGAACTTATTATATTTTTGGCTACAAAAGACTTATATGTTTTTGTATGATTGTCCTGTTTTGCTAATGCAGCTTATCTGCTGCTTTCGACAAAGTTTAGGGTGATCATATTGTTGTCTGGAAAGCAATCTTATTGGAACCTAGATATCCAAACTTACAAGAAAAACAATTGAAATTTTCCCAAGAAGTGTATTAAAAGTAAAAGTAATTTATTTTGCCCCTAATCTTGCCAATCTCCGTGTCATGAAGACTAAGAACAAGTTTGAGTTGATGCTGCAATCATCCGCTCTTTGGTAACCCCAGCATTGCACATGTTGGCAAAAACTCGTGTGTATTGCATTCCATAATTCGTGAGTGACCCACAATATTTCTCATAAGTTGTCACCTGCATCAATGAATTAATATCCAAATTAACCAACATATCAAAGAGTCTATATACCACGTTTAGTTCTTAATTGAAAAAAACTTACAAGCATCTTGAAGCAGCTCCAATCATCTACAAGGCTTTGACTCTGAGGTCGAACATTCTTCAAGTTACTCTCATCTCCAAACAAAAGCCACCGGATTTGATCTACGTTGACGTCGATGCGCTTCCTACGATCAACTTCAGCACGTAGTTCCTCTCTAGCTTCATGCCACTCATGAGATCCAATCGGAGCATTACGCGACTGGATTAATATACAAATAGAGATGACATTTGAGATTTGCATCTTAAAGAACTTAGAATTAGTTAGGAAGATAGAGAGATCATAGACCTTGAGCACAAAGTGAAGGAGATCTGCATCGCGTTGGGTGATAATCGATCCTAAGAGCGATGGTGACGATTCACTTTGGGTGTAAGAAGTAGAGTTATCATTTGAACCCATGTAAGAGAAGAGTACATCGTTGGCTTGATTCAGATTTCCATACTGAGTAACATGAGAACCTAGTCCCTCAGTAGTATTACTTGTTCTCTTTCTAACCTGTATATCCCATTTAGCCAACACCAATCAAAGCATCAATGGAGAGAAAATAAAAACAAGTGACATAATTAATAAAGAACTAACTAAATAAGTATATAATTCATAAAAAAATAGCATAATCAGTAGCGTATATTTCAGTTGTTGCAGTTAAAAAATATATAAAAATATTTGTAAGAGGATATTATAAGTTTCGATATTTTACTGCTTCATATTGCTGTTCAAAAGTTTCTATCCGCAAATCTCTGATGTCGCTGCTCCCCATGTACATAAAAACACCAAAAATCATCACAGTTACAAAGGATAAGGATTAATTGAGATAATCAGTAGTTTTTAGAGAGAAGTGCTTGTTCATGACCAAAAAAAAAAGATAACATGTGTATAATAATTAAGAAATTGCATAGATGGGCTTAGCCAAGTTGACTGAGCAGTTGTGCTCCCCACTCTGCACCCGAATTTTAACCCCCTCCCCATAGTTTAGATTAGATTAATATAGAATATCGTTTGTACCAAAAATTAAAATTTTAAAAAATTGGTCTTGAAAGTTAGACGAATGTCCTCTTTTAACTAAATAGTTTTTTTTTTTTTGTCAAAGTTTGGAAGGAGAAGAGAGAGGTAACATTATGTTTCGAACCTTAGACCACTGACCTTCAGACAAATGCTCTTAGCACATAGACTGTCGTTGGCCTCTTTCAACCAAATGGTTGTAAACTTTTGTAGTGAATTAAATCCAACAAATTGGGACTAAATAATAGTCAGAAAATAGTACGTACCAATCCTCCATCCAAGAAATACTATACAAGTCTCCCAAACAAGTGTTATATCCTGCAGGAGGACTAGGATTAAAACCGGGACAATATGTTCCCCAACTGTTTTCCGTTGCATTTGCTGCTGTGGTCGCATAGATACTTATATTGTTTGGAAGGAGGCCCTCGAACATGCTCCCAGATTCACAAGATTCAAGGTAAAATACCTAAGTGTTTTTAAATCCCATAAGATCATTAGTTAGAATATAAATCCATTAAAAAAAAAGACCATTTCTTATAGTTATATTTTACCATATTTTTGTAGGACTTGGCTTCATGCTTCTGTTTCAGAACATCCACTAGATCGTTTGCATAAACATAGTCGCCTTCAGGCATCCCTACACCAGATCATTGAAAGAAAAAAGGTTTGTAGGTTGCATATGTAAATTATGTCTATACGATATTCAAACACCAAAACCTCGGATACGAGAATATAACTGCTCTTAACAACTTTAGCTGCAAACTCCGTACTAGAAATTACATTTCTTAGATTAACTAATGTAAGTTACTAACCGATTATTCCAGCGGCACCATGGTCTGTATAGTAAATAAAAATGTTGTCATTTGGACCACTGTCTAAAACCTTGCCACTACCCCCGGTGAGAGCAGTTTTATTTCCAAGAATAACAGCATAAAGATTGGCAGCGGTCACATTGGTTCCTGTATAATCCTGCAAAAGCAAAGTACATATATATATATATATATATGTCAAACAAACTAGTATACTTATTTTAAAACTGAGATTATGTAGCTCAAACGAATAAACTCGTAGCACTATATTAACATGTCACGTGTTGCTACTGTCACACCGAATAATCTCTTTTTGTCTCATCTTAATTAATTAAAAATTATAAACAAAAGAAAAGTAAAGAAACCTTGGGAACTCCTTCGTAAACATCTGGACCATCTGGCTTGTTGATGATGACACCAGGTCTAGGGTTCTGAACATTGGATGCAATGTCATCAGACATAAAAACAATAATGTTTTCATCTTTCAATCCGCCTTTCTTCAATATTTGATATGCATGACATACATCGGCCTGCAATATTGCCAACAAACTATCTTAGAAAAATATTTATAATTTTAAAAAATTAGATGTTCCATTTCAATAAGAATACATATTTATAAAAAAAAAAAAAATATATATATATATATATATATATATATATATAAGAGTCAATTATACGGCGCTAATCACTTGTTTAGTACTCTATATATATGTGTATATCTATTGGACGAGTAACGCTACCTTGTAAGGCTATGTTGTTATACAAATACACTTATTTTTTCAAACCATATGAATCACAACAAAATTTCGCGAAATCAATATAATCGAGAGTCGACATTCATAATCTAGCAAGACAAGCATATTATGTTACTAGACAATTTGATAAAAGATTACTCATTATATGTTGATGTTCTAAACAATTAACATAAGTTTAGGCCCCGTTTAATAACCATTTCAATTTTAATTTTTAGTTTTTATTTTTTGTGCTAGAGTATAGAGGAAAATGATAGTGAAAATGGGAGTGAGGATGAGATTGAGAGAGAGGAAGAAGTAACAAAAGTGAAAATAATTTGAAATATATTTCAATTTTTAGTTTTTGTTTTCACTTTTATTACTCTTCTCTCTCATCCTCTCCTTTCATCTTCTCTCTCAATCCCATCTCCACTCTCATTCTCACTCTTTTTTCCTCTATACTCTAGCACAAAAAATAAAAACTAAAAACTAAAATTGAAATTGTTATCAAACGGGCCCAAAAAAATTTTGTTTTTGTTTTTACTTTTGTTATTCCTCCCTCCCATCCTCTCCTCTCATCTTCCAACTCAATCACATATTCACTCTTATTCTCACTTCCATTCTCCATCTTTTCCCTCTATAGTAGCACAAAAATTAAAAAATTAAAAACTAAAAACTAAAATTGAAATGGTTATCAAACGGGCCCTAAGTGAATTGATTATACACCTGATGCCTATAGTTCTGATAACCATATGAACCAGCAACTAGGACTGCCCATCTGGTTCCATTTTGCTCAGTCGCACTAGATGATGATGAGCCACTGTCAACATGAATGATGAAATCCTCTGGAAATTCTGATGGCATTAACTTGGATGCATTTGCGCAGGGGAACCAGCTGCTTCCACAAATCAGACTTAAGATTGCAATGAAGATAAGAAATGTACCACAAAGGTGCCCAGCCATCATGACTAAATTTGCAATGATATTAACAAGTAAAACCCCAACTATATATTTGTAGGGTTTCTTAGTTGAAAATGAATGGTTGAGAGACTGAAACTTCGATACAAGATAGAGGTATAAGTTAAGATAATGGATTAAATTAAGTTCAAGTAATACAATGCAAACCAGATATATAATTGTTTTTTAATGGAAAGTTCATCAATTTGTCACACAATATCCTCTTCGATTTCCACAATATATATCTGTGTATAATACAAAGCAAAGCTAGCAGGCAATTAGTTTATGCAACAGCCAGCTAGCAGACTAATCTAAGCTAATTTAAAACTAAGCTTGGTTGAATTGTTTCCGACAAATTTCTTAGTTTTGTACAAGTTATGTCATGATGATCAGTTTGGAACAAGTTTTGTACTTTTTCTAGTCCACTCATATACAACTCATACTATTTATTTTCTTCCCATGTTTTTATCGCCGCATGTTAAAACACTCTGCTTCAAGAAATTTACTTCAAGCTTTAGAAGTATCGCATGATAAGTGAAAGAGAAAGACGGGAACAAGAAGGAAAAGGGACATGATAAGAAACCTGTCCCATTCTCATTCCTTGTTTATCCTAGGAGGGGTAGTCTTATTCTCATTCCTTGTTTACCCTATTCCGTTTCTTCTTTTTCCCATTACGTATTGGAAATTGAAAAGAGAAGCACCACTAAACCAAATAAACTTGTTGAAATCATCACATGGTTAGAAAGGACAAAAATTTCTTAGTCTTCATAAGCAGTATGAGCAAACAAATCAACTATCAATAAATTGGGGTTTTACAAAGTGTTTGGAGACCACAACCCCGAATACACTTAGTGGCTCTCACTAAAAACAATAAAAAAAATAATCATACTTAGCTAAGTGCCTATTTGGCATTGCTTATTGGGGTCCGTATTATTTTGACATTTTTGAAAGCCTAACCTATTTCGTAACATATAAGAAAAATCACTTATTGTGAATAATTTATATGTTTTGGGGCCTTTTTCCGTCGGAAGGCTTGTCTGGCTTGTTGATTTTTGGACCGCTATATAGTGGTGAATCAATCCTTCGTTGCCTCTTTTTTTGAGTTAGCGAGAACTAGACCCAAAGCATCCCGAAGGAGAAGTAAGTCCTAGGGTAGTACTCTGTCTTTCTTCCAGCGGCTGCATGTTTTGTGTTGATGTTTCCGGTAGCTCTGAAAAAATAGTTGGAGAAGGTGCATTGATGTTGTACAGGCTTGGCATGAGAGTTTGCTTTGATGAATCAAGATATTACTAGGCTTAGTATGAGAGGCTTGTGGCGTGGGAGCTAATAGCCCATAAGTTTAGCAAGAGAGAGAGTTGGAAAATTAAAAGCTTGGAATTGTAGCTGGACTATATCTTCTGGAAGCTCTGGAATTGCTCCCACCAACTTGAATGGGTTTCTTGAAATAGAGATAGTTAATTATGATGCTTGACTCTTAGGATGGTGATTTACAGAAATGCTTGGGTGATGTTTAGGGTTTAGAATGGTCTTCTAAGAGAAAATAAGCATAAAGAAAGGATTAAGGCTTGAGATTTTGGGTGTTTTCCGCAGCCAACAATGAGCTTGCGATGTCTGCGTTTTTCTTACCAAGAATGCGATGACTATGGTTTCAACTTAGCTTGAAAGGATGGGTGTTTCAGATCTGGGATGGAGCTTTTTAGAGAGAGAGAGAGAGAGAGAGAAAGAGAGAAGGGGATGAATGGATGAGTGGCTTGAGTAGATTTTCCAACAGCTTGATGATTGTTTGGTCGTGCTATGGATGGTTGAAGATGACTTGATGATGTTGAACTGAGACTGCATGTGAGAATGCATGGGCTTGTCTTGATGACTTGATTTTACTCAGGTAAAGCTAGTCTATTTTCCAGTAAGTAATAGAGAGCATTGGGACATTCTTATTTCCAGGAGGTAAAGCTAGGCATTGGAAAATGACTATTTCCTATGAGTAAAATGAAGTGCTTGAAGAATATCTCATTTGCTCACCCACATTGGAGAACTCCAAGTAATGGGCTTGGACTTTGATGCTCCCAAGTAGCTAGCTCAAAGTCTCCATTATCCAAGAGCTTCCGTGAGCCTTGTGGACCTCCGTAGCCTTCCACACCACAATCCCTCGTGCAAGCCTGTAAACCACATGACTTGGGTTCATGTGAGCTTGGTAGGTGATTGGCATAGGAAAAATGTATTAGCGTAGCATGGAGTTATTTGGCGTGTGCTTGGAATGCTTGGGCATGTGTTACAATGACTTGGGCTTTTGTGACTGAGCTTAGTGACATATTGGAATTAAAGGAATAGGTTTTTGACATAACATGGATGCTATTAGAATTTGTATAAAAGCTTGTGTACATATTTATTTTGTCGAATTAATTCCTGAAAATATAATTAGAATTAATACGTGACCAATTTATCCCTCTTTCGTACGTCATATTGGGCTTTAAATGCTTTTGGGCTTGTCATGATTTTTTGGGCCTCAACAACATGATGGAAAGCGATTAGGAAAAGCAAGCTAATGATTTGCTTTCATTTTTTAATTATGCAACAATTAGGTTTTGGAGGCACTAAATTTTAATGAAAATTTCAAATTTCCGAAAATTGTCGTATAACAAAGTAGGAAAGTATGGAAAAGGTAAGAACAATTCCCACTAGCTCATACTCACTTGTATATTATTCATTTTGGTGCTTCCTATTTATATCATTCATCACCCATAATTGGTAGGGTACAGTGCATAATAACAAACCCATAAATATTGTAAATACAATCATTAGTAATTATGGTAGCTATTATGGTTGTCATCCATAACCTTTGAATTTACAAAAATCCTCTATTCGTCCACCATGCGTGGAATATGCCTCGTTAAAAACCTTGCCAATAAAATAAGGTGGGAAATAACCTGGATGAAGGAAAAAAGAGTATATGTCCATTTGTAATATAGAACGTTCGACACTGCCTCATTAAAACCTTACTATGAAAAATCTAGTGCGATAAAAATCTGAAAAAAGGAAAAGGAGTATAGTGTGAAGGCCTCATTGATGGCATACTCTCCTTCATGCTAGCAAAGATTTTTGAATTGATGCATTCCAATATTGTTGACCATCTTTCTTGATGTGTAGTTAGCAATGCTATAGTGAGTAACTCTGCAGAATTGTTGTTGTATTGTATTTGTTGAAAATTTATCTCGCCATTCTTCTGAAGCTCATGCATAAATATTGAAATTTTTTGGTGAAATATGCTTGGTTTTGTCGCCTTGTATCCGTTTTTTATTTGTGCAATACAAAAGCATCGTTTTTAATTAAAGTCATATATAGTAACATTGAAGAATCTTTCATTGAAGCCTACTATATTGGAGAATCTTTAATTAAAGACAACCCATTAGTTTCTCAAATATGTCGTTGTATCATTGATCTCAACAATATACATTAATTCCAAGCTTGAGGACCAAGTTTTCACATTTTTGCGCTCCTCCTTATATTATCCAAATTTAAGACTATTGGTGCTTCTGGGATTGCAAAGTGTAAACCAAATCCACACAATCTAATGCCATACCTGATCGAGCTCAAGCACAACTTGTTAAGAATACTCAAAACAGTTTTGGGAAAATTATACTACCTATGACAAATCATACATATCAAGCTCAACCTTTGACAAATCATGACATAGAGAACCACCCTTCATACGGTTTTGCTCAAAAATTGACACGCAGATTCATTGTAAAATAAGAGGTAGCCTACAAATAAAATGAGTCATCCATCCAACATAGAACATTGAACCCTCAGAAAGTTACGGTTCACAATAGACCAGAAAAAGGAAGAAGGAAAAGGGAAAGGAAAAGGATAAGAAAATTTTTTTACTGCCAAACCATTGACGCAAGACATAAAAGAGGGTGGCAAAAACAACACCACCTCCCCAAGTCTACTACTTTTTTTAAGACTTGATTACAAAAACCATAAACATAAAACTGGAAGCTAGGAATCCCATATTAATTTCTGCTTCTTCTCCCCCCATCCTCTTCTTTTTTCTTTTTTTTTGGTTTTGGTTCATAAAATCATGTGAGTTAGGTTTCTTGAAACTCTCACTTAGCCATCATCACCTTGACAAACTCCTCGTAATTTATCTGGCCATCACCATCAACATCAGCCTCACGAATCATCTCATCAACTTCCTCGTCAGTGAGCTTCTCCCCCAGATTTGTCATCACATGGCGCAGCTCAGCTGCAGAAATGAAGCCATTCTGATCCTTATCAAAAACTCTGAAAGCCTCTTTCAGCTCCTCCTCAGAGTCGGTGTCTTTCATCTTCCTAGCCATCAGGTTTAAGAACTCAGGAAAGTCAATGGTTCCATTACCATCAGCATCCACTTCATTAATCATGTCCTGGAGCTCTGCCTCAGTTGGGTTCTGCCCCAATGATCTCATCACAGTCCCGAGTTCCTTGGTAGTGATACAGCCTGCATATTAAAATTATTAGAAACAGCAATAAGTTGCTTCTAATGATTGGGGTATCATCCTTGGCCAGACCCCTACAGATAATTGCTTATCGAGGAAAACTACCGAAGAAGCTAAATTCTTACTATTATCATCTTTATTAGAGGAACACAACTAATGAAGCTAAATTCTCACCAGTATTGACTTTCTTATCTATTAAGCACAACAACAGAACACAAGATATGCAGATTCTGGGATGATAAGAAAAATTAGTGGCATTTCATATCCTTTGAGAAAGTGAAAAATAGTAAATTATACTGCCTTCTAGAATATAGCATATGAGCATTTTAAAGTTCAACAAGTTCATCTCTGTAAACATATATAATCGTGAATGAAAAGAAAAACACCATCTAATGATGTACATTCTGTATGCAAAATTCCATTTTTACCACAATAGACACGAGTGGAAACACACATCGAAAGGCACGGAATCAGCCATTACCAACATATGTTCAAAAAACAGACCATGCCAATTGTAAGAGCTGCTTTAAAAATTCATAGCATCAACAATAATAAAACACCCAAGCATCCACAAGAGATGTATTAGCCCATTATTTACCTTTGTGTGAAAGAATAGAACATGGGAATTGTAAGAAAATAAATCACACTAGAGCATCCAACAATAAATCATACATCGATAACATGATCCACAATCATTCATCCTACAACACAAGCATAAACAATAGAATCCGACAATATGATACTTGAATCGCGTATACAAGCACATAAATCCAAAAAATACAGCCACCTGCACAAGTAAGTTACATCTCCACAAGGAAAATACATATCCAACACAATAAATCTTAAATTTCCAATACGGGCTTTACTTACGACTACAAACACACTGCTATGTCACATCTATGCAACAAAGAAAAATTGATGGCTGGAGTTATTGCATGACAAAAATGATAACTAATTCAACGTCGTTGTAATTTTCACAGATGTTTAAATAAATAATCACATCATAAAGATCAGGGATTAATTACCATTTTACAAATCACAACGCTCAATACCATTCAAAGAGAAGATTAACCATTTCTAAATCGCTCAACTCCAAACGTCTTTTCAAATTAAATCGCTCAACACGTAACATGAACAAAGCTAATGAATCCGCAAAACCAAATATCACGATTTAAAAGGAAAAAATTCAAAATCGATTATCCAAATTCCCCAGCAGAAAGTCAAATTAAAACGCAGAAAATATATACAACACGACCCAATACAAGACCTAACCCTAATTACAAAAACAAGAACCAAAATCAGAAACACAAGACCCAGATCTGGCATAGATGAACGATCCATAACATGTAAATATGAATAATATGCAAATATTGGAAGGGAGATCTAAGTCTAACCATCGCCATCCTTGTCGAATAGGCTGAAGGCTTCCTTGAACTCAGAGATCTGATCGTCGGTCAGCTGATCCGCCATCGGTGCTTGTTTGTTTCCCGAGAATCCGAGATTGCGTTTTCTTTTCTCTTCGAAAACAATAACACAAAAATTTGCGAGAAAAGAAACAGAGAGATTTTCTTTCGTTCAGACAAAAATGGGAAGATGAGTGTCCTTTTTTATATCAGTCCAGCGCATCCCGCATCTCAACTTTACCAATTAGCCCTCGACGCCTATCGTCTTTTCCTCTTTCGAAATGACTGTTTTGTCCGTATCGCGACTCTTTTTCTAGCAACTTCTAAATTGAACGCATCTAATAAATTTCACAATATTAAATTACCAAAAGAAAATGACAATATTATTACCAAACAATTATGCGCTTATCAAAATAGTATTTTTGGTTCTTTCTTTTGTTATTATAATATGATTTAGACTTGAAATTCTGTTTATATTTTAATATTTTTAGAGGGTTTTTTTAAAGTAATATTTAGTATCATCCATATATATATATATATTAAAAGGCATAGAATGATAAAAAAATTCAAAATAAAAAAAAATTACCCTTGATTAATGAATTTATTAAGGATTAGAATTTTCATTAAATAAGGATATTATAGTAAATAAACAGTTTTCCATATTAAAAAAAAATTAAAATAAGAACATGGGTCCTATTTTCATGGCATACAACAACCAAATTATTTTCTCTCTCTTAATTCTAAAGTGAAAAAGAGGCACACACTAGTTTAATAATTTATGTTGTTATATGATTGCCAAAAAAGAAAGAAAATAGTTTTTTTAATATTTAAAAATAACTAAAACTAGTTAAATGGGGATCATTTTGGACATATTGACAAATTAAGAAGGCAATCGATACCGAACGCAAAAAAATAATTTCTTTTTTATTTTTTATTTTTTATTTTTTTTATACAAATGATTTTGAGATAGGGGAGTTTTTCTCACACACATTATCAAGCTGTAATGAGGTTGGAACCTAAGACTACTATTCTCCAAGTCAAGGGCCTTTACACTGGGCTAGACTCCGTTGGCATAACAATTTCTTTGTATATCATTTTAAACAAATCGTGTCATGATTTGCTTATAAAATTAACAAATTTGTTTATATTTTTATATTTGGACCAGTTAAGTTTGTTCAAATACGGTGAATAAAAAACTTCTCAAATCTTTTACCCAAAAAAAACTTCTCAAAGCAAGATGAAGAAATAGTCAATTTTTGTTGGATAGTTGTGGTTTTGAATTAATTTTAAGGGGGTTCTTTTTATTATAGTTCTACATTGGATTGAAATATACATACAAAAATATTTGAACTTATAATATCTCACTTGCTCATCACATCTGAATGCCACTTGAATTAGAGTTCGTAAGCAATGCTTTTACCTTGATTCTTACAAAATATTTTGGTCCTTCTAGATGTACACTCATTTTTAGTAAATAACCATATTGCAATTTTTTAATTGATAATGCTTGTAAAATTAATTCAACGAGAATGAATTCAACTTGTTGGTAATACTTTTAACATATTTTTTAACAAAACTTACGGTGATCATGGGCGTTCAACTATTATATTAGGAGTTCTAATGTTTATTTTAAAATATATAATTAATTTTATTTAGATATACAAGTAACATATATTGTTACCATTTTACATTTGTCTTTGAATACTACACTAAATTCATCAAATTGTACACAGATGTTTTAACTCCTTTTCATGTCGACTAAGAACTCTCTTTATCTTTATGTGATTGTGTCCAATAAGGGGCATTTTAGGTAAGGTAAACTTGTGAGAAATTTTTCAGAATGGGCATAACCGTAAAACAGAAAAAAGAAAAGGCAAAATAAGCAATTGCTCGAAAATTAAAATTTTAAATTTTGGAGCTGTAGAAAAAATGATGAAGATAGTGATGGGCCTTTACCATGTTGCCACGTGGCAGCCAAGATGACATGGTGAACTCCTGTCAAATCAGAGCCCATCAGATACAGTGAGCCTCCTGTGGTTCTGATTGTAGCCAAGTATAGGGTCTTGGTCTAATTTTTCTAAGAATAACTTTACGCGTAGTGTGGTTGTCGTCGTTGTTAAGATTTTCTTTTTTCTGTTTTTTTTTTTTTTTAAAGGTTTCGAATTATGTGATTGCTACGCTTATAATTTGACGCGGTTTCTACGCGTACGCGGAATGTGAGCTCATCCCCACACGCGTTGACTGCCACGTAACCACACTTACCCTTCCATCTTGAACTCTCTCTCTCAGCTCAGGGAACCTTATCGATTCTTTTCTTTTTCCCTTTTTTTGTTTTTGTTTTTTGTTCTTTTAACTCAAAGAAAATATAGAGCCTGAAAAAGAACTCCAGGGACTTGTGCACCAGCCATTGGTGGGGTTTTATCCGCCACTTCTCATTTTCTCATTCTGTTTTCAAGCGATCCAATAACGCAGCGCCACGTGTCACTTTCATATCTCATCCTAGTACAATGATACGAAGACATTAACAAGTCATATTCATAACTACGATATTTAGTGCATAGGTTACATAGAATTAGAAAGGGTGAATGCTAAGGGGTATGGTGGTCATCCACCAACTCATGCATTTACAACAATCTCAAGAATTTTTGTAAATATTTTCTTATTCACTTCTAATAAACCACAAATCCAAATGCCAATGGGGTCATACTTAGTAGAAAAATATGTTTGGCCTCACATGAGTGGTCTCATATTCGAAATCCTTAGGCATCAGATTATGTAAGTAAATTATCCCCCTACCCTTTCCTACCTTTGACCAAAAAAAAAAAAAAAATCCAAATTATCCCAATCAATTTCCAAAAAAATTTCATAAAATTTTTATGAAATTATAATATATTTTTTAAGGACCTCAAAATATTTAGGGAGTGTATTCAATTGAGATTTTAAAACACTATTTAGGATAATAAAAAAAAAAGATCTTGCGAATTTAAGCAGAATATAGTTACTTACAGGATTTTTTTAATAGATTTCTATAATCAAGATTTTTTACTTATGAATTTTAAAGATTTCAATCACAGAATTTATAAAATTTAAGAGGACCACATAGATTTCTTTCTAGTCGACATAAGATTTTTTAAGAAACAATAGACCCTTTTTAAAAATGAAACGTTAACATTGTTTCTATCTCTTCCCCACCCCGACACCCACAAAGCGAACCTTTGCTCTCAGCAACCCACCCTCCAGCAGCCAACACATAGACACTCTCTCGCTTTGGTTCTCACCTCTGTCAAAATCATTATTTGTATCAAAATCTATTTTTTGTTGTTGATAAAAGACGAAATTTCATTGAAACTCAAATATGGGTACAATATTGAAACAAAATATCATGAATCAAAACAGGGGGTTCCTCGACCCAAACATAATCTTGACCACATGTCAAAGCATCTCTTGCAAGTCTGTGGGCTACTTCATTACAGCTCCTGGGCACATGGTCAAGCCTTCTGATAACCAGAAAGGAGGTCAAGGTGGAGGAAGGAATGAATAAAAAAAGTCCCACGTGAAAATCTGATGAGTTAAGGTGGGATTTGAGATAGGGTTTGGTATTTATACCTCCACCTAAAAAATCTCACACATTCCGCATTTTAAAAAATCCTTCAAAATTAATAAGTTTTTGAATACCATAAGACATTTTGTTACTTGTTTAAAGTCTTGATTGAATACCACCAGATTTAGTAACCCTCTTTAAAAAATCCTAATAGTCTTAATGGAATACCCCAAGACTTTTTAGATTATTTAAAAATCTTAATTGAATACCACAAGACTTATTTATCTCAAAATAGTCTTTTAAAATCCCAATTGAATACACCCTCCTTAGTGTCCCATAGCTTAATCCAAAAGGGGTCATTGGAAAACATCCCTTCATATTATAGTAGAGGTTCTAAAAAAATAAAAATAAAAACACCTTATAGCATCACAATAGGGAAGCTAGAATTGTGCTTTTTAGGGATAAAATGTACAACTTGACTTGGCCCTTGATGAATTTGTTCAGAGCAACAACAATTACAAAAATGGCAAAAATAGGGGGCAATATTGCTTGAGAAGAGAAGGAGAGGAAAATTTTGACCACATCGCTTTTGTTTTGCTTGTGAATAATGTGGTTGGACCTATGGCGAATTAGACTTACGCTTAGGAGAATAAACTAGCTGACCGTTAACAACTATTCCTTGACCCAATGTGTGGCCATCAAAAGTAATCCTTTGATGAAACTTATATTGTTTTGAAGTTCTGTTTTTGGCAAAGTTATTGGAGTTTGAATGGATTAGTGACCCAATTGGCCTCAAGTAGTCTAAACATGACTTAACTTGACACTTCAAAGCCAAATTTAAACTAAACCATGCAAAACGAACAACTTGGGCAAATAAACTCTATAATTGACAAATACGTTTTAGTAAAAGTGGTACAATTCAAATCTGATGTAGCAACTCTCATACATTGCTCGTCTACCTTTCATTTTATAACTACGATCTATAAGCTCGGTTATTGCATAATCAAGGCATTTCTTACAATTTGTGCTCGAAAGATCTGTAGTACATTCAACTGAACCGAAAAGTTCTATCATTTGTAATACTTGTCGCGGCCCTTGAGCATATAACGTTCCATTAACAACTATAGAACTTAACCGAGTGAATAACTGATGAACTCTATCTTTAATCAACTGGGGATTATCATTGTATTCAGAACTTATAAAAAAGAATCCGCTCTTCATGTCAACTATACCAAAAAAATTAACATCTGAGTACTTTAAAAGGCATCCTCGTACCCAAATTATAGCTCCTTCACTAACAAGGCAATTCTTGCATGAGGCATAGCGCTGTTTTTGTCGAATAGATTTCCAACATTGAGCTAGCCCATGTATAGTATCATTTTGTCCTACTCTAGAGTTAAATGTGTCACTGATGGGTTCTTCGTTAGATCGTGATTTTGAAATTTCTTTGAATATTATTGGGGGGTGAAATAGAACATATAGTTCCCCTTGATTGGAAACTGTACTTGGTTAGAACATTTATGGGCCAAAATAAGATGTTCATAAATTCCAAATGTCTTTCGGAGAAAAAAAAAAAAAAAAGGAAAGATAAAAGACTTGAAAGGATTAAGTATTTTGAGGAAAACATATTCAATAATGGATTGAGGATGATCATGAGTCTCATATATAAATATATATGGCACAATTTGAAGGACCAAAAGCTATTTGCTTAGTGATTATATAATGTAATCATTGTATATTAATTCAAATTATGCTAATTGGTTCAATCAAAAGCAATGGTTGAAGTGCTTAGGTATATTATAAGAAAGTAATAAAAGATCATATTACTGGTATTTTTGTTAGTTAAGAATAAAAAAGTATCAATTAAAATGAAATAAATTATTAAAGAAAGTAAAAGAAAAAATCTTTGCCATTGCTAGGGATGACATGAATGGTGGGATTCTAGAAACGAAAAAGGGCATGATGTAGAGAATGTCAAATTAACATCTTAATTTGGAAAAATAAGTAATTATAGCTTCATTGTTTCCAGAATTTACACACTTTAATTAAAAGATAGCTCATCATATAATTGATGTGGCATAGCCACCTCTTCTCCCGTATGAAGTGGTATGTAATTGTGGCAATCCCAAGCCTCTACATTTAGGCTCCGTGCATTTACCCGCATTTAAGTAAATCTAAACTGCTCAACCAATATCTTTATAAATACATTAATTGGTTGAGAAAATCAGGAAGATAAGATACTAAGGCTAGGCGTCCACCACAAGCAATCCAATAAAGCACTTATGTTCATTCATCCATTAAAAGGTGATCTGAACGGCTAGAGAGAAAGAAACAAGCTTACAATAGAATTGGGTACGCTGCCAGTTCCCCTTAGCCCCACATGCCCTGGCGCGCCTTTTCCAGTCCCGCCTTTCTTCCTTCCAGTCGCGCCTTTTGTTTTTTTATTGATTTCATTTTTTTCAGACTCCCTCTTGTTCATCTCAAACATATTCTCCTCTTAGTACCATCTCCTAGTTTCTTTGGTCAGAATCGATACCTATCTCTTGGAACTCCCTCTCTCTTTCCCTGCCCCCTCTTTTCCCTCCTCCTCTCTCTCTCTCTCTCTCCATCTCTGTCTTGCTCTCTCAGTTTCTCTGCCTCAATCTCCCTCACCGTCGTCCTCTCTCTCTCTCTCTCTCTCTCTCTCTCTCTCTCTCTCTCTCTCTCTCTCTCTCTCTCTCTCTCTCTCTCCATATCACAATTCAAAAATCGAGATCTATTTGAGAGTCTATATTTTCAAACTTTGATATTATGTTTTGCATTTTCTATTGCATTCCTTAATGTTTAATTTCTGTTTAGGATTTTAGGGCTTTGATTTTCTGGGTTTACACATATGGGCTCCTCCTCCCTCTCTGTGTAGGTAAGATTACTCTTTCTCCGTACTAGTTGTGTTTGCAAAAATACAAATTGGCTTCAATTGCTTAATTTTCTGGTTTAATTTGTTGGTGGGTAGGCATTATGATTCTGCTTGGGGTTGAATTTTTTAAAATTGATGTTTCTCTGAAACCCAAAAGTTCAAGAAACTGCTCTTTTCTGGGTCTTACCTCTCCTGGTTACTAGCTCCAAAGGCAAGGCAACATCATATTTGGTTTATTTGTAAAGAAAATAAAAAAATTATATTGGGTTTCCTAGAGAAATGATTTCTAGTATGAACTGAGGAAACTTGTGATTATTATTTGATTTATTTCCTTTAATGTTATAGTTTGTGGAATCATTGAAGAGTGACAGTATTGCCTGTTGTTTGGTCTTCGAGCCGATGAAGTGAGTGAAGAAAATTTCTATTTCCCCGTTGTTTTCATTAAATGTCCAGTTTCCTTTTTATTTGCTGTTAAGATTTCATGATTTCGACTTTGGGAATATTTTGTGTCGACTCTGGGCATATGTTTTTCCCTTTTGTTTCAAGCAGAGATGTGAAGGAATTGTATTCTCCAGATTAGGTTCTTTGTTAAGCGGGTACATAATTCCTAAAATTGAAAAGGAAAAACAGAAATAATTCATGTGGGTGAAAACCCTAACTGAAAAAAGGACCTTTCCTCTCCCCATAAAAGAAAATTTGCTTGGCTCCTTGTGAGTAATGAGTAAATTAATCTTACATAATGAGGTGGATATCGTACTTAGTGTCATTTTAGTTTAGTTGTACTGGTGTGCTTTGACAGCTGTGGCTTACCTGACAATTGCATATTAACCTCAGAAAATTTGTCCTCTCAGGAATCGAAAAAGTTCAATGATTTTCTGCGCACTCTATGTATATTCTGCCAGGAGAAAGCCCTCAGCAGTTTCTGTGAATTTCTTGCATCCAAAGAGCTCACCTTGATTTCAAAGACAGAAGCTATAGACAGGTTTCGTGCTCTTATGCTCTTTCCGGTTATTCAAGTGCTTGTTTTCAAGTCAATTACAGTTTTTGTATCTTTCTCATTTCTTTCAGCAGTCATTTATTTGAATTTTTGTTCCTATATGTTCCCAATGCAGTGAAGTTAGGGATGATGAAGCTAGGAATTTTCTGGTCAAATCAGAGCCAAAGATGGAATGAGTGCTTGAGTGCTTTAATTGGTGTCTTGTGGCTATTTGTCGAGAGTTACATCACATTATGATACAATAAACACATATCTATATGAGTATCATAATGTGTTTATTGTAATGTGGTTTTGTATCATAATGTGTTTACATCAATGCTACAATATATAGATGTATGCTTATGGCTGAATGTTTAACTGCCTCAATTTTGAACTTGAGAGGTATTACCAATTGTGTGAACACACATGCAACACTGTTTTGTTTTGATTACGATGATGTGAGTTGATCAGTTTACAAACAGAATATTGAAAGTGATTCCCCATGTATCCCAGTGGTGGGTTTGGGGTTGGTTTCGGTTTCTTTGTCCTTGGTTTCGGTTTCTTGATCAGTTTACAAACATAATATTGAAAGTGATTCCCCATGTATCCCAGTGGTGGGTTTGGGGTTGGTTTCGGTTTCTTTATCCTTGGTTTCGGTTTCTTTATCCTTTAATCGTGAGACTCAAGACGACATGGTTGATTTCAACATATCTTCTTGTTGCTTTGGTTTATTTTCTTGTCCTTGCTGTTTGACTAGTTTTGTCCTCTTGTTGCTTTGGTTTAACCACATATAGTATTAGCATTAACTTGGTTTTTGAAGACGGCACATGCATAATATTATTTAGTACCCATCTCAAGTTATTATTTGTTGATAGCATAAAAACATATCCATCCCAAGTAATTATTTAGTACCTAAATTCCTCAACAAAGGAATGTTATTTACAATCCCATTACTTGCTAGACATGTGGACACACAAACGCTTGCTGCCTGTATCTTCTCTCCACATTGCCTGTCTCTCCTTTGTGTAATTATGATTTCACTTTCTTCCTCTCCTCCAATACTTGGATAACTCTTTTTCTCCATGAACTTCGCTTTCTTTTTTTTTTGCTTCTCTTCAAGGCGTTTCCTCCTCTCCTCAAATACTTGGATAACTCAACATTGATAATCAAGCTCTTGTTGTCACTCACATTTTCGTCAAAGTGTTTGCTCTTCTCCTTCAATACTTGATAGAATCCTGCCACAACACATGCATTACATTAACCAAACAATAATTTACAAATGGAAATAAAAGACATAGTTTGGCTGCCCAAAAATAAAAAAAGTCGTCCTTTTCAGTGCTAACCTCCAATGTCCCAGCATCAACAAGAAAATGATTTTAATTTCTGAATGAGATCATATCTATTGCAACATATTTCTGCATAGGGACATACTACTGAGCATCCATAATTATTGCATCATGACATATAGAAAACGAACCAACTGAGCATCCATAATTTTTATCGTCCAATGAACCATAACAAATACCAACTAACCATGCATAATGAATATAGTCCAATGCATCATAACATATAACAAATGCATCATAATAGATACTAAATGCATCATAACATATAGCAAATGCATCATAACATATAGCAAATGCATCATAATAGATACCAAATGGATCATAACAGATACCAAATGTATCATAACACATAGAAAATGCATCATAATAGATAGCAAATGCATCATAGTAGATATAAAATGCATCATAACAGATACCAAATGTATCTATTATCGTCATGTCCGAACCCAGAAACCCAAATGATACTACAACACAAGTTAATACACAACTACCTCAAAACTTAGAGACCCACGTAGTGGAAAACCAAAATATCCAATTTCAGAAAATCAAAGACATGTCAAGAATAGAAGCAACACCCATGTCTCAAAAACTTCATATACACTTAATTCACACTAAAGATATTAAATTCCCAAGCTGTCCATCCCAAAACGATCAAATTAAGCAATGATATGAACTCCAATAAAAGCTTAAAACCCACTAATAATCGTTCAAATTAAGCAAGATATAACAATATTTCACAGAAAACAAAACCCAAAACCCAAAAACGATAATGAAAAAGGAATGGAAGAAGAAGAAAATCGTACTAGGGTCAACTAGATTATACCTGCTAATATAAGATGCAATGAGTATCACAGTCAAAGAACGAGCTTTAGAGCTCACTTTCTTCCATGTCTTCTATTTTTCTCTCAGATTTTCAGTTTTCTCTAGAAAAAAAATATAACGTCAGCTCACAACTAGTACCGAGAAAGAGTAGTCTTACCTACAGAGAGGGAGCAGCCCATATGTGTAAACCCAGAAAATCAAAGCCTAAAATCCTAAACAAAAAGTAAACATTAAGGAATGCAATAGAAAATGCAAAACATAATATCAAACTTTGAAAATATATTACTCTCTCAAATAGATCTCAGACATTACCCTCTCAAATAGATCTCGATTTTTGAATTGTGATAGTGAAAGCGAACACAGAGAGAGAGAGAGAGAGAGAGAGAGAGAGAGAGAGTGGTTGTGGGAATTTTAAGGTTTGGGTCTGGAAAAGAGATGAGGAGAGATAAGGAGGGAAGTGGTTTCGATTTTGGGGATGAAAAGAGAGAAGAAGCGTTAATTTTTTTAGGATGAGGGAACGAGAGGGTTAGCGCGAAAGAATTTCCCCCAAAAAAAGAGCGCCAGCGAAAAAAAAATGGGGAGAAGAAATCAATATCTATGACGCACATGCCATGTCGTAGAAATCAATGTACAAGACTCTGCCACGTGTCAATCTATTATATTTCATATTATTTCTCTATAATTTAATTTCTCAAATTCATAATAAATAAATTTAAAATCAGAAAAATATCCAGAAAATTCCTATGAACATCTTGTGATATTATCTTCTCTTTAAAGCTCCAAAATGCTAATTCTAAATTATAAAAATACAAATCAATAATAAAAACTCAACTTTGTTCATAGATAAATCAAAACATTCTATCACATACACTCTTGTTTCTTTGATCAAATGATTCTCATTAATTTAAATATATGAAATCATGTTTAAGAATTGTTTAAGATAAAACACAATAAATTACAAAAACATGACACGTGTTACCATCTTATAAGGCCACACACGAGAACCGCTGATAGGGGTGCTCTTTAGAAGCTACCACATGTCAATCTATTATATTTTATATTATTTCCCTACGATTTGACTTCTAAAATTCATAATTAAAAAATTAAAAATCAGAAAAATACACCGAAAATGCATACGAATACAAGCACAATGATAAAAACTCAACTTTGTTCATAGACAAATCAAAACATTCTATCACATACACTCTTGTTTCTTTGATTCCATGATTTCCATTAATTCAAATATGTAGAATCATGATTTTTGGTGTATTTTTCTTATTTGTATTTAATTTCTTATGAATTTGTTAAAGATCAAGACAATAAATAACAAAACAATGACATGTGTCGCTATTCTGATAGGGCCACATTTCTGAAATGCTGACAAAGTGGCTTTAAGAAGCTGACATGTGTCAATCTTCGACTATTTCATTTTATTTTTATATGATTTAACTTCTAAAATTCACAATAAATAAATTACCAATTAGAAAAATACACAAGCCATAACATATGGCAAATTTGAGAAATTATACAACTAATAACAATAGCAGCATATCTTTAATGTCATTCACTATATGGATTATGTGAGCATATTTTGATCGTTCGAAATAGAGTTTTGATTGTGAAAAGTAGGTGGTCAAATGCCGTTCCTAACCTTGCATGAGCGGGAAAGAAAGTTAGTATAGGAAATTTTTTTTTTCCAACCACCTTGTAAACCCTAAACCCTAACACTTTATAATTATTATTGACCCTAAAGGGTAATAAATTTTAAAGTGTAAAAATTAGAATTAGGGGCTCATCCTAAATGTGAATGATGCAAATGAATATAGTAGTAGACTTTGTAAACCCTAGAATGTTGTTTGTTTGATCACATAAATTTCGCATCAAAAGTTAAATGGAAATGTGAAATTTGAAGTACGTGATCGTAGGAAATGTCCTACCGAGGCCGGCAAATTTTTTGGGATTTGTTTGAATTATTATTGATTTTTAAATAAATTTTTAAGTGTAAACAAATAAACAATTGAAGGAGATGCGAGGTGGCGGCGTCCCATGCTGAGCCGTGGAGGTGGATAAAAGGATACAGTTTTCATGCATTGACACGTGTCTCATTTGTTATAGTTTAATAATATTTTGTTGTAAAATTGTTAGAAAATGGAAATAAAAGGGAAAAATTCCTACCTATTTGTTACCCGAATACTTCTATGCCAAGTCCAAAAAGTTGCTTACAATTTTCCATGTGTACAATTAAGGGCTCATCCCTAACTTAAAATTTTGATGCGGCCATGCATTTATTCCGGTTAAAGCTTGCTATAGACTTGTTGCAGGGATGTTGCAGTATATAGCTGTGTGATTGTGGGTGAAGGAATTGTTTAACTGCCTTAGTTTTAAATTTTCTTGGTAAGAATTGTTCAGGTAGAAGGTTTTGAACTCGTGTGGTATTGCCAACCGTGTGAACACACATACAAAACTGTTTTGATCCCGGTGAATGTGAATATATTAGCCATTGTTTTGAAATTCACTGTGAACACAGAGGTGCGTGATGCTTCAAACTGTTTTTTTTATAAAAAACTTGAGAAACTGAAGAAAATATTTTGGGTTTATAAACAGTTAAAATTAGCATGACTGGCTTCCCAATGTATCTGAAAGGAGGGTGAAGTAGTGGTTTGGGTTTCTTTACCCCTTTCCCATTGAGCACTTTACAAACAAAATGCTTATAAGCATTGAAAAAAGACAGAAACACATTCTTCACGGACGGCCAAGGTTTACCAAACTTAGGGATTCGCCGTTCACCATTGTCACCAGACCCTTATTATGCTTCATGTCGTCCTTTCTCCTATCAACTTGCATATCAGTCAAATCTATTGCAGCATATTTCAAAATAGGGACATACCAGTTATGCATCATAATAGATAGTAAATGAACCAACTGAGCATCCATAATTATTATCGTCCATTGAATCATAACAGATAGCCAATGCTTCATAATAGATAGGTAATAATGCATCATAACATATACCAAAAACAACGTAACATACATTAAATGCATCATATCATATACCAAATGCATCATAACAGATACAACATGCATCAAAACAGATACCAAATGCATCGTAACAGATACCAAATGCATCAAAAGAGATACCAAATGCATTATAGCAGATATCAAATGCATCAAAACATATAGAAAACGCATCACAACAGACAAGCAAGCTATCACTCCATTGATGGAGAAAAGCTAACCGAAAATTCATATAAAAAAACTAATTGGGCCTCTCTTTGTTTTCGTTTTCTTAAGAAATCTATTTCAGCCAAGACAAACCAAATAGCTGGGAATGCCTTAATTTCCCCCAAGCCCCATACTTCAAGATCTTAAATTTATATTTCCATCAATATTTAATCAACCAAATACAAAATGAGGCATCAAATATCAGTCCCACCAATCAGTTATCTTCACTTTTGTCAAATATCCATACTTCTTCAAAGTTAAAATAAGAAGAAGCCATTTTTTTAAAAATTTTCCCTACAGACCAACCAATGGGTACTCATTAAGCTAAACTGAAATCTCAGAATAGTGAGCAAATCACAGATAGCCATCAAACTACATTGAAAAATAATGAAGAATTGATGAAACTGAAAGCAAAAGAACCAAGGCAGTGAAGGTGAAATTTGACATTACATTTTGTGAACTTTATCTCTAGGGCGTCTCTTCTTAGCTGCCCAACGAGCATCAGATTATAAGGTCGATAAGAGCGCTGCTCTTTGGGGACTTCTGTCGAGCAGTTTGCAGGAGTTAATTTTCTCCCCTCTAATGGAAAATTCAAGAGTTGCAGGGGTCATTTGACCACCCTTGCTCCTCTGTGGATCCGACCCCTGCATGTCCACATTACTCAAACTATTTTCAACACATCAAGATACAGACAACATACCCATATCCATACTATTCAGACTATTATCATTAAGATACATAAATGATATCCATATCCACCATATCCATACCACTCAGACTATTATGAACACATCAAGATATAAACATCATACCCATATCCATCCAACTCAGACTATTACAAACGAAGACACAGAGACATCATACCCTACTCACACTATTATAAACACACCCAGAACCCCTAAAGAAATGAAATCCTCTGCTAATTTCAACCAATGGAATCGGTTTCTTAAGGATTCTCAATCACAATATATAAACTTACATGAATATAATCTTTTTTTTCTAGGGATGCTGATGATTCTTTGATATTAGAGGTCGATTACGGGGCTGATGTCGGAGCATTAATTTTGGACAAATCGTTCATGATTCTTGGATATCATAGGCAAACTCCGTTGTCCCTTTATGTGTTGATATCAGAGGCAACGATCATTAGGGAGAACTTGAGAAATGTTGTTAAGAACCCAAATCCTTGCTCAGCGGTTTGGGTGTGGCCACGCCCGCCGGGAGTGTGACCCCGATAGTCGCCAGGACGGGTCATCGGGTAAGAATCTCCTTCAGGTTGACATGGCCTCGCTGCTCTCACATCGACAACAACACTTGCAGGGTCACTTCTTTCACTCTGATGATGGTTCATTAAGTAGAACGTGAGAAATGCTGTTTAAATATTTTGGGTGGTAGCTGGGTTGTAAGATTTTGGGGACAAACAACAGATGCCCAGTGGATGCTTTTTTTCGGTGGACGCTTTGAGAAGGGGAAGTCTCGGATGAGAAGAGTCGGTCTCTGATCAAAAGAAAAATTTATGTTATTGAAGAAAGAGAACAACTTTTTTGGAGGGAGATATTGTGTTCTTCAAGAGCACAATACAGCTGTTTTGGAGGGAGGAGGCCTCGTTCTAGTGCAACAGTTTCACACAGTTCACTTACAATTAGTTTTTGTGTAGCCGTTAGATTAGATCCAACGGTGTTCTCACATATAGGTCCTCACTTAGAGATACTTGCTAGAGAACGACCCATGTGCCCATATGACACATGTCTTGACTTTAACAACTCGTTCTGAATAGTTGGCTAGCCCAATAACTCTCAAATTTTAATACAACGTCCATTGACCTCTTAGCTTTCATCTCAAGGGCAGAACTAGGAATTTTTCAATGGGTGGGCTAGCTAAAATTATTAGCTTAAAATTTAATGATTTTTTTTTTTGTACTTACAATTTCTTTAGTTTTTCTAGAAATAAAAGTAAACTTTAAATCATATAAATCACGCTAGTTCATAGCTGCATAGACTAATTTTCAATAAGTTTTAACATAAACCAAATAGGGTTTAACACCATAGTGGATTGAACATCTAAGGCTTTTTTTAAAATCTAAATTGGCATTAGGTCCCTTCATGCATTCATATCATACATGAAAAATTGTTTTATGTAAAAATATTGACTAAGTATGAAAAATGGTTTTTCGGAATAATCATTTTCTCAAGATAATTTTTGGCGGCTTTTATTCCTCACACATCGAATAAGAAAACTTGATTTTATGGGATTTTAGTATGAAGTATATATTGGCTTAATGAGCCATCATTTTTAGCCTAAATCGTATTTTACACTAAAACCAATTTTTCATATTTTGATTTGGTGGGAATTTGATTTTCTAGTATTTTTATTTGAATTCAAATAGGGGGTACTTCCTTATTTACATTGTAAACTTAAGTAAATGGAGTAATATAAAAATAAATGGAGTAAATAAGGTAATCTGTACACCTGGAGTACCTGGGCTAATATTGAAAATAAGTTAAATATATAGGTTTTATATTTTTTTTCTTAAAAAACCACACTGGGCTACAACCCACTGTAGCCCTTAGTGTGGTTCCGCCAGTGTTTCATCTCCAAGTGGTTTCATCCAAAAACGCCAAGTAAAACGTAATTTTGCCATTTTTGGAATTTTAGAGTTCCTGAAAACACAAAAGTTGGAATATGTGAAGATCTCTATAAAACAATCAACTTTTTTGCATACAATATCTAAGTGAAAAGAGTAAATTTATATGATATATAAATGACTAATCAAATACGCCCAAACTTAAATTTTGCTAGTCCCTGAACAAAACAAAACATAAGAACAAAGACTCGACACAAACAAGCAACTAACTTTCCAATATTGATCTCATAGATAATTATCAACTGTTAGCCAACTTCCAATAGATAAGCAACAATAACTCAAGACATTATCAAAGGGTTAACCAAACTTTAATTGAACAACTTGGAGTGTAGTGTGTGAAATAGCCAACATTAATACAACTCACGATTTAAGCTTCACAAAAGTTAAATAACCAAATAAAAACAAGGTTCAAACTCAAATCTCACCAAGGATGTTCTCTCCAATAAAAGAACTTGAAATTTGACTAGGTGTTGTCACTCATATATATGTGAGAAGATTCAAAGTAATGGAATGTACTCACATAATCGAAATAAAAAGCACAAGACATGAATAAAGATCTCATGAACATATATCGCTTACGTGAAAACATTTAAATCATCCAACCATAGTCCTTCCACACCTGTTCTCCACATGAGGAACTACACTTTTCTTGGGATCAAGTAGGACTTTTACTAAGGTTTTAGTGGGGCTTAGGGTGATGGTTGAAACAAGAAAATGTTATGGAAAACAACAAAGTGTAAGGAATTCATAGAGCTTTACAACTTTTCACACTCTTGCACTTGAGAGATACAACTAATTTGAAGCATTTTTCGAAATTGAGCGCACTTTTTTGAAATTTTGAATGAACTTGTTCAACTTTGGGAATTTACCTAGAATTTTATTTATTTTCATATTTTTCTCACAGCAAATTCTTTGTTTATTTTTTTTACTTCACACTTTTGCCTCGTCAACTTTGAATAACTCTCTCTTTTTATGAAGATTTCTCTACAAACTCCTTAGAAGGGTAGGAAAATTTATGAAAAGCTAAGGTAGGGAGAATTTAGGTAATACAATTGAAAAGACCTACATTAAAGGCACAAAAGGGCAAACTAGGGATAATTAATGAACAAGTTGGCTAGAAAGGCTCAAATGAAAGAAACAAGACCTATATCACTTCCTAGAATCCATGTGGTTTAGAAATATGCCTCAAATAGATAGTGCAAGTAGTTCTAGCAAACAATTTAAATATCCTCAAGTACTTGACCAAAAGAAATAATAATGAGATCACAATGACTTGCAGACAAAAATTATAGAATTGCATATAACACTCAAGAAGGGAAGGCCTGCTCAAAAGCTCACATAATGAGGGTTATATAAGTCTACACTAGGTTTTATTTAGAGATTTAAATCATGTGAAATTCTCAATTGAAAATCATATTAACATCGCTATGTGCATAGAGATTTACCAAGTTTTGTCATCAAAATATGGCTAACACAAATATATTGTAAGGAATTGTTGTCATGCTTAAAATTTTGAAAGTAGTTGAAAATAAAGAACAAATCTCATCAAAAAATTGGGAAGTGACTACCAAAAAAAAAATTAAAATAAAGAGACTCAAGGAAAAAAGGTAAAATATTTATATGTTTTCGTTTTGTTTTTTGGTTTTGAAATTACCTGTAGGATGACTAAAAATGCCTAGAAGGGGGTGAATAGGCCAATTTAAGATTATAATCAATAAACAAAAAATAAACTTCGGTAGTAGGATTGATATGGTTTATCAATCCTAAAACGTACTGAACATAAAATAAAAGAACACGCAGAGAATTATTTTACGTGGTAAAACCCCATCTCTAGGGAAAATCCACGGGACTCGTCCAACACAAATCCACTATAGAACGATGATTACAAGAAGTACTCACACACTTATCCTAGACATATTCTAGATAATGTTTACTGACTTCTTTGTAACTCAACTTCTGTCACGGGATGATCTTCGACACTCCTTATGTTGAACGCAATACTAGTTACAATTGCTTCAAGATCGCCGAAGGATAAACGCCACAACGGTCTTGGTGCCCTCAACCGTATGAGTTACCGACATGCATATGAATGCAATATGAATGATGAAATGATTTGATAAATCACCAAGTAAACAAGGAACACTTGGTGACTTATCTGAAAAAATGCACAACAACTTTCTCTTGAAAAATACAATATGCTCAAAAAACAATATGTCGAAAGTTGTCCCACCTCCAACGAGAGGCACTCTACTTTTATTCAAAACTCACTCTCCTAGTCAAACCAAAGAGTCCACAAGCACTCTTCAATTATGATTCTCAAATTGAATCCAACATGGACTCTAGTGAAAGATGTCAAAACTTGGAGACCAAATATTGTCCAATTATGGATATTAGTTTTGATTCAATATGGACTTTAAGTGATGACACCAAACAACCAATCATTAATAGAAAAACATTATCTATTAAAACAAATGAATTAGACCAATCAATTAGGAGATGATTTCAACATGCAAGTCATAATAGGAAAAGATAATATTTTAACTTAAATCAAAATAGAGTCCAATTAGGAATCCTATAATGAATGCACGATTATGTCATGATTTACCTGAAATCAAGTTCCTTATATCAATCAAGTCATACTTCGAAAATCTGGGATTGAATGTGTTGCGCCAAAACTTCCAGTAAACATTATTCACACACTACTTCCCAACCTATGCTAGAGTATAGGAAATGACAATACAATTTTCATACTAACAGGTTTTGTTTTTTTTGCAAAACATGGAAGTCACAACAGGAACAATATTCCCCACCCCCAAACTTAATCCTAGCATTGTCCCTAATGATAGAGAAAAGAAAAACAGCCAATGAGAATTATAAAGATGTGATATAGTATTTACACATAATGAAAAAAAAAGCTAATAATATTGATAATGAATCAATAATTAATGATTTTAATTCTTTAAAGACTCAAAGGATGCAACTTAAAAAGTTTTATTTTATATTTGCATTGCATGTTTATTTACTATTTTCTTTTTTTACTAGCTTATATCTTATGTATTAGATGCATTTTGAGAGGTATATGGCTCATTATGTTCTCCCTAACTAGGTGTATCATTTTTCGTTATTAATAAAGTTCGCTCGTGCCGTCGAGTTTCTTTGTAAGGTAAATCCAAGCCAGTCCATTTTAAAATTCTAGATCTGTTAGACTTGGCCACTAGGAACATAATCACCTCATCTAAATCTCTTGCATGCAAAACCTCCTGCTATTAATTAGTCTAGTTGGCAGCCTTACATTCATTGCATGCTAATTAATCAATGCGGAAGCGTATTTGCAATTATTTGATGCACACTAAGACTCTCAAGTGATATAAGAATGCAATTACTTGCAGTACACTAAGGGCTTGTTTGGTACAGTAGACTATCATGGACTGGACTAAATCCTGGGACTGTCTTTGATTAGCTCGGATTGGTCTAAGTTGGATTAAGTATTGACCTACGTTATTGTAAAAATAGTGAAGACCTATGTTTGGTGTTGTGTCGGACTAAAAAATAATTCTTGTAATATTTAAATTCAATTAGGGATTTTGACCTGAAAAATATTTAAATTCAATTAGGAATATTAAATTGGGGCTGATGTGTGAAATAAAAAAATAAAAAAATCTTTAAAAATGTTATAAAATTAAAAAAATTAAAAAAGGAAATAAAAAACCCATTATCTCCTTTCCTCTTCCTTTCACTCTCTCTCTGCTTTTTTTTCCCATCACCGACCTTGAACCAAACAGTGGCCTCTGATCTACGATCACCCTTCAGTCACCAAGAAAATCTTTCTCTCAATCCTCTCCAACAAAGCAAAGTGGGCCTGAAGTCTACGCAACTTGTTGACCCATAGGAGCTCCACCATTTCATCACACTTCTCTTCAGCTAACCAAGGCGTGGAAGGCGTGGAAGGAAGTACTCACCCAGTCAAAGCCTCCATCAGCATCCTCATCATCACTGTAATCTTGTAAGCCCAAATTGAAATATGAAAACTTGAAATTTTGGGCCTAAATTGAAATCTGAAATTTTGGGCCTATATATATATGTTACTGACCTGAATACAATATAATCAGCAAGGGAAAGAGTAATGGCCTTCAAGGTGCGGGCACTGGCATTGATGTTTAGGCTTCTCCATGTGTTGGTTCGGACTCGCCCGTTCAGAAATAGCACGCTCGCTATTTTGCGAGCCGCATTTCATCCTCTCTGTTTTGGACGAGCGAGTACCGTGTTTTTTGCACTGTTGGATTGTAGAATCCCATTTAAGTTAGTCCCCTCTTTCACCAAACATGGGTTGCAAGTGCTATTTAGCATAGTCCAGTCCAGTGAGGCATACCAAACACAACCTAAGACTTACATGTGTCAAGCTGGTACATTAATTTTGGAGGCCCTATGCAAAGACATATGTTGAGGCCATATATATACAACTAAAAAAATTTCATAATCCATAAATAGAACCAAACGCAGCCTTAGGGACATCAATTCCATCATAATCCATAAATAGAACCAAGTAAATCCTTAATTAAGTCGATTACATTTACTTTCTTAAATTCATATATAGCCCACTCAATTGTCTTTTACATACAAAAAATGTGAAGGTAGTTAAAAAAACTAACCAAAAAAAAAAACAGCGACCAACAACCAACACTTACCTTCAATTTGGACAAACTTCTTTTAGCTTGAAGCAACTGGAACGAGTAAAGTTCATAATACTCTCTATGCAATTATTGCATTTGGAAAACAAATTGAGTCTTTTTAAAGTTCTCAAAATGTCAGTGGATGTCTGAGCCTCTTTTGGTAAAATCTCTTGTATGACTTTTAACTCTTCAAACAAATCCTTCCCATCAAGATCAGAAGACCTGCCATGTTTCAAAAAAATTTCCAAATGATCACAACATGATTCCAAATTATCTTCATCCAATGAAAAAAAAGAGACTGACCAAAAAACACATTTAAAAAATTAGGTTAAAAAAATTCAGATATCATATTGGGTTAGAAAATTGAAAAAAAAAAAGCCCATTTTATTGTTTCCCTTGTCTAAGGGCCTTTTTGTTTTTGTTTTTGTATTTTTTTCAAAGAGTGAAGTCTGGAGAGGTAAAGGCCTTTCTTGGTTTCTTTTATAAGTGGACTTAAAAAAATTTGGGAGCCATGTGCAGTCGCTCAGCCTGCACAAGCTATGGGCTGGGCCTTACGAGTGTCATTGTGCCTATGTGACTAAGCTCTATTACCATGAGCTGTTGAAATCATAGAAAACAATTACCCATACTTAGAGTAAATCTACATGCAACCAATGAAAGCCTAGTAGTTGCTGCCTCTTCTTACTATAAATAGGACCTTCATTGCTTCATTCCATTTGGACGACACGCATGCGAAGAGAGAAAGAAAACGAAAGAGAAAAGAAAGTGAGAGAGAAAATAAGATAGAGAGAGTGGGCTTATGCAGTGGAAATCGAGGAATCGTCTTGTAAAAGTTTTGGTATCCACGCAGGGAGTTTCTTGGGGGCCTTTATGGAGATTGATTTAATTAAATTTCGTGAGCAATGTTTGAGCAAAATTCCGCATAGGGGTGTTGGCCAAAAGCCCTCCGATGCCTAAGTTAGTTCGATTGGATCTTGAAAAAGATATGACAACAACTAAAGTGGTCAGAGTTTTTTTTCACGGGGAGAGCCGGGTGGCTGTGTGTGTGTGTGTGTGTGAGAGAGAGAGAGAGAGAGAGAGAGAGAGAGAGAGAGAGAGTGAGAAGGAGAGGGAGACGACATGAGAGAGAAAGAAAGAGGAGTTTGTGTAGGGTTTCAGAATTACCTCAAATGCCTTATGTAGCCATATGTATTTATAGTGCTCCTCGTAGGCTAGGGTTTGAAGAATAATCCTTAAATGGTTATGAATGGATGAATATTCCTCGTGTGGAAATATGCATGATATTATTATTTGATGAATGTTATTGTTACAATTGAATGGTTTCTCTTAAATGGTTATGAATTGTCAATTATTTTATTAATGTCGGCATAATTATATGTACATTGGTAATATTTAAATGATTACATTATTTTTAGATATATGAGATATGTGAAAAGAATAATTTTATCATGTCATGAAAATTGGTTGGAGGTTTTGGGTTGAGAAAATAATGATGGAAAAGAGAGTAATATGATCTTGTTGAGGCCCAAAAAATCCAGGGTTGGGCCCAAATATATTTCTAGCACAGTGACGACACCTAACTTGGGAAGAAACCCAACTTGGGTACGCAAGAGTTCGTCATATACGTTTGCACACGTGTCACGCCAAGCAAATTAAGCAACACGCCACGCCACAATCTTAAGTGGGCCCAAGCCACGCGAATGCCTGGGGCTTGCTGAGTGGGTTGTTGTATGGATGGTTACGAGTTTTCATGAGGCCCATTGATGAGCCGAGAAATGGAAGTTTTGAGCTGCTTGGGAGCCCCGAAACTCAAGCCAATTTCTTGAGCCCAAATATGTGGGTAAGCATAAAAGAGAGAAAAAAGCCCAATACTCTAGAAAAACCAGCCCAAATACTCTAAAAAAATTAGCCCATCACCTAAGGAGATTAGCCCATTCTCTTAATTGGCTAACCCATCACCTTAGGAAAGCCCAAGCAACCAAGAAGAAAATATATGCAATCTCCAGCACATGGCTGGAGACAAAAGCCTCGACAAAAGCCAAAGCTGCCTATGTATTCAGGCTGCCTGGGAATCTCCAGCACATGGCCAAAGACAATTTCCAACACAAGCCATCCAAAAAACCAAAGGATACTTGAGCAAAACAGCCTTCAAACCAGCGTACATGCCCATTTCTTCCCCCCACTAGATCTAGCCATGGAAGAGGGAAAGAAAGAAGGAAAGGAGATGGCCGAAAATGGGAGTCCCCCATTGAAACAACTGTGGGAAAAGCCTAGAGCTCCCAAAAGCCTGTTTTTGGTGTGATAAAATTTCACCAAATAGGATGAGTCAAAGGAAGAGAAGAGAAAGGAAAGGAAAGACTTGGCCAAATTGGATGGAAACCATTAGGGTTTCTTGGAAATGAGGAGCTTCCATCGGCTATAAATGAGGCACCTCCTACCCAACAACAAACAACACACAACAAGAGAACAAGCATCATCTCTCATCCTTGAAACCACATCTAGAGAGCAAGCTTCCCTCTCATCTTCAAAACCTAGCAATTTCGTGCACTATTCATCCTTCTTCCCCATTTTCCCTCCTGGCCGAACTGCTCTCTAGTGCTTGACAGAGCTTTCGTCAAGCTGCCTGGAAACTACTCAACACACCCATTATACCCCCATCTCTCTCTCTCTTCAACAAGCCCTCTTAGAATCCTTGCCCCATTTCCTTAAAACCTCTGCTTCTCATAGGAAATCGCAACTCTCTCCTCTCTCTCTCTCTCTCTCTCTCTCTCTCTCTCTCTCTCTCTCTCATGCTAAACTCATGAATGCTCAGCTCCCATGCCACAAGCTTCTCATGCCAAGCCAAGAATTTATCTGGAAGCGACCTTTAGTTTTGCTGGTGAAGGTAACCAAGGTGCTTCCTAAGGCTCAGCTACCCTTTCGAAGCATTCTTGGGGTTTGATTCTTGAACTCCAACCCAGGGGCAATTTTCACACATTTGGCTCTTTCAGCAGCCTAGGCACGCGGTAGCCGTCCCGGAAAGAAAAAGCCCCTACAGATCTTTTGTATAGTTGAGTCTAACTCTTGGTAGGTACCAGATGTCAGGGATCCCATGGTGCACATGGTTTTTATTAGGTGATGTGAGACTGGAGACAAGGAGTGAGACAAAATGACTAACAAAAGGGGAATTATGGGATGATTGGGATGGGTGTTAGTTGATATAAATGGGCATTCGAGATCAAGTGGTATAAGCATGATATGAGACGTGCATATCTGCTTTGTCCAGTTATATGAATTAACGTGAATAGATGAAGAACATACATGCATTATTATTATTATTAATGGTATGATATCTAATTGCGTGATTGCATGTCACTAAATTTAGTTATATCAATTTACCATAGAAATGTCATTTATGTCCCCATTGAGATGTGGTTTCGCTCACCCTTAACAGATTTTGCAAGTACTAAACCTGAAATCTAAGACTTAAGATGAATTTGGCATGTTTATGGAGTGTGCTATGTACATAGCTTGTGGTTGAATAATGAGCTATTGTTTTAGTGAACTCTTGAGTGGTTCTAACTTGTAAAATATTGTAATGGTCGAAGATTTCGAATAATGTTGTTAACGTTGAAAATTCTATTTGAAATATTTATTTATTTATTTTAGTGTTTTTCACATTTTAGTTATAGTTTTTATTAAATTCTATAATTAAGGTGTGAATTCGCATCTTAATCCAAGATTACGTAAATCCGTGGGTTGGAGTGTGACACAAGAAAGGGTTGCAAAACCAGACATGTCTCATACTTGCAAAGTATCAAAAATTTGAAAAAACAATTAGGGTTTGGGCCTCTCTCCTAGAATCGAAATCGTAAAACTAAAACAGGCTCTGCAAACATTACCAAAAATTAGGAGAGAGAGAGAGAGAGAGAGATAGATATATATATATATATATATATATTAGGGGCTTACAAGAAGGTGATAGTCGCTGATGAAGCTCACTTGCGAAGACAAGGAAGACGACAACACATTGATACGAAGAAGACAAGCTCGTAGCATTCAAACAAAAATGATGAACTCGTGTGTTTTCTATCGCGTGTCTTGTTTTGGGTTAGGCATAACTCTGATTTTAAGTGGGCTAAGATAAGCCATGTTAGTCAAGGTCTTCTAGCTAGTGAGCTTCTTAAATAAGCTCATGTTTGGTTCATGATAGGATTAGTGTTAAATAACACAATCTTGTCCCAGTTCCCTCCAGCAAACATGCCCTAAGGGGCTAGTTCACATACTAAGAGGATAAAATAAAATCCCACAAAGTGCGCCCATCACTAGTCTAAACTAAAGGCTAAAATAAATCAATAAGAACGTGAGCCGAGGACGAAGCCCAAATAAAAGGCTAGTCACTCTTACAAAGATGATCATGACAAAACCCCTAAAACTGCTAAGTGCTTAAAAGTTCACAAAGGTGACGTCTTTCTCAAAATGATGATAGGGACAAAACCCTTAAAAAAGTTGAGTGCACAAAAGTCCACCAAGGTGACAGGTTGCTCAAGTTGCTCTTAAAAAGTACAACACATCAAGATAAATTATTCTGAGTATGTAAAACAAAGGCTTGATCCTATTAAGGGATTGAGCCACTACTACTACGCAAAATTGCATGAACATCCCCACTATGAGTACTAAGTTCATGACCTTGTGACATCTTTCCTAACTCTCCAAACACGACTGAGAGGTTGATCGTGGCAAGGTGCATCAAATCTACTAGAGACTCTACCTTCCTTTCTAGGTTAACAAAGGGATGACACGTTCTACTTCATAATACAATACATCGCTAGAAGAGTCTAATTCGCTCCCACGACCATACATAACCCTCACAAACTAGTGCAAGAGGGATAAAAGAGTGGGTAAGATTATTATTATCATTATTATTATTATTATTATTTTGTCTAAGGGTGAGAAAAATTTCAAAAGGGAAAATATGCACAAATATTGAGAGCAAAAAACGAGGGCCCAGAAGAAGGATCTAGGCCCATCAGCACTTTACTATCCTAGGTTAAAAGGTACAACCGTATGACCAACAGTTTCCTCGAGTACAAGACATTGCCATGTTCGAATTCAAGACGCCTCCAACTATCAAGTATACTTCTTCCTCTACACCATCGCTCAAGTCAGTGTTTTGAAACGTTGCTTCTCCACTCCCAATTTTGTCAGTCTAATTGGATAAGCTACATCACCATGACCATCGACGTCGTCAGGACGACCACTTCAGCAAAAAGAAGCCACATGGGAAATGCTGAAGGAAACATGCATCTAATGCTTGGGAAATGAACTTTAGCCACAACCTATACAACAAAAACATTCTAAATGGCGGATTCATTTTGTTTATACTAGTTGAGCTAAACCTTTATCATTTTAAACCAAGTATCTTAGCCTAGTATCCTTGAACACAAATAGAAAATGAAAAAATGGAATAGATCTTTACCCTTGATGACTTTTTTTTTTTTTTCAAGAATGAACACCTTTGTTGGAAAGACCTTTTCTTTCTCTTGATTTTGACTCCTTCACCTTAAGGCTCCAAGATTGGTCCTCTACCTCACCACACCAAATGCTCATAGAGATGAAGAGAGGGCAATCAAGAAGTATGGATGCTAGTCTACTTCTTGATTGGACCAATTTTTGGTTTATGGAAGATGAGATACAAAGATGATCACTTATCAACCAAAGTAGGAAACCAAAAACCTTAGCTAGGTTTTCTCCAACACTTAGCTTATATAGGACAACACAAAAGGCAATTGGGTGGCTATTTGGGGCTCCATTTGGTCTATGGGTCATGTCATCTTATGCCACTTATCCCTTGGGTCCAATAGCCTTTTGGGCTATTTTGTCCATTTCCTTTTAAATCATATTTAAAAGCCCAATCCAATATTTCTATATTTCAATATTAATTCCATAATTAATCTTTTAATTATAATTTAACTATTAAATTATAATTATTGTCTTATTTAATTGACCCAGTTCGAACTATTTGACTTTGGTCAATTGTTCCGGTTAACATGTTGACTTTTGACTGTTGACTTTGACATTTGATTATCAACCATTGATTTGTGTCTCTTCATTTCATTTCTCCTCATTTGTACATCTAATCACATTCTTTGGGTGTGCAGATCCGTAGGTTCCCTTTAGCAAGATAGTGGGTTGACTCAACTCCTTAGAGATGATATACAAATTAAATTTCACAATTTAATTCTTCTTATTAATAAAGGTTAATTGAAACCTTTTATGACAGGACCCGACCCAAAAACCTTTTATGACAGGACCCGACACAAATGACTAATTTGCCCTTCTTACTAAAATCCAAATTCTTTTTAGGTTTGACATCTGCAAAAAATTCGGCAAAGTCTCCTCTGGAAACTGAATCTTTTCCCAAATTTTTCACTTGTTGGAAAGCATACATATATTTAAAAAAAACATCTAACCTGCCAGCATGCTTTCGATTACACCAACAATTCAGTCAAACTAACCGGCCTGAGGCCATGCAGAAAATCTTTGGGCAATTCTTCAGAGCAACTAATTCAGAATTTAAGATAACAGTATAATTACAAAAAGAACTCCTACGTAGCGGAGGAGATGGATGAAGGAAAGTGACGGCCTTGTGGTGACGTCCCTGGACATGACTACTGCATGGGGGCGGAAAACATTGAAAAACGTGAGTGGACAAAAATAAAGTTTTGGAACATAGGGTATCAACATACTAACCCCTTTGTTAAAACATTTAGAAAATTTAATCATATCCATGTTCAATATCCATATGAAAATTCAGGCATGCAAATCCTCATATATATAGCTGAGCATATATTCAGTGAAACATTAACAAAATATCTTAGATTAATAAAGGGAAACAATTTCCTTCCACCTAGGTGTACCCATCATAAATCCGTCAATTCCATAATTTCCGTCAATTCCTCCTAGCAGGTCTCGGTAGCATAAAGTTACTCGAGCCGCATTCCTCGCAAGACTCGGAGGACACTTGGTCCACCTGAGCCGCATTCCTAGCACCACAATGTTTGAGCGTCCCCGAACTTGTGGGCAATTGTCAAACGTGCGCTGACTCAACTGAAGGCAACTGGGATGTCCTTGGACATCTTTATAATCGAAGGCAACAATTTATCCGAAGACAACATTTTTGGGTACCTATGGTGGTTTAAAAAAACAAAATACATGCCCTTCCTGGAAATTACCATTTTATTCCTCAACCAATCATTCAATATGGTTAATACCTCATTTCTTACTTTCCAAGCTATTTGCATTTAAATATAATAACATATAATCGAGAACATATATATATATATATAATTTCATTATTCCTGCTACTAGAGTAATAACCATAAATAAATCCTTCAAGATCAAATATTGAAAGATTAATAGCATCAAATCCATTTATAAAACAAAAGTCAACTCACTGTGCGTCCAAGTTGCTCTGACCCTTTGAGGGTCCCTCCTGTGAATTAGCTGGTACCCGAGTACCTATTTAAGCCATCATAAATGTTTAATCAATAAAATTGCTCAACACAATAATTTAATTTAAAGCCCTGACCCCCGGCTTCTAAAAGTGCGTGTACTTAGTTTAAGACCATTCTTATCGAGTACGCCGAACCGATGTACCACAATCCTTTTAATCTTTCTGCAATGCACAAAGAAGGCCCCCTAGGAGTAAAACTCCCAAACAACACTTGATAATGAGAGAGGAGTTTGTTTCAATTATACTATGTCTAAGAGGTCTAAACTTATTGAATAACCACTACTTTTGGATATGTTGTAGAGAACAGGAAACTGAACAACTTTCAAGAAGAAACCTTGGTCATCTGAGCAAGGGAAATCGACATCTAAGAGTGAGTAAGGTGCTGGAGAATTTAAACAGCAGACTAGAGGACTTACTAACTTTGAACAAGGTTTCAAATGGTTATAGCACTTAAATTGCTGTGAATTTTGGATATGTCATAGTTCTATAACTAAGGAACAACCTGTATGAAGAAAGTGTTGATAAGAAAGAATTCGAGCCTACATCAATAGGAGAACAAAATGAGTAGGCAACACTTCAACCAGCCTTGAGATGACTACATTTCTTGGATGAAGCTCCAATTTTGATAGATTATAGCCAAGACATAGATGAACAACTTTGATGAAAGGAACGAAGCCACTAGATCAGAGGAATGCCACATGCAAGAGTGAATAAGGGCACACTAGAGTGAAACCAGCAAACAGAATGAAAGTGAAGACTAGTCTCACCTTGAACACGATTTAAGGTAGATAGAAATCTCCGTTTGCCTTGGAATTTGGATATGTTGTAGATGTCAACCTCAGAAACAATTGTCCTGAAGGAATAGAGATGAAAATCGCAACAGAAACTCGCATGCAAAGAGAAATCCGTGCTTAACACAGAGTATCTAGACAAAGATGATCTGTTCGTACTCCAACTGGAGTTTGAGGTGTTTATATTTCTCCGACTGGGCTAAGTTTCGGATATGTTCTACTCAAGAGGCAGAAGAACAAGTTTGAAGAAGGAACTATTTCATTTCGAGCTCAGGAAGTTGATGCTTTGGACCTGTGAACAGATCTGTATGTTTTGATGAGGTTCTGACGGTTTTTGGGATTATGAAGAGTTTATGGAACTTGTGTAGAATGAAGAGAATATTTGGGGAATTTGGGCTTATCAGATTTGGGGCTCATCAATAACAGGCGTGTCAGGAGAGTAAAAAGAGATTTTCTGGTTTTCTAAAAACCATCTTTGAAATATTTACAAGTTTGCCACCGGACTAATTTCTTTATCGCAACATTTTCGATACAACTCCGATTCGAGCCCACAACGTGTCTAAGAACTCGTTTCGACGTGCTCTACATAATGGTCCAATTGGAATTTTCAAATTCCTTCCCGGTCAAAAAGTCAACTTTTATACCCGTTAAAATATTCCAGGGGCAAAATAGTCTTTTTCTAGAATAAAATAATAATTGAAAATTAATTAAGGATCGAGTTGTTACATTTTAGGACATCCACAAACCATGGTTGTCGCCTAGCAGCAAGTCACGGTTATCTGAGCTAAATAAGAAGTTGTGAAAGAACCTATTCAAATTGGAATGACCGTACAATTGAATCCTTTCTCTTATGTCAATACTCCTTATTCACATTATTAGATCATGGAATCCGATTGTCAATATCCTAATGGGAATCATTCCTTTTATATGATTATCTTAGTAAGATTTGAAGACTTCTTCTTTTAAGTCTTATCCACTACTCTGCGCAAAGATTTCACCATTCATATCTTGGAGTATTCTCTCTCTCCTTTACCTAGAATAGAGATTCCTTGTTGTACATTCATTTGCTTCCATGACTCTATTGAGAATCTTGATAAGCACCTTTAAGCTATGCCTAATTCAGCATGACCATATAGTGCCCTCAAATATTAACAACATAGCCATAAAACATCTATGATGCCTCAGGTCTAAGGATTAGTTTGCACCATTGCAATTTATGAATTCTAGCTTGACATGTGAGTAAAGACTTCCATGCTGTAACTCATGTGTTGGATTGCGTTCAGTGTACTTGTTCTTTTACAAGCACCTACACACATATCGATGTGTCTCCATACTTAATGACTTGAGACCTTGCCATTCCCTACATATAGAGACGATCCTGTGTACCCTGGTCTTTGCGGAATATTGATGCCCAATTAATATTCCTATGACCAGGAACATATTCAGGATTTAGAGATGATAAGAAGCCTCCATGTGTGCAATTTCATTACATAGCTCTCATATCCACTCGTGTATTCCTTGGACTTTAGTTGTTATACATATTGAAAGATAATATGGGATGATTTAATGTATAAAAGAACCTTTTTTGTCCATTGATAACATAATATGTCTTTTATCAAAGATGTCCTTAACTCTAACTATTACATAATTAGTTGGCTTTAAGGACATATTTCTAACAAATGCCACATCGTCATTTAATAAATATAATAACGGCATGACTAATTGAGTGACTAATTTGTATGTTTTCTGTAAGATTAGGTGTCTGTTTGAGCAAAATTCTCACGGGAGAATATTCGCAAGAGATTCTTCACCCCCTTCGAGCTTTTTCTCTCTCTCTTCCTCCTCGATACCTACTAAAAATATTGGAGTAAATAGACCACACTCGGGAGGTGTTGGCCAAAGGCCCTTCCATGCCTAAGTCAGTTAGATGATCTTGAGGAAGGTACAAAAATAACATAAAAGGTAGGAGTTTTCTCTACAGGACGAGAGAATCGAGTTGCCGAGCCGTGTGAGAGAGAGCGTGAAGGCGAGATAGAGAGAGGAATTGCTAGGGTTGTTCGAATTACCTCGTGTATGTGGTGTAGCCATGTATATATAGTGCTCTTGCCTTCTAGGGTTTTTCAGAGAATTATTTCCATATGGAAGAGAATTATTCTCTCCCTCAAATGGAGAGATTGGATCAATTAGAGATTTAATGAAAATCAAATCCCTAATTTATGGTATTATTCCTATTTTAAGTCTAAACAATTGGCCAATTAAATGGAGCACAATTGTTGACCTAAGAAATATTCTCATTGTCCACGGGGTGCTTCATGATTGGTTGCCGAAATATTTTTTAAAAGTTGGGTACTATTTTGAATAGACCCCTAAAATTGGATACGTTTATGTAGTTAACCCTAACTTAAAAGTGACACGTGTGTTCAGTTTGTTGGGCCGGAGAGTGATGTACAAGTATGAATTGTTTTTTCTTGTTGGATGCAATACCAACTATTAATATTTAAGAAGTACAAGTTGGAGCCTAGGAAAGCATATCGTAGAAAATCAAAATAATTAAGTTTGGAATATGGTATACCCTCCAAACAGCAAGGCATAACTTTGCAGGTTGCTGCTGTCTGCACCGTCAACGGCTAGTTTGAAATATGACCCCTCAACGGTCACTAGCCTAACCAAATCTGTCGGCTACATAGAGATAAATAAATCTATTTTTCTTTATCGTAAGTAAATAATAAATAATAGTTTGAAAGATGGCTTCTTTTTGTTGAGAAATTGGCTTACAAACTGATTCCTTTTTTGTTTTTTGACAGAAAAAACTACAAACTGATATTAACACTGTTTGTTTTAAAAATATTTATCTAAAAACAGTGGACTTTCAGCTTGCTTGGAGCCATTGTTTTCATGTTACCTTATTGATGACGCTCCATACGAGAATGTATAAATAAAGGACAGTTCTACGATAAAAATAAATAAATACATGATAATTCTTAAAATATTTTTGAAGAATTTAGTGTTTTGTAGGGAAAAAAACCGAATTTTGTGTTTTAGTAATTAAAATATATGGCTTCTTATCATTGGCGAAACTAGAAAGGCAAAACAGACTACTAGACTGAAAGACTTGGAAAAATCAAGCTAAATTAGGGTTTAAATAGGTAAATTCACATTGAGAAAATAAACAAAAAAAGGTTAAAGTAGAAGATATAGAATGAAATGAACAGATAACTCATGTTGATTTCTCTCTCTCTCTTTGATACATTTGATACATTTTCAATGTGTCCATCTCTTTCTTATACACGCATGGGTTCAATCTCTTTCAAGTAGTCAGTAACTTGTGTTAACTTTTCAAGCCAAATAAAACTGGAATGAGCATAAGTTTGTTTGGGAATACTTATGTAGAACATAAGTTTTTTTAAAGCGCTTTTATTAGAAGAATGTTAGAAAAACTTATTGAAAAAAGAAAGCACTTAAAAGTGATTCTTCAAGAAACACTTTTGTGATTGAAAACACTGGTAAGTTTTTTTTTTCTTTTTTTCCAAATGCTATCAAAATTGCTTTTGGTTGTTAGAAAACACTTTTAGTCCTTAGAAGCATTCGTAAACAAACCCTTAATTATTTGTTAAAAAAAACCCTAAATTTTTTATAAATTTTTTTAATTTAAATTATAAGAGAGGGGATTTCTACACAAAGGTCTCTACTTATGGTTAGATAATTTACCGTGGACAAGAAAATGGGTGACGTGTGAGAAAAATTAAAAATGGGCGGCGCGAAGTGAGAATGAGAGGAGCGCGTCTGGGGCACTGCCACTGACAATCCAACGTCTATAAGCCCTGAAGACGAAGGAGACCGTGCACAGCGACACCTCGTTTCAAACGGTACTTTTTTTTATTTCCATATTTTTAAACGTTGCCTGGATTTATTTGAATTTTTATAATAATCTTTTTTCTTTTCTTTTAAAGTAAGTCAGTAAAATTTGAATTATGTAAATAATAATAATAAAATAAAAATATTTCTCGCTCCTCAAATTCAACCAATCAATCATTCCAAGGAGAGATCGCTTTCTCTCGAGCACGCACAGTCTCTCTCTCTCTCTCTCTCTCTCTGTTCTTTGCATCGCAACCCTCAAAGCTCTCAATCGTACCCTCAATCTACAACACTAGACTGAGCTTTTTTTCATGAGATAAGGCGAATTCTCATCTGGGTTTGATTTATTTAGGGTAAATTTCCTTTCTTTGGTTTCGATTTTCATTATCAATCTGTCTTTTTGGACTGTGAATACCGTAAGTTTGGTCAATTTGATGTTTCTTGGATTCTTGTTCTTTGTTCTGGGTTCGATTATTCACCTCTCTGATTTTGATTTTCTTTCTTAAGAACTAGTACATATCTATCTGTGTTGCATCTTTATTTGTGTCTTTTTGAAATGGGAAAACATGGGATTTTTGGGCATTAGGGTTTTGGTAGTTCACTTTTCTTGTTTGATCTGTTTCGGGTTTTTCTTAGTTGAGATGCTTTTCTTGCTTTCTAGGCAAATGGGTTGTTTTATGGATGTTTTACTTGAAAGACAGTGCTTTCTCCTCTCCCTTTCTCCTAGGAAAGATAAGGCATTTGGTTTTTGTTGACTTTAATGGTATTCGTATGGGTATTAATTTAAAGTGAGTTAACTGGTTCTTGTTAATGTCTTTAGGTCTAAGTTGATTCAGGGTGTAATTATTCATCACTTGTCTTTTAGGAGTTTCGAAAGTTAAAATATGTTGGTGTTGGAGATTTTCCTTTTGACTTCGTGTCTGTCTTAAATTAGCTTTAGAACTTTGTTTATTCATTTGTTTTTTTCTTGAAGATAGCTGATGGAGAAAAACAGGCTTAATCTCTCTTGCAGGTCCATTGATCCCCTATCTAACACTCAGACAGCCCTTAGAAAGTCATAATAGTAGGAGAAATTTGTGCTGTTCATGCTCAAATCAACTCTACTAACCTTTTATCAGGAAACTAACTGGTCTGTGCTAGTGTGCCAAACGAGTAAGTGAGAAAGTGAGAAGGTAGAAAATATGGGTTAGAAGACGATTGGTGCATGTCTACACTGAAATCATCGATGTATTTTTCAATGATTTGAGATAGCAGTTTAGCTAGTCTTAGTTGTTATTTTAAGGGACAGATACAGGATTGGATTGATTAGTTATAAGGATTTGGGAATTTAGTTTCACAATGCTTTTGAGAGGTAATTTTATGTCCAGTATAATTCTAACCTTCTTTTTTCTCATCCAAATCCAGAGAAGTTCTAACTAGTCCAAATCCTGCCCCTCTACTTCTCCCATATTGTTGCCGTTTTATTAGCTGACATAATGAAATTCAATTTTTTTGAAATGGCTTTGTTAAATGACTATCTCTATTGTTTGATTGATTGGGTCTTGGTATCTAGAGCTCTTGCATGGGCCAAACAATTTATGCATAGATGTGTTCACGGAATCAACATACCTTGTACATGAGTGTCAATCATGTACTTCCTCTCAAACTTATCTTGATATCTACCTACCTACCTACTTACCAGCTGTTTCGATTACATTTTTTTATGATTTTTTTGGAAATTCTTGTTTGTTTATTGTGTTTGAATATGCTGATGTAATACTTAGTTTAACTTTTGAGTAGGAAGGGTTTGTGCTTCTTTGTTCTATGTGCTATTTTTCATTGTGAGAAGTATATGATATGACTGATCTGACTTCTATTTTCCTGATTTTTAATATTAAATGTTAATTTGTTATTACAGACATTTCGGCTTACAGCTTGCCTTATTCTGTCACTCTAATCCGTGGAGTTGAAAGTTTTGTGGCGCATATTCAGCTGATTTGCTGATTTTCTTTTGGTAGCAAAAGTTTGCTTTGGGACCTCATTTGTTTATTCTTATGGTAATGTTATTTCTTTCTCCTTAAAAAACTATTCTTTCTTTTACATTGTTGGATATTATTGATTATAAAATAGAATATGGTAGTCATGTGGACTAATGTTCCATACATTGTCGCTGGACTAATTTCAAAGACGGGTGGATGTTTCAGTGCCATTCTTTTTCTCATCTAAATATAATTTGAGGTTGTTTTCATTCTACTTCTGAGAGTACATGATAGTTGGACATCAATACATTTGCACACGTTGTTTGTTTGGTTTATTCAATGGCTTTAGGAGTTGTATTTAAAAAATATATGAACTCCACCTCCTCGCCTATCAACAACAGTAAGGGTAAATTCTAGACTAGCTGTCAGCTGTATGTGGAGTCCATCTTTCTTCTTTGATCAAAAGGATTGCTATCTGAGCGAGTGATGCATTGTTTTTATTTGCAACTGATGATTTCTTCTTCTTAATTTTTTTTAACTCTTCTTACAATTCCTTTGGTCGTGTTTCAATTTCAGGCAACTAATGAAAATCTCCCACCAAACGTAATTAAGCAACTTGCGAAGGAATTGAAGAATCTTGATGAATCCCCTCCTGAAGGCATTAAAGTTGGTGTTAATGATGATGATTTTTCGATCATATATGCGGATATTGAAGGCCCAGGCATGTACATAGTATTTTTTTTGGTATTTTTTTTGGGGTAAACTGTGTGTAGTGTCTTTCACTCCTGCATCTATATTTTAGTATGATTGATGAGCTAAGACCTTGGCCTTGCAGCTGGCACTCCTTACGAGAATGGTGTTTTCCGCATGAAGTTGTTATTGTCTCGTGACTTCCCACACTCTCCTCCTAAAGGTTTGTTTTGCTATGTTTTATCATCAATGACATAACTGATACCACTATATTTTTAAAAAAAATGAACATGTCGTATTTCTGTGGCTTCATTCTGTAAATAAAAACTGGTGTGCTTGACTATACAACTGAAGAGAAGTTTTGTTGATGGGACGCTTGTATATAACTCTCGGATTAGTCGATATTTATGTCCATGCTTAATTTGAGTCCCTATCTGGTTGAAACTATTACTTTGTTTAATTTGAAATTTCTGGGGCATGATTGTTGTAGGCTACTTCCTGACAAAGATTTTCCATCCAAACATTGCAACTAACGGTGAGATTTGTGTCAACACCTTGAAAAAAGATTGGAATCCAAGTCTTGGATTACGGCATATTCTGATTGTAAGCTCCCATAGTTGTTCAATTATTGACTTTCATTCATTTCTGCTTATCCAGCTAAGATGTTCTTTTTCCTGGTCAAGTCTAATTGTCATGGCTTTGTGCTTTGCAATAACAGGTAGTTAGATGTTTATTGATTGAACCATTTCCAGAATCAGCGTTGAATGAACAGGCGGGCAAGATGCTGCTTGAAAATTATGAAGAATATGCAAAACATGCCAGGTGAGTCGTGGTCATCATGTTATGTGCTTCATGTTCTGGTTAATGGAGCAGGGAAAGTTTATATGTAAATTTTTGTGTGGTTGTACATGTAGACCTTGTCAAAGAGTAGATTTGTGTAATTTGAATGCACAACATTCAGATGATTGGAAAATGAAAGATGCACATACCAACTTGAATGATCTCCCATATAGACTAAATGATATGACTATTGGATACATTACCATTACACATAACTATGAAACTCAAGTGTGCTTTTATGTCTTCCATGCAGACTTTATACTGGAATCCATGCCAAGCCAAAACCCAAGTTTAAAACAGGAGCTATTTCAGAGTCGACTACTGCACTGAATGTTGACCAAACTAACAGCTCTGCACTTAATGCTGATCAAAAGAACACAGCACCTGGTGCTGCTTTGCCAATGATCTCTGCATCTCCGTCCCCACTGGCCCCTATTACAGTGACGAGAGGAAATGGTCAGGATCAACCATCTGTTGCTCCAGTGGAGACTGGAGTTAGTGGCTGTGCTGCATCAGCAGCAACAACTACTACAACGATAAGGAAGGAAGCTGGATTGGCAAAAGCACAGGCAGACAAGAAGAAAATAGATGCAAGGAAGAAAAGTTTGAAGAGATTATGAAAACAGGGAAAAATGATTGAATTTGTTGTTGTGCAGTTTGTGACTTGTTTGAATGAGAGAATGAGAGGTGGGGTTGAAAAGTGAAGAGCCAAAATATGAGGGAGGAGGTTGGGGGGAATGTGTGGTGTAAGAAATACTGGAATTGGGCAAAAAATTGATGGATTAAATTTACCAGTTTCCCTTTATCTTCATCTTTGTTAGTGCTCATTAACATTAATTTCCATATACCTGCATTTCTTTGTTAGTGCCAGAATAATGAGGTTTCAATATATCTGAGGAGTTTTACTCTTTGGTTTCTGGAATAGTATGACAAGAAAATGGAAACAAGAACAAAACAAAGAAATGCAGCATATATTTACTTTATTTTAATATAAAACTCATTATATAAATAAATTTGTGCAAACCTTACAGAAAAAAGAAGAAAACGTTGGACAATTGGCAACTACAAAATGTTTTAGCAGAAGGGGCTTGAAAGTTCAAGTTCTATTTCCCCCTCCCCCCTCCCCTAATATCGTTTGTATAAAAAAAAATTATTAAAAAAAAAGTTTTAGCAGAGTGCACGTGGAACAGAAACCAACTAGATGAACAAGTGTGAGAGTGGTAGATGGGGTCTTTCAAGTTCTGAGGTAGGTAGAACCAAAACGTGTAGCTACCTACTGTATTCTTGCTCCGTGCATTAAGTTAAGTTAGCTTATTGATATTTGTTGTTGTCAGATAAGCTGGGTGAGAGGAGAGCAGGAGATCAATGGAAAGCCAACAGCACAAGGAGAAGAAGATGAAGATACTTTGCCTCCATGGATTTAGAACCAGTGGGAGCTTTCTGCAAAAGCAAATTAGCAAATGGGATGCTTCTATCTTCTCTCAGTTTGACTTGGTATGTGCGCATAAATTATAACATAATTCTATAGCTCATGCTCTGCTTTAATAAAATATCACGTGGTGATTAATGATTATATTATGCAGTTCTTTGTTTACAATTTTATCATTTGTTTTGTTTATGAATAAAAAATATTTAGAAAAAAGCGACAAAGTTTACTACCTGGTCTAATCAATCATAGAGATTTTGCATGGAAATGTTTTTCTGTTTTATTGGGATATACAATAGTATTTTTCTGAACATGATTTTCCTATCATGTTCTAAATATCAATAGTTTTTTATTGAGTAAACTGTCGTTTTGCTCCCTGAACTGTCACCCGATTGAGACTTAACGACCCAAATTATTTTTCCGGAAAACTAAAGATACGAACTATATAGAAATAGCCAATCTCCTCCTTTACCTGTTTCCAACATTATTTTTCTTTTGCGTGGTAATTTAGTAGATATTTGACAACATAATCAAATCACTTCTGGTATTTTAACAGGATTTTGCTGACGGTATATTTCCTGCTGGAGGAAAATCCGATATAGAAGGCATCTTCCCACCACCTTACTACGAGTGGTTTCAATTTGACAAGGTAAAATCTTTTTGACATAGAAGCCAATCTGGTCCTCATAACTTGTACTCTAACTTTCATATTGCTTGCTCCTCATGCTTGTAGTTGTTCTTTCTGTCCATCAAAATTAAATCCTTTCATTACCAAGTTTCTGGATATATCTTATGCTTTTACTGATATTGACTATAATTAATGGATCTGTTATTTATGATGTTGTGGATCAGGACTTCACAGAGTACACAAACTTGGAAGAATGCATCACTTATTTATGTGACTACATAACAAGCAAAGGTCCTTTTGATGGTTTGCTTGGTTTTTCTCAGGTATGCCTCTATGTTTCTGTAAGACTTTTATGATCTCACCCTTCAGGGTATATTTTTTACTTTTCATTTTGGAAGAAATTAGTTTTTCAAATTGCTTGAAACTCTTGTCAAGAGCTATAAAAATACTTGGACTACTTTGATAGTTTATTTCACCCTTTGCTGTGAAAGCATGCTTTGTTGTCCTAAAGAGATATCTTTATCTTCCAACCCTGACTAGAAATCTATTGAATCTCATAAATCATGGGAAATAAGTTATGAACCATATGATGCAAAGTAATGACTGCCTCTGTAGCTGCAATAACCAGCTGTTTGAAAATTATAAGAGAATTTCCTACTGAAATTTAGATGGGAATCTTGGTTATGTTTTGGGGACACTTGAGGTGTTTTGCCTTTGTTTGGCATCAAAATTTAGGGAACATGTTGGAACAATAAACACCATTAAAAATATCAAAAATTTATGTTTTCATTAGCAGAGCACTACACATTAGCCTATGTTAATGGTTACACAGACATTACTAATTCAAATTCTCAAAATATTTAACAGGGTGCAACGCTATCAGGACTCTTGTTGGGCTACCAAGCTCAGGTATATAAGTCTCCTCTCTCTCTCTCTCTCTCTCTCTCTCTCTCTCTCTCTCTCTCTTTGACTCAAGATATATCATTTGGAACTACAAAATTTGGGAATGCAGGGAAAGCTGTTGAAGGAGCATCCACCTTTCAAGTTTTTTATATCTGTATCAGGAGCAAAATTCAGAGATCCAAAAATATGTGACATTGCATACAAAGACACTATCAAGGCCAAATCTGTCCACTTCATAGGAGCTAAAGATTGGTTGAAACTACCTTCTGAGGATCTTGCTGCTGAATTCGACAACCCGCTCATCATCAGGCACCCACAGGGGCATACAATCCCAAGCCTAGGTTGGTCTAATTTACTCTCTCTCACTCTGAGCCATACATACACAAGCACACATGTATGCAAAAATTATGCACATGCGTGTATGCACACATGGTCTTAACTAGTTTTCGGAGTTCATAACAGATGAAGCAGCCACCGAGCAGTTACGTGGTTGGACTGCAGCTATCATCCAATGCAATGGTACTATTTCAGATGGTAAGCATGATCTGGAGGACGGAGATGCCAATGAAAAACATGGCACAGATCTCATTCAACGCGATAACGCTAAGTTAGACAGTAAGCATGAACTGGAGAATGTAGAAGCCAAACAAAAACACAATGGCGCAGATCTCATTCAATGCAATAACGCTAAGTTAGATGGCAAGCATGAACTGGAGAATGGAGAAGCGAAAGAAAACTTTGGTGCAGATCCAGTAGTTGCAGCAATGAAGAACCGAAGCCAAGAGACAAGAACTGCAGGTGAAATAAAAACAAATGAGAGGGAAGTGTAGGTTGTGGTGGCAACCCGAGCATGAAGAAAATAAAGATGTTTGTTCCTTAACCTGTTCATTTGAATGTATGATCCTCATTGACAAGTTGTCTGTGGAGGTAATTTATCCGTAGTCAGTATATAATGTGTGTTTCTTTTTTCGAGTCACATGGAGTTGCACCTTTTATGGAATGAAATCTGTATTGTTAATGTAATATAATTGTCTCTCTTATTTGCTTTGTGTGAAACGCTAAGGGCTGGAGATTTCAAATTTCCGGGCTCTCTCTCTCTCTCTAAGGGCTGAATGAAAAATGTTTTGGGAGAGAATGACCAGCTTTTGGTAGGAAGGGGAAGCACTGATGAATTACTTTGTTTTTTTGTCTTTTTCTATTGACAGTGGCGATAACATACTAAACTCACACACACTATATGGATGATAGGACTTGAACACAAGACCTTTCCCGATGGAGCAATTGCTCCAAATCACTACACTAGTGGAGTGCTTTCCCAGTAATCTTTCTATTTTGTAGGATATTGGTGGGATATAGTCCTCATTCAATTCTATTTATGAGTCATGGATGCATACCCTTTGAACCAACCTTTCAATTATTAACGTCCACTTGCACGCTCTCATAGGGTGAAAGCAGTGTTTTCCATTGTCAAAGCTTAGGTGTAATAATTCAAAGTGTAATAAGAAAGAACATGAAAAGAATATAGGGAGATTCACTATTATACTCAATATAGGAGCCCAAATTATAAAAAAAGTCTATATGAAATGGAACTTTAAAAACGCAAAAGGCCATTTATAACATAACAAAAAGGCTTTTAAATTACAAAACTACCATTGATTTCTTAAAACAAACCCAACCCCAAAATCTCATAAAAAAAGCCCAAAACACTCAATAGAGCATCAAAGTAATTTAATCATCAAAATTAAATTCAATAGGGCCAACTGCCATTTTTTGGATTTGTTTATAGAAATTAAATGACGTATGGTTTATTTATAATTTTAGTACTAAAAATGAGTATATGACTAAATATCTCAAGAATATATAATAAATTTGAGTTCAATTTCCTTGTTACCATTTTTCCTGTGCCCATCGGTTACCTATCTAACTTTTTGACATCTGTCCTTCCCAAGTTAACAATGTTTACTGTTAATTAAAAAAACTAATAATTGAAGGAAGAAAACCCAACAACGAAGAAGTTCCTCTGCTCCTTAGCCAATTGCCACCCAGTCGGAACATCCTGAGCCCCGAGGCGAAGGCAGCAACCACGTTGATGACTCAGTGAGTGTGTTAGGGTTTAGAAATCGTATTCGAGTTTTTCTGAGATTGGAGATGCCTCTGAGATCTTGAAATCACAGTAAGCGGTGAAAAGTATAGGTGTCTTAGGTTTGCAAATGCAAAGAATTGAGCCATTATAAAAAGGAAGCTGAAAAGAGAAGCTAACTACTGGCTTGATTATGCTTGATTTTCTACTTGCTTGGCTATTTTGCAAATTTCATTCTTTGTATGATGCTCCAGTTCTATATATCCAGACATCTTATTGCCACAAACAAAACCCAACAACGAACTCCCACCCACCTCCAACCCTAAGCAACCCCAAACCAGCTATCCACCAAAACTCCCACCCACCCCACCCGGCCGGCGGCAACTCCTTCTCCTTCTCGCCGCCGACAAAGCCTCCTTTTCTCTTTTCTCTATCTCTGTTTTCATACCTCTGTCCTCAATCTACCTCTCTCGTTCAAAGAATAAGCCAGAAGAGCAGGGGAAGAAGATAGATCTGGATCTAAAATAAAGGGAGAGAAGAGAGAAAATATGCTTTTTTCGCTGTTGGGTTTTTCACCCTCCAATTATTAGCTTTTTATTTTTTAATTTAATTAAAAGTTAACACTATTAACTTGGGGTTAAGTGGAAAGACATGTGTCAAAAAGTTATATAGGTACAGGAAAAATGGTAATAGAAAAATTGAACTCAATAAATTTGGCTGTTCCTTTTCTTCAAATTAATTTTTTCTTACTTAAATCAGGAAGTAGAATTTAGTAGAAAATCCAAGGAAAATGAGAAATTGGTAACTTTATCCATTGAATAGAAATTCCAAGCTTGTTCCAACCAAACAATGCAACATAAAGTCTAAATTTTTTTTCCACTTTCTTACCATGAACTTCTCAAATAAACAAAAAGAAGACCCATCAATTGCACCAAACCAAAAAATAAAAAACATAAAACGTATGAAATTTGAAACACACATTAATGACCCCATGAGAAGAATTTTCCCAGAAGAGGGAAATCAAATAGACTAAGAACAAAACACAGGGGAAGAAGATTAAAAGCTGAGTTTTTTGGTTTTTAGAGAATACTAGATGATGTAAAACACATGGCCAAGTTGATCGAGGAACAGCTGGGCACGTCGCACGTCACCGTGGCAGGCAAAGCCCAATCTCTCCAAGTATTGTCCCCGAGCTCAAAATTGGGCCCATGACCTATCGTTTCGAAGAGAACAGCGTGATAAGTGCAACTTTTACTTTGCTGTGATGTATGAGCTATTTTAGCCAAATTCTATCATTATTTTGACTTTTCAGCATTTAAAGTTTTTAGAATATTTTCCTTTTTGTTTTCTAATTAGCTTTCCTAGCAATCTAGGGTTTCTCATTAACTTTCCAAGAAAGTCTAGGGTTTCTCTTGCATAAAAAGAATGTGTTGGAGCATTGTAATAGCCTGATCCTAAATTATTATTTAATTATTAAATTATTCTAGTACAAGACAATTTTACCTTGGGAATATTTTAATGGGTTTTAAAGTTGACTTTTTGTTCGGGAAAAATTTGGAGATTTTAGTAGTACCGTTGCGAGAGCATGTCAAGATGAATCCGTAGACATGGGATTTCTTGCATAAGTGAGTTTTGATTAAAAATTGGTTTAATTTGGATTAATAAAGATATGGGATCACTAAGGGTTAATATTTTTACATTATTTACTATTATTATTATGATTATTATTAAAGTATATGATTGAGTGATATTGGATTATTTAAATGTAGTTGAGAATTGATTTTTTAGAAAGTTGATAAAAGATTTTGAAAATGGATTTGTGGAATAAGGGAAAGTTTATGATAAGTTTCCAAATATGGTTTTCAAACCCACCAAGGAGTACCCCCAGTTACCTTTGAAACAGTTTTGTCATTTATTACAATGCCCCATGCGTTTTGGGGACGCTTGAATCATGTGGTGTGAGGATATGGGTTCTCGGGCTGACTCCATGTCCACCGAGTTTTGCGAGGATGTGCGTTCTCAGGCTGACTGCGTGTCCCCCGAGTTCTGCGAGGAATGCGGCTAAGGTTGACTTTGTGTTTCCGAGGCCTGCGAGGATGTGTTGCTTATGTGACACTTGGAATTGACAGAATATTATTGGAATTGACGGAATATTAGTGGAATTGACGGATCATGAATGGGGTACGCCTAGGTGGAGAGTATTTGAGTTTTGAAATGTTTTAAACTAAAATTGATGATTTTATTTTGGTACTTATTGGTGAAGGTTTTAATATATGTTTTTCAACTTATGAGACAAGGATTGAGAGTTTTCTAAGTTTTAAAGATTTTATATAATTTACAATTATTTTCTTAAATGATGAATTTGTTTTTACCTGTGAAAGAGGGAAACATATTTTAGTTAAATTATTGATATTGACATTAAGGTTTCACGTGGTCAATGCTATATATTATTTATTTATTGGGGGCGGATTCAGTAGTACTATATTTTTGACACAATTTTTAGGCCATTAGATTACTCCACTTTTAATGGTTGAGATTAAACATGACATGGCAAAACAATATTTTTTTTCTTTAATTAATATTTATACATAGGGATTAAAATTCTGATATTAATTAATAATTCATTCTCTCTCATCTCATTAATTATCTTTAATTCATTCATTCTCTCTCTTTCTTGGTAATCTCTCTTCTTTCTCACGCACACCTCTCTCTCTCTCTCTCTCTCTCTCTCTCTCTCTCTCTCTCTCTCTCTCTCTCTCTCTCTCTCTCTCTCCTACATAGATGATTTAGAAGATATGTTGAATGAAGCTATGCACAATCAGCTTTCCGTTGGAGGTGGCTAGGAAACGGCTGATGGTTGGACAATGACGAAAAGGAAAAAACCCCACACAGAACCTGATCAAAATGGAGATAAAAAGAATGATCAGAAAAAACAAAGTATAGGAAGAGAGAGAGAGATTGCAGAAGAATCGGTGGAGAGTAATATTTGGTGGGATTTTATTATTAATGTGTTTGTATTTTCAATCAAAGGAGGTCAGAGGATGCCAACTTGTTCTTCTTTGGGTTTCTGAGTTGTGACATGAGCCTTATTTTTTTTATGGTTGGGTGGGGTGGGCTAGCGATTGACGAGGTCAAAGAGAGAGCGGTTGTGCTGGGGATAAATCTGGGTTATACGATGGCTTTGTAGGTGTCAACTGGCCCTAGGTTGTGCAATGGAGTTGCCGGAGAAGAAGGAGAGAAAGAGAGTCCCTGTGATTTGTGGTTTAGGTAGGATAGGGGTTGGAGTGGTGGTGGTGGTGAGGGTGGCTTTGGGGATGAGAAGGGGACGGGAGAGTGAGACAAAAGAAGCGGAGGCAGTCAAACTTGTTCAGTTAAGTTATATTGGAAATTGATAACGTATTCATGTTGTTCTAAGAGTTGAGACCAGTTTCAGATGGCAGAATGATTTATTTGGTATAAAGAGGCCTGGGGCCATTCAAAGTTATTTGCCTGATGCATGCTAAATGATTGGGATTTGGTTTTCAATATTGATTGTATTTTTACAGGTGAAAAGTTTTTGGGAAACGTCTTTTTTAAAAAGACTCTGCCGATTTTTCAACATAAGTCAAACCTTAAAAGAATTGTTGAGTCTTAGTTAGAAGGGCAATTTGGTCAAGTGTGCCCAGCACCTACTAGGTGTCGGACATGCAAAGGGTTCGACTCAGATTCCAAAGTGATATTTGGGTTCGGGCCCTATCGAGCGTCCTGAATTATTCAGTTTATTATCAATCAATATATTTAAGGTTTACTCAATTTCTCTAGTGGATTCCGGCTTGTTACTTGTAGGGTTATCATTGGATCTCCCTATTCCTTTATATCTCGTTGCATCACTTGATCTCGAAAATTAAGAGTTAATATTACATTTATTGTAATACCCCGAAAAATTCAAGGTGGATTTTCATATTTTAGTGAAAAATAATATAACAGTGGAGAATGATTATGGGTATTTTATCAAGTGATTTTGGATTGAGATTATTAAATTAAGTGTGTTTAATTTCAAGTTGGACAAACATGACCAAAATACCCCTATGTGTGGATAATTACCAAGACACCCTTGTAGGCAAAGAAAAAAAGTGAAACGTGGAGGACATCAAACCATCATCCTCCCATTCTTCCCCCTTTCCCTCTTACTTTCTCTTCAAAAAAATCTGATTTTTATACTAAATTGGGATGAGTTGTTCATCTATTGGAGGTGAGTCACCTAGTCTAAAGTTGGTGAGTCACCTAGCCTAAGATTCTTTCTTATTCTCTTCCTTCCCAATCATTGTATCATCACTCTCTTCTAACTTGATGACTCACCTAGCCTAAGGCTCTTCAATCATGAATTTACTCTTATCCTCACCATTCATTGTATCATCCCTTTCTTCCCCATTCACAATATTTTCATCCTTATTCTTCTTTTGTTCCTCTTCAAAATCCAAAATTCGTCACTTCCTTGGAGCATCCGAGAACTCAAATTTCGGAAGCTCAAATAAGAAAACTTTCTTCATAAAAGTTGTTCATTTACGTGATTCCTTTAACATACTCAAATTTCAGCTCAATTCGACTAGTATAGGCTCTGAAACGTTGGTATGATCACAATAAGTTTACCATTTCCTGATTTCCCGATGATTGGGCTATGTCACTTTTAATCTTTGTGATTATATATAATACTATAAATATGAATATTATTGTCGCGTTGCTCGGTGAATACTATTTGATGTTATGTGAATATTATTGTTGATGTTTCTCCGTGGATATTATTTGACGTTGAGTGAATATTATTATGCATGTGATGAAGCCTGGAATATTATTGTTATTATCTATATTATTATTTTGTAGAGATAAATGATGTTTGCGTTGCATTACATATGCATCATAAAGACAGTGGTGTTTAGGGTGTGTGTGTGTCATTTGAGGTATATCTAAGGGGTGGGAGAAGGCCTTAGATATATCTAAGTAAATTAAATGTGAAATATATTCAGGTGATGGGAGAAGAGCTTGAATATATTAAGGTGATGGGAGTAGGGCCTCTAATGAAAAGTGAAAGTTGAGAAATTTGTAAATAAAAGAAAAATGGGTTAAGGGACGGATGGGTGCTAGTTCATATTTTAGAGTATTCGGAGCCACAGTGGTAAAACGCATGGTATGGGACATGCAGGCTTGTTGCCTTAAGATATGAATTAGTGGGATTAGAAGGGAGCGAGTTCATGGTATCACCGCATATGCAAATTTATTTATCTGGTATGGTTGCATAATTTCTGTATCTTGTGTTGTTTGATGCATGACACTTTGATTAACTGTGATAGTTGACCTTGAGGGGTTTGACAATACTCTACTGGGCATTAGAATGCTCATATCCTAATAGATTGTGCAGGTTTCAAGGCGAAGTATGAGAAAACGGGTTTCAACCAAGCTATTAGACTTTTGTTGTTGATTTGTGTAATTAATATTTGTAAGTAGTCAACCGTTTGTTAAAGATCTTAATATGTATTTAACTATGAGCTACTGCGACTTTCTAATTCTATGATGTTAAGTAAATTTGTAGTATTTGTGGCTCTAGCTATTCCTATCATAATTGTTCCTATATGAATTTGTTGATAGTGTGACTTTTTGAGATGTTCTATTGCTGTGTTACTACTTACAATACTATGTTTATTTTCAAATCTTCCTAATTGGTATAAATTATATTTATTTTCCTAAGATTTTTCAAAACCTTTTCTAAAAAATTCTTGTGCTTCTTATTCCCTAGGGTATATATCTTCTGTTCTAACTATTTCTTTTCCTTTTCTTCTAAAGAGTTCCATTTACTATTATCAAATGAATTTATTCTACTTTTTCTTTTATAAGGATTATTTCCTAAGGTTAAATTTTCTAATTTATCAACTAAGTCTTTGGGTAGTGTAGAAGTAGTATTGTGCACTACTTGATTGATTTTTGTTATTTGTTCTTCTAATTGATCTACTTTTTCAGCTAGATTTAAAATTAATTGGATAATTAAATTATTTTGTCATATAGGGATATTACTACTTACTACAGATGTTGTAAATTCTGTAAGATCTATTGGTTCCTAATCTAGTTTACCAACTTCTTCTAATGCTTTGATATATTTATTATTAATTTTAGAATATGTCATTAAACTAAAATTCTATCTATTTTATTATGTAACTTTTCTACTTGTTCAGTTAATGTTGTTTGGACTAGTTGTATCTTTTGCACTTCTATTTTTAATTGCTCAATAATTTCTAATGATTGAAGTTCTATTTGTTTTGGCTTGCTATCTATAAGATCTATGAGGTCTTTGATTTCTTTTTTACTAGGAAATCTTTGAATATTCCTATTATTATCTTCTAATTGAGATGTTATATAATCTAAGTTTTGTCTAATTTTTTTTAAAGAATTTTTCTGAAAATATTCTAATATCTGTTGAATTATATGTTTATTGTGTTCAAATTTTACACTTTCTGCTTGACTATTAAAAGATATTTTCTAAGGGATTATTACCGCTATGTAATAGGTGTTTGTGTTCTTTTTGTGGAAAGTAACAAACTAATATATTATTATCTAAAGTTAATTTTTTCTTTTGTTGTTCACTGATTTCTAGATTAAGGTACTTTATCATATAATTAACTTTATCTAAGTCTACCCTTTTTTTTAAGATGCCTAAATGCTCCTGAAATGCTTCTATGGATTCTTTACAGACTTCTAAATGGTACTGGTTCCTTATTATGCTATTCTGTACTTCTAATTTTCTTCTAGGATAATTACCTACTTCTGGTGATTTTATTCATTCTTCTAGATTCCTAATTTCTATTTGGTATTCAACTTTCTGTCTCTTTAATTCCTATAACCTTTCTTTTATTCTAATAGGTGTCCACCAAGGGCCAAACATGCAAAGGGTTTACTGTTTTTAACTTGGTGATTCTGGTAATTAACAAAATTTTAACATGTTATAAAACGTTGGTTTTTATCAGTTGTGTGGATTGACTTCTGTCCTCAAGGTACTTTACTAGTATAATTATATTATGAAGGTGCTAAACTAAAGCTCTGATACCATTATTTCACAGCGGGCTCGATCAAGGTTTCTGAAGGCCAAAATAACAATCAGACACCATGCCTAGAACATGGAACTGTAAAGACGCCAACTTAAAGGGCTATGGAGCAGAACTCAGAGGTTCCCTGGCAGACATCCAATTATCGTTATGGCAAATATAAAACATGATCAAGTGCTCAAACAAAGTATTGATCGTCAGTTTGGCAAGATAATAATATAATTATAAAAAATATTTCCCTATTTTGGACAAGAAGTCTACTAAGAAAACCAAGAATAAAAGAGAAAAAGACTTACTTAATTGCTTTTGCTAGAATTGCTATTCACTGGATATTAATCAGTTGTTGGTGGTATTTAACAATGTTTGAAGTGTATGAAGAATAAGAGAAAGTATATGAACAAAGGAAGTTTTATTGATTGAAAACTGAAGTAGGAAGTACTGAGATTTTTTCTTCTATGGTGTTGTACTTCTCTTCTTCAGAGCTACAAGCTATATACACTGCTTTGCCGACTCCATTCTTTCTGCTAAGTATGAGAAGAGATTTCTTTCTTTTTTGTATAGACACTTTCACACTTTGGTACATTTCACATGCACTCTTCAGTTCTGTACACACACTTTTTACGTGCACTCTTACACTTCACATGCATACAAGAAAACAAACAAAGTTTTCACATGGCAAAGAAACAAAGTAATCTGAAACAAGGCTACATGTGCTGTTTTGGTCTTTTGTGGAAGAGACGTGGGCTTGGATTTTTCATGTCTTTAGTTTTAAAGATAAGGGGCCTTTATGTCATTTTAAGAAATATTTTGGCTTTTTACTTAATTCTATTTTTTCTTGTGGCTAAAAACGAATTTTCTCAAATTGAAAACTAATAAAAAAAATTACATAGAAGAAATTGTAAAAGCAATAGTGAATCAATGGGGTTTAGGCCCCGTTTGGGATTGTTTTTTTTGCCAAAAACCCTTCACTTTAAAGTTAAGCGTTTAAGGTGTTTGGTAAAAATAAAATATTTTGATTATTTTAAAAGCGGTGACCTTTTGATAGGCTTTTAAAAACATGCTCTAGGTTCGCTTTTCAAAGCGCTTTCCAAAAAAGCTAAGATGAACCTTTAATGAATTTTTTTAATTCCCAAAATACCATCATTCATTTTAAAAAATGACACCACCTCCACTTCCACATCCAACTCCACCACTTGCTCCACCACATTCACTACCTCCACAACCACTGCCACCGCCACCGCCACCACCACTACATCCTCCTCCTCGTCATCCTCCGCCACCACCACCACCTCCTCCACCTCCTCCACCTCCTCCACCACCACCTTCTCCAAAACCTCCACATCCACCACCACCTCCACAACCAACACCACCACCACCACCATGTTTCCACTACCACCACCACCACCACCTCCACAACCGCCATCCCCACCACCACCACTACCACTACCACAACAACTAACTCCACATTCACCACCACCACCACCTCCACTCCATCACTACCACTACCACCACATGATTAGTACATAACACTTTTAAGATCCTGTCTATTTTAGTCATTATTCATAGTTACAACAATTTTATATTAAAATTTACCAAACGGTTTTGACACTGTTTTTTGTACTAACAACATTTTAAAAGTATTGTTTACCAAACATGGAGCTATTTTACTTTACAGCTAATTATTTTCAAAGCATAGTAGAAACAACTTTTTTTTTTTAAGTGACAGGCGATCCCAAACTGGACCTTAGATCAATGAAAAAAGACCTTAACTTAAAGCGTTGAGAGTGTGAGAAAATCCGTTCCCCTCCCTCACTTTCACGAAAAAATAAAATAAAAATGAAAAGGAAAACCAAATACTTGTAGGGCATGGTGCGGGTTTGAAATAATCGGTGACTTGGCCGGCAAAACCAAACACTCAAATAAATTCCCTGGAAACCAATCCCGAAATCAAATCCCTTGATATTCGTAAAAAATAAAAGTAAAAGTAAAAGAAAATAATAATATTAGCAGAGAGAGTTTGGTTATTGAGAAGTCTCTGCTTTGCCTGCCAGCGTTGATCGGCGAAGGAGTAGGCGTAGGCATGGCTGGTCAATGAGCTGCGTTGGACTGTCCGGACATCGAATAAACTGTAGCCCTAAGCGCAATGGAAGGTCAGCCTTCGATCTCCTCCACACACACTCTCTCTCGCTGCTCATCAAATTTGACTCTTTCTCTTTCTCTTTCTCTTTCTGTCTCTCTTGCTTTGTTTCTCTGTCAACTCTAGGGTTTCTATGTTAGGCAATTTCTTATTCAAGTGTTTGTTTGTGCTCAATTTTATTTTTTTTATAGTAAATTAAAAAGCTTCTTCCCCAAAAGGAAGTGAAATTAAGTTTGATATAATTAATTGATATGCCCAACTGAGTCTTTGGTGGATAAATTATTGGTTTCCTTGTACAATGAGCGCAATTGCGTTGGAATTTCTGACTATAGTCTGTGAAAGTTTAGGATATAAATGAATGTCTAAATTGGGTTCACATTGTTGCAACTGCACTCTGCAAAAAAATTTATCCTGGGCTTTCTGTTCTGCTTCCTTTCTTTTTTTCATTCCCTTGGTTGGTGTCTTCTAATCCAATTTGTGGTGGTCTTGTTTATAATTTCCCAGGATTTTTAATGAACTAATTTTTTCATATTTATATAATTTGTTTTTCTTTATAAAAAAAACTTGGTCCAGATAAAAAATGTTACTACAATTCGATGCAAGAGGGCGAATAGCTTAGATGCATGAGAGAAAGAGACAGGCTCAGAGACAAATATTCTTTGGGCAGATTTGGAACCATGCGAGTCTAATGCTGGAGGGGAGGACTTGGATGACCATGTGAGGAAGGATATTGCTGTTGGTTGAATTTGGATAGAAATTTGAATGTAGGCTATATAATACTGGTTGAGCGAGTTAACAGGGAGAAAAATTATTAGTCTGGTGTGAGAGAAAAAGCATTACATATCTTTGATAAGGATTGACCAAGAACAAAAAAGAAAAACGAAACAAAGAATAAATATCCAAGGTGCTACATTTTTCCAGAAAAAGCTACGAAGTGTTGACATGGATTATAATTAGGATACAAAAATGTTTATGATGGATTTATGCTCCATTTTGTTTGTATATTTCATCATTTGTCTTTAATAGATCTTGTGATTCTTATAAAAAAGAATAGAAAAGGTACCAAAGCACTGATAGTCAATTTTTGAAAACTTTGATAATCTGGGGTTACATTTAGTTATTCTCTATCTAGAATCACAAGAAAAACCTGACAACTACTTCTCAATGTATATGACACCTTGCAGTTGATGACAACAAATGATTGCAGTTGCAGAGTGTAATATAATAGTGACACATACACATTATGATTCTCACAGAATGGTACCCAGAGAATTACATTTTGAATTCTTCATAACTCAAGTCTTTACTTTTTTTAAAAATAAAATTCTGCATCACAATTAAGGGATATGCAGCTTTCATCCTCATTGATGTGTCAGTTTCTTATGTGTAAAAGTCAGGTAAAAAGTGCAGATCAGTTTATCTCGCATTTCCCTTTTGCTTTATCTTTGTGGTTAAGATTATTTAAGTAAACTTATTTGTGTCTGGAATCATGTTATATGCTTGTCTTTGAGAAAGATTTTGGTGGTGGTAAGAGAGTTGAAATGTTAGGCAGGTGTGGAGTGGTGGCTATATTTTGGGTTATTCATGGAAAAGAAGTAGGAGGAACTTTTGATAGCTTCAGGGGTGAGGAGGGTGGATTTTCTGTGACATGAATTTGCCTTCTTTTATTTGCATTGTCCTAATAAAATTTTAATTTTCTACCTTGATATCCTTTTTAATCTGTTTCTTTAATAACTAAAATGAATCCCTGTGGAAAGGAAGAGACTTGCACCCAACTGCTACTTTGGAAATAAACTTACCACTGAAACATCAAATAAAAGGTTTAATATGCAGTTTTATGCACTGGACTTTTAGAAGTGGACTATACTTGGGAATGGTAAACCCGTTCAATTTTAAGCTAAATGTTTAGCAAGTCAGCTGTTCTTTTATAGCCAATTAGTTAGTAAGTGATCATCAAGCATGAAACTAGGTATAGGACTGCAGCCCAGGACTGCATTAAAGCCCACAGCCTACATAGTTCAGCCCATCCCAGCTCCGTCCCTGGTGGTGATTATGGTATAATACCATAATATTCAACTTTGACGAGGACAAACTTTGTTGCGAGATCATTTCTATAACAAAGCAACTCTGCTATTGTTTATTTGTCTTCACTACTGCTGTTTGTCATCAGAAAATCATTGACTCATTAGCTTAGTTTCTTGATCTGACAAATTGAAGTTTTCCAATGAAATTTATTTTCCTTTAACAATAATTGTTTCTGCATTATGAAGATTCTCCCTGATGCTTATTGGACTGGATTATTTCCTCTTGTGCCTAAGCCCCTGGAACTCCCTCCTAGCCGCCTGTTCTCTGGTTTGGTAGTGAATCTGCCATTGTTTCACCCTTGGCTTCCTGTGACAATCATTCATGCGAGAGTTTCCGAATTTCTTTTTCTTTGCAGGCTTTGCGAAGTTTTATGGTTATGGTTGTCCATTCTATCAGTAATTGAACTTGTCAGTGTTAGAACTTTTGAATTGTCCGAATTATCAGTTGGAGTTCAGTAGCTATATATGACCTGTATACTGGCAGTGATATAAGGGTAATTTGGTTGGAAAGTCTGCTCTGTTTGGCCAGAGGGAAGAGGGCTAAAGTCTTGTGGGGATGTACTTTTCTTTGTATGATGTGGACATTCACAGTTATTGTATCATTTTTAAAAAGATTATTTAAAGTTGTTTTTGTTCAAAGATATATATCAACTGTGTCGTTGTGTTTGTGAAAACATGCTATACAAACACGCACATGCAGATGCATGTCCATATAGTTGTTTAGAATCCCAATTAGCTGATCAACATTATTACACTGTCTTTGGCAGGTGGGTCCCCAGACCAGGGATCAGTTGGGTCTGGGACAAAGAGGTCTAGTGCATCATCTGGCAGTAGGCCTCGTAATCGCAAGGAATTTCTTTATAGATTTGTGGACAGTAGCATGCTGACTGCAAAACTTGAGGACTGGTTTGAATCTATATCCAATAAATCAGAACCGAAGAAACCTGCCTTTGATGTGCCTTTTGAGTTGATAGAACTTCAAAAGTTTGACTATGCATTGGAAGGGATTTCATTTCAGCAGGTGATTAGGATGCCCAATGCCGTTTATGCTTCAACATCTGATGCTGTCGAAGCAACTGCTTATCTTGCTATTGAAGATTTTTTGCATGCTGGTGTGAAGGGCTTGTGGGAAGCATTCTGGAGTCAGGATGAGCCGATGCCTTTCTCTGTTGCTTGTCTATACGATGAAAACTTAAAATTCTACCAGGCTGAGAAAGCAGTTGCTGATGGTAAGCTTGGAGGTCTTTGTGCTACTGGTATATTGCTTACAAACCCTAGACATCCCCATGGGAAGTGGGATCAAATTCTTGAACTGGCTCTTTTAAGGCCTGATATCAGAAACTTTGCAATGGATAGTGACAGGCAGCTCCCTCTATCTGTTTTAGGTGAGGCCCTTTTCTATGCTCTACGTGTATTATTATCAACAAGCTTGAGCAGACTGAACTACTCTCAGAGTTCAAACTCAGTTTTTATTCTTCTTGTTGATTCTCAGTATGGTGGGGTAGTAAAGGTTGAAGGAGATGTAAATAAGTTGGTGTTTGATGTCAATAATGTTTATGAATGTGCTGCTGAATGGATTATAAAACATTCTAGGATTGCGGTCTCTTCGGTTGATAGGATCTGGAACAAGCTTGGAAATGCCAACTGGGGAGATATCGGCACTTTACAAGTACTTTTTGCCACCTTCCATTGTATCATGCAATTCGCTGGATTTCCCAAGCATTCAGTAGAGGATTTAGCTGCTGATCATGGTCCTCGTCTCCAAGCAAGAAGGGCTGAGAGGCAGTTGGGGGATGCCCGGGTGAACGGAAATGGTCTATTTCGGTTCCAGCAACGCAGTGTATCCCCTGAAATTGTTGAAGTTCAGGATGATTCTGTCAAAATTGAGACTGAACAGTTAATGAAGCTAGAAGTAGGATCTGTATTATGGTTGGAGGATTCTAACTGGCAAAAAGGTTACCAGATCAATCAAGTCTTGAATCACAGTGAACATCCATATTATATTGCATCTCCAGTTGAAGATCCTCAGAAAAGGCTGTTTCTGTATGTTGGTTCTCATCCTTCCCAGCTGGAGCCTGCGTGGGAGGATATGAATCTGTGGTATCAGGTTCAGAGGCAGACCAAAATTTTGACTATTATGAAACAGAAAGGACTATCTAGCAAGTATCTACCTCAGTTGAGTGCTTCTGGCAGGATTATTCACCCTGGTCAGTGTCAGCGACCCAGCTCTGGTGGGAACTGTGATCACCCCTGGTGTGGCACCCCCATTCTTGTGACCAGCCCAGTTGGTGAAACAGTGTCTCAGTTGATAAGCGAGGCGAGATTTGGTATGGAGGAGGCTGTTAGGTGTTGCCATGATTGCTTATCTGCACTTTCAACTGCTGCTTCTGCAGGGATTCGCCATGGAGACATCAGGCCAGAGAACGTGGTTTGTGTCAGATCTGCTGTGAGGCAACCTTATTTTGTTCTTATTGGTTGGGGACGTGCTATACTTGAAGATAGGGACCGCCCTGCAATGAACCTTCATTTCTCTTCAACTTATGCTCTCCAGGAGGGAAAGCTGTGCTCAGCTTCAGATGCAGAGAGCCTTGTTTATATGCTTTATATTTCCTGTGGTGGAGTTTTACCTGATCTTGATTCGGTTGAGGGGGCACTACAGTGGAGAGAGACTTCTTGGTCTAGGAGATTGATTCAGCAGAAGTTAGGTGATGCGTCAACTATATTGAAAGCATTTGCCGATTATGTTGATAGTCTATGCGGGACACCATATCCCATGGACTATGATATATGGCTAAGAAGGTTGAGGAGAAATATAAATGAGGATGATCATGGGAAGGAAATTGATACGTCGGGCTAAGGTTTATTTTTTCCTTTTCAAGGGCCACTCCATCAGAAATGACCCCTCTGGATCATCTAGAGCATTAACAATTCCTGGCTGCAATGACATGAAATTTTGTTGGAAGTGTTTGATACCTAATGCCAAATGTCCAATGTGATGATCTGGAGTCCATTGATTGAGACAGAATACTTGTTTAAAATTTCGAAGACTGGCATGACTGCATTGCTTGAAGAAGTTCAAGCATGGAAACTCGTTTACGGTGATGTTTGTGCTGTCCCTTGCTCTGGAAATGATTTTGGGTTTGCTTCTCAAGGGAATCTGCACAGATGAGCATGATTTTCAAGAATTTTTTGAGCTTTTGTGGTAGAGTGTCCGTGGTGGAACCGAGAATTTAAAATTATATGGATATGTTTGTATGCAGTTCCCTAGTACAGTGGGGGACCCCAAAAAAGAAAATCATTTATTTTTGCACTTCTGAAGAGTTTGTTTTATAAGAGAATATGTGATGTATTTATTACCATTTCTTTGTAAAGATCCAAACCATTGAAAGTTTGTGTAATTGCTACATATGAGTTGACATAAGTAGTCCATTGTGTCCAGGGCATCATTCTCTTCTGTGTAAATGTGTTAGTGTTTGGTTTGCCCGTATGGAAAACCCATTTTAATGCATTATCTGTTCTGTTGGGCTTCCACCTTGAATTCCCACTGTTGTTTTTGGTCTTTCGACTATCTTTTTTAAATCAGAGCCCCCTCAACCTTAGCTATTAAGCTCTATAGGCATCTCCCTTGCACTACCATATACTCTCTCACAAAAAATTATATATACAAAAACCCAATCCAATTAGACATTGTTCCTAAGCACAATGAAATGACGCAATTGCCCCCATTTTATTGTTACTCAGCCTCTTTTTTTTCCCAATAGCACAGTAAAATGTCCAAATTGCCATCCACTAAAACTTTTCTTCCTTTCCCTTTTTGCCCCTCCCCTTCGAATGTTTACGGACGCCACTATTTGGTTCGCAAAGATATGTTGTTGAGTTCCAACCAGCCTGGTTGAGCTGGTTGGTGGGCAGGGATGGGATAAGCTGCTTGGATGTTCGGGATTCGTTTGGGGCCATCGATTCCCGTTTGGGGCGTCGCGCTATGAATCTCACCCTTCTTTTTCTCTTCATCTCATCGATTTGTTTGTTGGTTGAGAGAATTTTCATCATTTGTAGAACATTGGTCTGAGAAATCTTCCATCTTTGTTGGCTGCGAGTTCTTGCATCATTTGTCTTCAAGTTTACATCCCATCAACTTTTTAACAAATTAATGACTTGCTGAGCAAAGTGTTGAACCTTTAATTCCTTGCTCAAATTGGTTCCTAGAACGAGTCAGTGATAGGTTTAGAAGATAAGTCTTTAAGAACAACGGTTGCTCAAATTAATGACTTGCTGATGGGTTGCTGAGCAAATTGTTTTATTCTCTGTTTTAGAAACACTTGCTTTCATCCCCAACAAAAGCAATCAATTCATCAACTGTTGTTGGGGTTACTCTAAATTGTGTAATGATCTATTGTTGTTAATATTTTTTATTTTTTTATTTTTTATGTTCATATGTTTTTATACTAATTTAGTGTAATATATATTCATTTGCTGATTTCATGTTAGGTGTTGATAGCACGTACTATCACTACGAGCCGAGCCTATCATAAATCGCCACGTAGTTACAGCGGGCTAGGTCACTTGTCTATCGACCAGGTCCTCAGAGCGGGGTGTGACGGAGCAGGGGCTCGACCCTGTGATCGGAAGGACTGTCTCCTGACCCGACCACTGTAGCTCTCTACCCCAAAGATAGGAAGGCATTAATGGAATAGCCTGGCAAGAGAGAAAAGGTCGGTTGAAGCACATCCCATCTTTAGCCAGATGTTGCTTTGCCCCTTTTCCCTCCAGGTGGACAGGCAGGTAATGGAGATAGGACATTCAATGCACTTCTGGTTACCTGTCACCTCTCCACTTGGCCCCTGACAAGAAGTAAGTCAATTAGGAGCAGAACACTAAATGTCAATCCAAGGAATAAGGGAAGAAGATCTCTTTCATTAAATATCTTCTTCCCTCTATAAATACCCCCCACCAATCTCTGGACAAAGGTAATAAATACTTTGATAGAAAAACCCTACATCCATCTTGATCTCCCATCCAACATATAAATTTCTGACTTAGCCATCGGAGAGGGTTCAACTGGGTTCACGCCCAGTTCGCCCTTGTTCTGATCTTGTCTTACATGTGCAGGTTTACCCCTGGTGTTTGCACATCTGCTAATCCATACACAAGTCCAAGTTATTAGCACAAGAAGGATATTCCGGTTTACATTAGGGATGTTAAAAACTATGTTAATAGCTATTTGATGCCAATATATGACTATGAATGAACATGTATGAGATAGAGAGAAAAAGAGACCAACCTAATGACGTTGATTGGATTTGACCAAGATTCTCACAAAGTTTAAATAGGGATTGGTTTGACATTGGAAGTCTTGCACTCTAGGTAGTCCAAACCGCCAAGGAGATTGGTTCCTACTGAAATTAGGGTATGAATAAGGTTCTAAGTCAATGCTCTATCTACACAACTTCTCTCAACAGATATCGAATTGATTACCATTGATCCTAAAACCGATTCCAAACAGATTTTGGCACATATTTCAGAGATGACAGACCAACTAGACTAGTTAGCACATCACATTTATAGCCTCTACTCTGCTATTGGGTCAAATGACAAAGACATTGTTTAGAAAAAATGGCTTCAATCCCTCGCCCACAACCGGCCAAAAAGGGAAGGATCTTTCCAAGCTGGAATGCATGCTACAAAAATCATTTTGGCGTAACATAGAAATGAATAAAATAAGAGTTAATATCATTCCAACCAGTTGGCAGCTCCTGAGAGATTTCATCACAAGGTAAAAGAGAGGGTACACTTTTGAGAAAAGCACCCGCTTCAATTAAGGAAAAAATAGATAAAGAATGTCAACAGCTACATAGCTTGGACAGAATTCATGTGCAGAGATTGATGATCTGGTAATGTAGGGTGCAAAATGACCTATTGGCTGCGGAGCCTGCTGATTACTCAATTGACCGCACAAATCTGAACTTATTTCAGTTTTCCGGCTCCTGTAACGGCGACTGCGTCACTTTGGATGAGACCCCAAAAAGGCAGCTCCGAAGATTCATGAACATCCACGGCTCCATAAAAGCATCTGAGTCATGATTTCAACAAAGTAAACAAATTAGATTATAGCATATGACAGCAATGAGGTTAAGATTAGCTTTTATTATAGAACTTCATTTGAATCTTAATTAGCTTTTACTAATTTGTGAACTTAATAAAACCAACGCTAAAAGATTGTGTTTCTCTGTCACAATGTATTGCAAATTTAGACCCCCTCAAGTGTGTCAAAAATTATATGAATGTCAGGTTCTAGTTTTTCTCTGCTCCTACATAACTATGTAAGACACCATACCAATTTGTAGAATATCTAACCAGACAGATAATGACCAATGACACCATACCAATTTGTAGAATATCTAACCAAACAGCTAATGACCAATGTTTGGAGAGAGAAAAAAGTAACTTCAGTTTACGGTTTTTACAATTCTCTCTAGGTAGGAAGCGAAACAAAGTTTAAGTGGAATGATGCAGCTGGAAACTGGTGATACTATATGCCACAACAAAACATCTTAAAGCCACAAGTCACACGAAAAAAACATGCCTCACGTTCAAGAAAGAGAGAGAGAGAGAGAGAGAGAGAATACCTTGAAAAGTTTATGTCATTCATTCATTAACTAGGCTGCATTGGAGTGTACATCCTTACCCTCTGGGTCTTGGTGTCTCCAATATCGGAAGAATTGAATTAGTATCTAAAAGGCATTAAGGTAAAACAGTTTCAGACTGTTCAAGATATTGCACTTGTTCTGTAAGAGGTACAACAAGAAAAGTGTTCATCCTTCTAAGAAAAACTATTAAATTAGCAAATTTTTGACAGCTTGTGAATGCACTTTGTACTATTTTAAGATAAACATATATAGCCATTTCAAACAGGTATGCTACATTCAAAAATACATATGTAACAGTGATACAAGAAGGATACTAAAATATCTAGAAGCATGCATCCTCCAGCATCCACCAGCCACGGAAGATTTGGTCTGATCTCCGACCAGTCCAAGCTGTTCACAATAATGCTGCACAACAGAGAACTAAGATCAATAGTGAAATGGAATAAAAGTAACACCTGAAACAATCTACATGTTGTGGTAAAAAAATACATCATTAACTTTGGAACTAACTGAAAATCAAATGGCTGTACAACAAAAGGCCAAACAGTAGGAAAAGAACCACAACCAACATTCACCTTGCTACATAAGTGGCATTTCCAAGAACAGCAAAGACGAACATTAAAGGATTAAGCCCCTGCATATTATACAGAAAAATATTATCTCTCTCTCTCTCTCTCTCTCTCTCTCTCTCTCTCTCTCTCCACTCTCTCACATCATGCATGCAAGACAAAGATATTTGCATTCCCCTCTGGGTTGAGGAGTGGGATCAAAGGGTTTTAGAAAAGTGTAGTTGATGCTTATACTGCTGTAATAAAAGAATCACTAAAAAAATTCATGAAAAAAGCATTCAATATCTGAAGTTGCCAACAAGAAACCACTGACAGAGAATAGGGAGAAAACTAACAAAGAGAACAATTACGGTAAATTTGAATCAATATACTCAATCAACTAGAATCATCTGTTAGGGCATGTTTGGAATTACTTTTGCACGAACTTTTTAACAACCAAAAGTGCTTATGGCTGCGTTTGACATAAAAATTTGAAAGTGCTTAGCACTTTTAGTACTTCCTGGAAGAAATTCCAAGTGCTTTCGCAGAATCTCAATCATCTCTCAAGAATCTGAAACCTTATTCCCAATAAGGCCTCTTCATAGAGGCAATCACGCATTACTAAAATAACTTAACAAAACACAATAGGAAACCTACATAATTAACTAGAGGTTGGAAAGTGGGGACTTTGTACAATTATCATAATTTCCTTGCATTTTTCAATTTATTATTAATACCCGTTTAAATAATACCTTAAATTATTATTAGTGTATATAAATTGACACAAATAATTAACCCACTAAGTCCTAATTCTGATAAATATAAACTTATACAAAATAAACTTAACCTCTAAACTTGAGCTTAGGCCTAACATTAAACACAGATTCATTTTCTGATTCCATTAATCATTAACTACATCTATGATGGTGAAAATGCTTACCTCAACATTGCCCTTTCGGATCTGCAAAAATTGATCAAGAACCAGAAGTTAACATCACTCAGACGACAGAAACAAATGCCCATATTCTAAAATAAAATAAGATGCCCAAAAAAACAAGGAACAGATTAAGACAATGATATTTGTCGAAATATAAGTAACTAATTCTGGTTTGCATGTCTTATAGATAGCAGCATATCATGCTGGAGCACACCATACTCACTACATGCCCAATGACAACCCACGTATTCATTAGCAGATAGAAGTGGCAAAATTAAAGTTTCCCCGCAGAAGAAAAAACATAAGAACTAGAATGATCTCACAGAAGCGAGCGAAGCTAAAGAAGTTGTCAACTTTGCACAATATGGCACCTCCTCCCAATAAGTATAGCTACTTTTAAGGGTACTACTTACATTTAAGAAAATTTGAGGAAGCCGTCCACCAATGTAAATAGCTGCCATTCCCCAACCAAGCAAATTTCCTATCCCGCTGCTATCTTTAGTACCATTTGCTTGCAACAGCTCACTACTTACCTGAAATTCAAATTGTGATTCAGCAGAAAAGAACAATGCTTGAGTTTCATTCATCCTCTTTGGAAAACATTTACTACTTCTACAGAAAATTATCATAAAACTGAAAAAAAAAATGCGTACAAGACATATTGACCCAGAGAACATCCTGAAACATGACTTTGTGTATCCCCAATCTTAAAACTTTGTCCAAACTCCGAACTAGAAAACAATAATGGTGATGATAATGAACTTTGTTTTAGACTAGAAGATTAAATTTGATTTAATAAGCAAGACTGTACAGTAAAGTGGACAGGTAATCCACCAAGAGCAGAAGAGCTTAATAGAAGAAATTATAGATTAAGAAACCAAAATAAATCATTACAATGCAACTTTTCAATCTAGAATAATATTGAAGCCCAAAGCACTGCCTAGAACTTGACCTGCTCCCACACCTCCACTTACACCCCCGTAACATGTTCAAAGATCTGCTGATTCCTTTGTGACCAAATAGACCAAAAATAGCCATCACCAGACAACCCCATATTTTTTTAGCCTTTTTTTCCACCAGCCATAATGATGATGATAATGAAGATGAAAGATAAGATATGTTTTACCCAACATTCCAACTAATACGCCATGTATACCCATTATATGAAGTTACAGAAAGACAGATGCACACCATGTATATCTATTATATTAAGTTTTGTATAGAACATAATAAACAGGCAACCAGAAGAGAAAACTGCTCAGCTATAAACTGGCAACATTGGTTTGTGCAATAAGAATAGTGCCGCCTAACCTGTTTTCTCAATAGCATCTTAAGAATTGTTAAAGAGAAAGTAAACTGCCAGTTTGGAATTTTGACTACCTGCAACAGCCTTCTTCCAACTCGCATCACTACTCCTCGACTTGGATTTTCAACAATTAAATCAAGTTTGTTATCTACTGATCGGTGATTAAAAGTGCCAAAGAGGGTCATCAGAGAGACCTAAATCAGAAGGAAAAGATAACAGTTTACATCGTATGATCAATATTCTGACAATGCAATATACTTATTAATTATACATTCACCGGTATAGAGCTTACCACACAGAGGACGGTCTTGATATTATTAGATGGTGCAGATTGTGTAGATGCAATTGCACCAAGCAAGGGCTCTTCATTGGAATTCCGAATATGATTAAATGTAGGAGCTGTTGTTTGTGCCAAATAAGACCTTTCTGTAGGGGTATGACTCCTTGATAGAGATCTTGCTGATCTGATGAATTCCCAGGAAAATAGAGATCTTACAACATGATCATGATTTTCAACAATGAAAATTAGATAGATCACTTAACTCTGATAATTTAAAATCATTTATCTCAGCAACCATCTGATTATAGTTGCAGACTTCATAAAAATGCTGGCAGATTTCAGCTAGCAACATCTTGCATTTCAAGATTTTAAGGTTAGATATGTAGCAAGGGTGAGCAATTTGCAGCCCTAGTTATCTTTCATTTTCTTTTAAAAGATGCAGATTAATCGAGGAGACAGCCACCAAATGTCAGTTAACATCATTATTACAATCATGACAAATCTGGAAAGGTATCCAAACTGCAGTACGAGTACCCAAAGGCTGAACAGAACCCTTCAAGAAAGTAAGAGAGGTTTTCTCTTAAGATAAATATACTAGATAAAATTAAGACCAAGTTATACTAGCTCCAACCCCACTTAAATAGATCTGATAACAACTAGCCTACTCAATACTTTCTAGTTCCAACAGCATGCCCCTAAAAGGTCACAGAAAAAACTGACTGACATAAAGTACCAGAGTTATTGACTGACACAAATTACAAAAAAAATATATGTATATATTAATAGCCTAAAAGCCCCAAACCAAGAAACTTATTAGATCCTCAAGAACTATCCAGAACAGTAAGTTTTCTGTCAACTGGCCGCTTCATAAAGTTGACTAAAACTTTAACAAAGGACAAGTGTCTTTGCTTTGAATGTAATTTCTTTTGTTCTCCTATGAGAACCCATCTGCTCCCCTTACTTTTCAGAAGCCCGGTAGGGTTTAATGTATATCCAGTACATGTCCAACTCTTCGTTTTTACTAGACAAAATGTAGATCTAACTTTACTGTGCCAAATTGAAGTCTTCATCAATTATACATTACAAGAAACAAAAATAAAAAGAGATAATCGATAATAATTTGTCACTCTATAGAAGCACATTTGAGAAATCTGATGAGAAATATTAATTACATGTAGTATGATTCTCTTCCGGGGGAAATACTTTGACAAATTCCTGGAAGAGGAATGGGTGAACTCAAAACATTTCCTGCACTGGGGGTGTCAAACCCAATACTCCTGCCAGCATGGTTGACCTGTTTCCCAACGAAGTCAGTATTGCTTCTTCTAACCTCAGTCAGGTTACACTTGGAACCCTACATTACAGATTAGTGCATTAAAGGTATTCTCTTTTTGCTTTTTTGATACAAGCATTAAACATACTCGATGTATGACTGCAAAAAGGCAAAAAAGATACCTAAAGCAGAAAATAAGTAATACATAAAGTAGTTGAATTAGCAAATGTAACTGTCATAAGTAAATTAAGTGCTCCAAGTTATGTTCTACTGTTGCGTACTTCTCTGGAATTGTATTCACACCATCACTCGCCTCTAGAAATCAGAACAACACATCTATAAGCAAACTAATCATTGTAAAACCTACTGGAAAGAAGAAGCTATCTGCTAAAAGGTTCTATTTCCACAATCTGATTAGATGGCCACAATAAAGAGAAGAAGACAATAAGGTGCTTCTTCAATCCTACACATTTAGAAGAAACCGGTACAGAAATGCTAGCTAACCAGAAAAGATGTCCTTCTTTTCTAAGATTGAACTAAAGTCTCGATCAAATTGAGGTCATATCAGCTGGTTAAACAAACAATACAGAAAATATTTGACAGATCTGTATAAGGTTAATGTGTACCTACTTCATGTAATCGAAAATTAATCAGATGGGAATGAATTTCTGAAAACCTCAAATCACTTGAATCTTTCTCAGTTCGGATTATATTCAAGTTTCCTATTTTTCCAAATCTTGATTCTTTTGCCATATTTGAACTTGGAATCTATTATAGGATCTTTCAACAAGCTTTCCATTACATGCTCTTAAAAATTTTCCTGGTTCCCAAAATGAGAAGCTCTAACTTTCCTACTCCGCTAGAAATATACAATAAGGAAACATGAATGAGTAAGTGGCTAAGGTTATGCAATTATGTAAGAGGAGATGAGGACATCAGCTTCCAACCTTTTTCTGTCTCAAATTGTGTTTAAGTCGAGGATATATGCAGCCATAGTATATGGTCTGCACCGCAAGAACAGCTGTGGTAATTGTATACAACTGCATACCAAGAAAACAGTGAAAGATCGCATCACCTCATTTGTTGATGACATGAAATCGATTTGAATGAAAAATCTATTTTTTATATATCAAAATGAAGCTCCAGTCTCGACATTCATACCATTGCCATATGGTATTGTGTTGGAAGCTGCGTAAGCAAGTATACAAAGGAGCAGTTAGTTACCAATACTTTGTGTTTATGAAAGGCAATATGTACGCAAAAATGTCCAAAGCTAATCTGAGATCATTACCCTTATGCATTGGGAAGCAATAAAACAAAATAATCCCAAAAAGTAATCATTATGGTGAACTTTTGTTGACAGAGTCTTCTAGTTAAAAGCAAACTTTCTATATAGAAGATTGATACTTTACAGAAATTGCAATCCAATTCTCTAGATCATCCAAATCAATTCAAAGATAACAAGAACTTAGGTAGACACTTTCAGCAAGTTCTGAATTGTAACTTGATTTGCATATTCTATTTAAGATCAAGTCTTCTTTATCCATAAAACACAGAGTTTATATATGGCACATGGACCAAGATAAAGGACCCACCAAGATAAAGGGCTCTCAATCTGGATTACCATCAATCTACAGACCAACACTAACTGGAGAACCCTAGGTTGCAATAGCATACACCATCATGTTAAGTTTACTTTGTATTGGCTAATTCCATGTCTGAAACACTAGAGTTGTAAGAGTTTGTGTCAAGCAAGTTGAAGATGACATCTCTAGAAGAATGAAGAGGACGAGCTTTGGTCGCATGCTAAGACGAGTCTATAGTTTCATGTTTCACAATACAAAACTTAATGAACCAGATGTCCACCATCAAAATGATACAGCCCTAACAAACAAATCCAAAATATACCCCCTACACTGTAGAACAACGCTAAAAACTATACCACAGGATACTCCCAAATCTAATAAAATTACAGAAAACGAAAGATCCCTATAAGTTGGAGAAAGAGAAGCCCATAACGATGGCCTGATTCTTTCCCAGGAAATCTCTTCTACCTCCCCACTATAGTTCTCGAATATTTTTTGATTTCTCTCCAACCAAATTACCTAAAGGACAGCTAACACAGTGCGATTCCACATTGTTTGTGCCTTCCTTCCACCACCAAACGACAAACTTTTCACAAAGCATGTTTGAAGGTGACTGAAGGATATTAACCCTTGCCTCCTGACTAACTGCCACAGCAGCCGCAATGCATATGAACAACGTAAAAACAAGCGAGTTCCAGATTCCGCCTCTTTTTTTGGGCAAAATGCACCAGTGAGTAGAAAGACAAACATTGAATCTTCTTTGTTTAAACGAAAGTGTCACATCAAGAATATTTTAACCATTTTTACGTTTTTTGGACTCCTATTTTGCTGCAAAGAGTTCCTACTTACCATCCACGATCTTCTACGTTTATGATGCTTAGAGTTCGAACTCCATATAAACATTTTTGCAACTTTGAGGAGAACGTTTTGCAACCTAGAGCTTTGGAGTTTGTGTTGTCTTTGTGATGTTGCTTTCTCTCGTAGATGCTGTTGTGTTTTTTACTTTTCTGGTATCTTAGGCAACGTATGAATTTTTTTTCCATAATCTACAATAGTTTTATGTATGTATCCATTGTCCTTTTATGCCACTTATACCTTGCAATATCATATGAGAAACCAGACTGATGCCACCCAAGGGTGAGTCAATGTTCCTCTAGGTCAGACCTTGCCATGTAATGGCTACAGGGGACATTAAGCATAGCATTGGCCTGGAGCAGACTGTTCTTACGCCTTGGGAGGGACTTTTTCCATCACCTCACATCACGTTGCTCTATGGAGAGCTGGTTTGATTGTTACAAACTAGCCAAGTGGTGGCCACAAGGAAGAAACAGTAGATTCTTATTTATGCCCTTGGTTGTAATGTTGACATATAAACATTAAGAATCTTACATTTACATGCACCATTAAGTAAAAGTTAAAAATACTTCCATACTTGCATTGGTAGAGGAATACAGATGAACTATATCAGGCACCGAAGTAATACAGAGCTGCTAAATTAAATTTAACAAAAATAAAAGAAGTTATTTTCATATACAGGGACAAGTTTAAAAAGCTATTGAAGAAACTGAAACCGAAACATTAAGGGACACTTACCGTAGCTGGTTCCAACATGCAGCCGAAAAGATTAAAAAGGTCCCTGCATAAGAATTCCACATGAAATAAATTACAAGAGCAAAGCAATTAGTCTCTCGTCAATATCACAATTTAGCTTAGAAGTTAGAACATAAATTCACATAGTTTTGGCTACATCAAGTAAACACAAAGTTATCATTGTCAAAATTGGAACTCCACGGACGAAAGTGAAAATCGTAGAAAACTAGAGAAATAAATTACAAAGATATTATTGATAAGCTTGCAGTCTGAATCCACAAAAAAAAAAAAAGGATTGAACTCCAAGCATAACTTGGTGGAGGGTTTACAAAGACAAGAATTTGGGAATTGTGAAGCAAAGAAGAATGAATAGCTTTGCTTTTGAATTTCTTTCTGGGTCCACCTCCACCACCACATAAATGACATGAGGAAGACATTTGAAAACAACAGCAAAGAAAGCAAAAGTCTGAAATGGATGGATGGTGAACTTAAAAATCATTTGGAATGAATGATAAGGACATTAATAAATGTAAAAAAGCACAGAACATCAACAAAATTATAATAATAAAGGATAAAGAGACGAAGAAAAGTGCAAAAGCAGTAAGCCGCAAAATCATAAAAGTAGCCTACCCGAGTATCCAAGTCATTAAGAAAGCAAGAGACAGACCGTTCGTGGATTTGTTTTTGTAGTTTGTGATGATTTGAGGTATCTCAGCAACACCCCAACTCACCACACTGACTAAACCCAGTGTCAGCGAAACGCCGTCTTTGACGCTGCAAAGATTATACTCCATGTACTTCCTCACCCATTCCCAACAATGCCCATCTCTCGTGGGCCCCACTGCCATTCCTACCATCACTGTATTGTATTGCATGCTTCTCTCTCTCCCTCTATTCTCCTGTTCTCTTCTCTACCAACACAGCCTTCCTTCAATGTCCCCCTCACTCACGCTCTCTGTGGGTTTGTTTGAGTTGTGTGTTTTGAGTGAGAGAAAAATTAGAAGACAATTTCAATTTCTAATGAATTCCAAATGCACAAAAAAAAGTAATAATAATAAAAGGCAGACCATAACTAGGAATCAAAAACGTTATGTAAATATCCATATATTTCTATTTGGAAAATTAACAAATATCCAATCAAAAAATCCTTTTTCCTTTGGAAAAATTGTCTCCGTCATTTTCTCAGAAACGATAGCATCAAAGGCAGTGCAGGCCAGTGTGTTGCTGCTTGATGAGTTAAATCCAAAAATGCCGAGAAATAATTCACTTAAAAAGAAAACAAATATATATTAGGTAAAATGTGATTTTTGGTCCGTGTAGTTTACCATTTTTATCATTAAGTCTATATAGTTTCAATTTGATCAATTTTATCCTTGTAATTTGAATTTCAAGCCATTCAAGGACAATCCCAAATTTTGTTCAAATTTTTGTTTTCATGGAGGGGCGTTTAGGTCCAATCTATGGTCTCTCCCCAACCACTCCCACAGCCCCTCCTATAGCTTTTCTTCTACTTTCAAGTCTTAAAGTCCCTCACCTCCAATCTTGAATAAAAAGTTGTGTGACTTTTTAGTCTTAATCTCTACTTTTTGTTTTTGGGAATTTGAGTTCATGAGAACATATTTCGGGCAATGTATGTGGAATTAGGATTGGAGTTTGATATTAGGAAGAAATAAGGGTGTTGAAGAAAAATGTGAACCACCCAACATAATTTTACCACAACAATTAAATAATGGGGTTTTATTATTTTAGGTTCGACCCATTCGAGACGCACTGTCTCTTAATTACAATCAATTACTTCAAGGAAACACTCTTTGATTCCATCATAAAGAAACAGAACGCGTGTGTTTGGTTTTGCGGCTGCTCCCAAGTCCAATCTTAGGGTGCCTACGTATCCCTTGCGAGAATCAAGCCACTTGTAGTTCAAAGAATTGCAATGAATAAATGACTCATTGCAAAAGGGGGAATTTGAATGAATTTGAATGAAAAAGTGTTTGAGTGAATTTAGCTGAATAAACCAGGGGTTCAATTTTGATGTGTGTTTGGGGTACATTTGGTTAAGAATAAACCGAAGATTCAAATTTGGTTGCGGTTGCGTCCTACATACCCTTGATGGGATCAAATCGACGTAGTTCCAAGCTGATTTGGAAATTAATGGGTAAGTGTGGCCCACTAATTAAGAATTTGTGTCTTTGAGACAATTTGGAGATGTTGAAAATTTTCATAGGTAAATGACTCATGAAGGCATTAATACGGTCAATGTCCAAGAAAAATAATGTGCAATTTTGATGAACCCACTAATTTTCTAAAATTGACATTTGCATTTGGGAAAGTATTTGGGCGAATTTGGTTAGAATAAACTAGGGATTCAAATTTGGTTGGGGTTGCGTCTATTGGGATGTTAGACTGCCTAAGTACCCTTGACGGGATCAAACCGATGTAGTTCCAAATTGATTTGGAAATTAATGGGTAAGTGTGGCCCACTAATTAAGAATTTGCGTCTTTGAGACAATTTTGAAATTTTAAGATTTTCATAGGTAAATGGCCCATGAGAAAAATTGGAAATTAATTGGTAAGTGTGGCCCACTAATTGAGAATTTGTATTTGAGATATTGAAATTTGCTGTCTTGGGAATTAAGGGGCACTTTGGATTTGAGCCCACTAATCCATGATTTGTGAATTTAAGAACTCTGGACCAATTGTTTGCCAATTGGATTTTTTAATGGACAACTCCATTGAGCTTAAGACTTGTAATGGAATAAGCCCATCGTATTTAATACTATCAAATCTTGAGATGCGAGATTGAAGATGTCGGGTCTTGAGATATTTGCTTTCACTTGACAGCAAGATATTTTAATAGGCATAACTTAGACTTTGTGTTTTGGGCTCTTAGACTTGTTGCCTAATCTTTGTGACTTTGTACAACAAACCCATGAAGCCCACTTCAACTGATTTGGCAGTCCTTGATTGACTCAGCTTTGAATTTGAGCGGAACTACCCTGTTTGTACCATATTGACCCTCCACTCATACGACGACACGTGGATCATATAAACTCACCCAAGTACCCAAGGCCTCAAACAATCGGCATCGGCTCCCGATAGCATTGTCTCAAAGCTGCAAACAGCCGGCATAGGCCCAACTCGTCTACAATCGGCATCCCTTACCGATTGTAGAAAAATCAACCTCGAAGCACCCGCCCGAAATATCTTGAGACTCGTGTCAACCTCATAGGGCCCTCCCACGAGTCCCACATCGAAAATGAGTGCTAAGAGCATCCAATATGCCCGTTATAAATAGGCCCCTTCACTACAATACAGGGGTAAGACTTTTTAGCTTGACTTTTATACTTTTATATGGTCAACAGCAAAAGCTCTTAGAAAACAAACTTACTTTGGCATCGGAGGGTCTTAGGCTGGTTCCACACGGTTCCATAGACCTTACGAGTCTCGGCTTCCTTCCATTCAGGATTAGCATCTAGGACAGGAAGAATCTGCATCCAAACACTCAATCGATCTCTCGATCGTCCATCTCACTTGTAAGTTGCACTCATCTCTATCCGTTCAGTTTTAGTGCCAACGGGTGGCGCCGTCTGTGGGAATCGCTTATCGATTAACCCATATCTCAAAAGCTCTAGACCAAAAAATGAATCCATCTTCGGTCCTCCCTGCCGATGGCCCAATCCTCGGCCTCGGCAGCGAGCCAAGCCAAGCTTTATTGCTTCAGGACGCCACGGACAGCGGCACCTGCTCGACCGACCACTCTGGAGGCTCGTATGGAGACCCTACAACAGGATATGGCAAGAATGCAGGAGCACAACAATATTCTCGCCTCTAAATTGGACGACACCCAGAGGCAACTACATGATCAACAAACACACTCCGCCCAACTGCAGAACGGTATGGAACGAACCACGCAGCTTCGGCAGGAGAAGTCGTTTAAAGCGTGCGAAAGCCAAACGCTCAAGACAAGGGGAAACAGCAGCTGCAGACAAACCAACTGCCTCCTGAAGGCTGTTCGTACCCACTCCAAAGGAGCGCCATCCCGAATATCGAGTTTATTCCGATTGCCGTGATAGGATCAACGATCGACGGAGGGAACGGCAGTCCTCACCCATCCAGGTCCGGGCGAAGCTCGACGATCCCCGCCTGAGAGGCACTTGGTCCAAAATCTCCCATCCGCCAAAGGTACGGTGCGATTCGGTCTGGAGGAAACGGACGAGTCGGACTATATTCCAACTTCAGCCGGAACCACGATCTCTCGCGGATCGGCAGGGCGTTCAAAGGAGTACCATCGAGTGGATCCAGGGTGAACGATCGGCATGACGGACACTACGAGAAAAGTCCCAGCCGAACGGCGAGACCAAGAAAGACGAGGCCACAACGTCGGCCAACGCACAGGGAACCAAGCAACTGAACCCTTTGGTGACGATCTTCCCTCCACCGATCCAACCATTCGTCTCCTCTTCCAGAAGATGAATCGCATCGAGGAGGAAAGAACCAGGCTCGGACACCAACGTGGGGAACGGTACAGCCAGGGCCGTTCACCAATCGAATCCGAACATTCAGACACGAGAAAGAGGTCCAAGCACTACGGATATCGTTCTATTCAGGGGTGGAAGATCCCGTTACTCACATTCATACCTTCCAATCAGCTTTGGGTTGCAAAGGACGGACTCGGATGAAGGCCAATGTTTACTATTCCCTCCACCCTGACCGGAGCCGCTCTCGAATTGGTTCTACCGAATGGAACCGAATACGGTTGACTCTTTTAATCAGTTGAAACAAACCTTCCTCAACCATTTTATGATTCAGACCGATCGCCTGTATTCCGCTCGATGACCTCTATACCGTTCGGCAGGAGGACGATGAGCCTTTAAGGGAATATGCGGCTAGGTTTAGCCATGAATACTCACGATGCCCAGAACTCGACGATAGGGCAGCCTTCGGTGCCTTCAAAAGTGGCCTTCGGTCGTCCCAGTTTCGCTATCTGGTCCACAGCAGCAACTGGACCACTTATTCCAAGCTGATGAAGTAGGCAGCTATCCACGCCAAGGCTGAACATTTCAACTCCAAGGGTTCGGCTTCGGCATTACCAAACAAAACGATGCCGACCGATCAGCCTTTGACAAAACACTATGACCGATTCCCGGCGGATCGAACAAAGAATCAGGCCCCCTACCGAACGGCACCCCCTGCCCCGCTTTTCTGAGCCACGAAAATAAACGAAAGGACTACTTCCACGATCGGCAGGACAGGAGCAAAAAGGGCAAGGACTCCGAGAGGCGGAACGCCTTCGGAGATCCGAAGAGGAATCGGCCCGAGCAAGTTTTCACTTTGCTCAACACCACCTATGAGCATGTTCTCCTCGCAGAAGGGGAAATGATACCGAAGCCGAACAATCGCAAACTCCCTCGGCAGAACGAGAAGGACATAGGAGTCTTCTGCCGATACCATCAGTACAATGGCCATGACACAGAATCGTGCATCGCCCTTCGGAAAATTGTGGAACGCCTTATCAACGACGGCAAGCTGGATCAGTATTTGGGAACCAAACCATCATCAGACAAACCGTCCAATCGGCAGATCAATATGATCAGTGGAGGAGCTCCCCTCACCGAAACCAGCAGCCGATCTGTGAAGGACTATGTCCGTGCCGTTCGGCACCCCCAAATTCTCAACGTGGCAGGAGGACGCAACGACAAAATCCGGCGAATCGGTTGGGAACCTATCACCTTTTCCGAAGAAGAGGAGCGAGGCATCATCTTCCCCCATTTTGATCCCATGATCATCCGAGCCGACATCTCCGACTTCGATGTAGGCCGAATCCTCATAGACACCGGCAGTTCGGTCAATGTACTATTCGCCGACGCTTCCAATGCCCTCGGCATAGATCCGCAGCATCTGAACAAGGACATCACCCCTCTCCTAAGCTTCTCTGGTGACGTGATCGAACCGATTGGCAGTATCCTACTCCCGTTTAAGGTTGGCACCATTCCCAGGCGAACGATCATCTACACTCACTTTTTGGTGGTTGATTGCCCAACGGCGTATAATGCCATCATCGGCAGGACGGCGCTCACCAACATGAAGGCCATGCTGTCACCACATATGCTCCTCCTCAAGTTCCCCACCCACGCTGGCGTAGGCCAAGTGCGAGGGGATCGTTGAGTGCACGGACATGTTACGTATCAGCAACAAAGGAATCGGCAAGAGCCACACCTCGCGAAGCATATTCAGCTTCTGCCAACATGCCTATGCCGAACGGCAGGGGACGGACAAACCGGATGATCCCCGAGATGAGGCCATCACCCCATAAGCACAACCCGTTGAAGATTTGGAATCGGTCACCCTTTCCGACGCACAGCCCGACCAGACAGGGTTCGAATCGGTACTACCTTGAGTCCAGCACTGCGTACCGATTTCATTGCTTTCTTGCGTGCCAATACAGAAGTCTTCGCTTGGTCGTACGATGACATGCCTGGCATTGCCCCGAGCGTCATCAGCCACAAGCTCAGCATCTGCCCCACTTTCAAACCCATCAGGCAGAAGCGACGGGCCTATGATGCCGAACGGTATGAAGCAATGAGGATCAAGGTGGAGAAATTACGCACAATCGGCTTCATCCGAGAGGTCACTTACCCAATTTGGCTGGCCAATTCTGTCCTGGTCAAAAAGTCGAGCGGTGCCTGGCGAATGTGCCAGGACTATACCGATCTAAACAAGGCTTGCCCCAAAGATAGTTTCCCTTTGCCAAGGATCGATCAGATGGTAGACGCAACAGCAGGCCATGAACTTCTCAGCTTCATGGACGCATACTGAGGGTACAACCAGATATTTATGTGCCCTGCCGATCGCGATCATACAGCATTCATCACCGACAAAGGGCTCTACTGTTACAACGTTATGCCGTTCGGCTTGAAGAACGTTGGGGCAACCTACCAGCGCTTGGTCAACAAAATCTTCTCTGAGCTCATCGGTACCTCGATGGAGGTTTATGTGGACGACATGCTGGTCAAGAGCAAAACGGCCGATTCTCATCTCCGTAACCTCTCCCTCATGTTCGATGTCTTGAAGAAGTACAACATGCGCCTCAACCCAAGCAAATGCGCCTTCGGCGTCTCTTCAGGCAAATTCCTTGGCTTCATGATCAGCCAAAGGGGTATCGAAGGTAACCCTGAAAAAATCAAAGCCTTGCTCGACATGCAGATTCCGAAGACTCAGAAGGATATCCAGAGTCTCACGGGGCGTGTCGCCGCTCTGGCTCGGTTTATATCCAAGGCTACCGATCGGTGTGCCCCTTTCTTTAAAGTCCTCAAAGGAAGCAAACGGCAGATTGTTTGGACTGCCGAATGCGATCGAGCCTTCCAGGATCTCAAGGCCTACATGAGCAGAGCGCCCCTGTTATCCACCCCTCTTCCTGGCGAAGAGTTGATTCTGTATCTATCAGGATCGGCAACGACATTAAGCTCCGTGCTCATTCGCAAGCCGAACGGCATAGAGCTCCCAATTTTCTATACCAGCCACGCCTTGCAGGATGCCGAGATTCGGTCCCTGAGCTGGAAAAACTGGCCTATGCTCTTGTTCTCTCAGCACGCAAGCTTCGGCCGTATTTCCAAGCCCAGCATTACCGTTCTCACCAATCAGCCTCTACGTCAGATACTACAAAGACCGGAGACATCAGGTCGGCTGGTGAAATGGGCGATTGAGCTTCAGCGAATTCGACATTCACTATCACCCTCGGCCTCCCGAGAAGGGTGAAGCGGTAGCTGATTTCATCTCAGAAATGACTACATATGAAGGACCCACCCCAGACGATGCCGACCCTAAATCGGCTTCGGCAACATCAGTCACTCATCCAACCGAGGGGAATTTCAGTCCGTCGATTCCCGTCTGGACACTCTATGTGGATGGTTCGTCTAACCGACAAGGAAGCGGAGCTGGTTTAGACTAAAAACCCCTGACTCAGACAACCATCGAGTACGCCATACGATTCCAATTCCAAGCTTCCAACAATGAAGCCGAATATGAAGCTCTCTGGCAGGCCTTCGGCTCGCCAAGGGAATGGGCGCTGAACAGCTGAACATATGCAGCGACTCACAACTTGTCGTTAATCAGGTACGGACCGAATTCGAAGCCAAGGATACCTCCATGGCTGCCTACTTAACACACGCTCGCCGACTGCTCCACCACTTTGCTGCGTATCAAGTTCAGCAGATCCCCAGGTCCAGAAACAGCCATGCCGATGCCCTGTCCACGCCTGGCATCAGCAATCGACGACAACGTAGGCCGCCACGTGCCGATCGAAATTCTTGATCAGCGCAGCACTAATGAAACTGAGGTACATGCCGTTCGGCAGGATCCAAGTTGGATGGATCCAATCCTCGCCTACCTCTCGCGTGGAACGTTACCGACCGACAAGGCCGAGGCCAAAACTCTCCACCGCGATCGGCACGATACTTAATTTTAAATCAGATTCTCTATCGGCGTGGTCATTCTTTACCCCTGCTTCGGTGCATGACTCCGCAGCAGGGCAACTACATCTTGCGCCCGGTCTCTGGCCTTCAAGACCATTCGGCAAGGGTATTACTGGCCGACCCTCCATACCGATGCCACCTCACTAGTCCATAAGTGTGATCAATGCCAACGCTTCGGCCCTCTTCCCAAACTACCTGCCGAACCACTCACTCCGATTGTTAGCCCATGGCCCTTCGCTCAATGGGGTTTAGATCTCATCGGCCCCATGCCCCAAGCAAAGGGACAGCTCAGTACGCCATCGTCGCGTCGACTACTTTACAAAATGGACAGAAGCCGAAGCTTTGGCCACCATCACCGCAGCCAGGGTTGAGAATTTCGTATGGAAAAATATCATTTGTCGATTCGGCCTCCCGAACGTGATAATCACCGACAACGGAAAACAATTTGACTCCTCTCAATTTCGGCATCTATGCCACCGATTCGGCATCAACTTGTTCTTCGCATCCCCAGCACATCCACAATCAAACGGCCAGGTCGAAGCCATCAACAAGATCATCAAGAGGACGCTGAGGAAGAAGCTTGGGGCGGCTAAAGGAGCATGGCCCGATCTCCTTCCGGAAGCACTATGGGCCATCAACACCTCCTCCGACGGTCGACTGGTGAGACACCATTTTCCCTCGCTTTCGGTACCGAAGCCGTTGTCCCTATCGAAATCAACGCCCCATCATGCCGAACGGCATTATACAATGCAGAGCAAAACGAAACCCCACTCGCACTCAACCTGGACCTCATTGATGAACACCGTTCCCAGGCTCAGCTTTGGAATGCTGCTTACAAGCAACGGACCTCTCGCTACTATGACTCGCGCGTTAGACGCCGATCGTTTAAAGTGGGGGACTGGGTTCTACGTAAAGTCTCTCTCACCACCAAGGACTCCAACGACGGCACCCTTGGCCCTTCATGGGAAGGTCCCTATGAGATTGTTCAGACTGCCGCCCAGGAACTTACCGATTGCGTGGTACCGATGGCCAGACCCTCGGCCACCCTTGGAATATCGAGCATCTCAAATACTACTACAAGTGATCACACCTTCGGTCTTCACCTTCGGTCATCACCTTTGTACAATTAATCACACCTTCGGTTGTCATCTTCGGTCGTTATCTTTGTAATCGGTTTATTTCAAATCAATCCCTATTCTATACATGCAGCATTGCCCAAAACAAATGGTATTATACTCTACATATGTTACCAACGGCATGCACACATACACGAATATTGGAGTTAACAAATAAACCGAACGCAAGCGAACATTGGATAAAATAGCCACAGAAGGGCAAACCGTTTCAACAAAATGCCGTTCGGCATATTTCAAAAATATTGTTTTTACATTTCCAAAACAAAACCAAAAGGAAAGTACAAAATTTTTACACATCAAGGGGCTTGGGGTTCGGCATCGCGCTGCACCTTCAGGCTCGACGATCGGCACACGGAGGGGTTTGGCGCAGGGAGGTTTCCTTCCTCCTCACTACTAGATTCGGTGTCATCGGTTTCCTCGGCCTCGGCATCCTCGCCCTTGTAAGCCTCCACCATCTCTTCAGTCACCCCTTCCGGCAGCGGTGGTGGATCCCGGAGGAAGTTCAGGTTCAGCTTCTTGTCAGCATTGTACCGTTTGAACCGGTAGAGAAAGTCGTCACATTGCTCCATGACTTCTTTGTCCACCAGAAGCGTGAACCCTCTCTACGATCGGTAGTCAGCAACGGCTTTCGCCTTCGCCTCTTCCAGAGTTTATATGATCCACGTGCCTTCGCCTCATGGGCAGCCACTACCTCCAGCTCGGTCGCCGCCAGCTTCGACGCAAGCTCAGCAATTTTGGCCGCGTTCTCCTCGGCACGCCGATCGGCCTCCTGGAGCATCTTTCCGGCATCGGCAATCTTTGATCGGCCCTCATAAAATTTCTTCTGATACCGCTCGGCCGCATTGACAGCTCGCTTTGCGCAGAGCCACATGTCCATGTTAGCCTGCAACACAAATGGAAACATTAGTACAAATCCTACACTTACCGCTGCCTGAAGCCGGAAGGCCCGACCGGTCTGCTCACGCAATGTCTTCGTCGACAACTGCTCAATCTCCGACAGCTCCATCTCAGCGCCATCGATCACGCAATTGACGAACGGCACTGCCTTCCGAGGACAAGCTATGTTCACCGGCCCCTCCTCTCCCTCTTCTTCATCATCGGGAATCAGGACACGATGTTCCCTCATTCGGACCCCTTGGACGCTTCGGCAGCGGGGTCGCATCAAGAGCCCCCTCGATCATCCTTTTGCCAGTGACCTGGAGGTGGACCTCTCGAACAACTTCAGCTTCGGCCACCCGATTCTCTCGCGCCGATCAGCCACCGTCTGCTCATCCGCCGAAGTCCCTCCAGGAGACACCGCCGTCTCTTCTTCTTCGGCCTTGGGGACTGAACCTTCTTCGGCTTCGCGCCCTTGCCCCTCCAGGACGCCTCTTTGTCGCCTCGCTCATAGGCCTCCCTCCTGCCACCGCAAAACACACAAAGTCAACGGTCACAGGGAAGATAGACAAAACAGACCCTACCGAACGGCAGCTCTTACTTTGCCTCTTTTCTTCTTCCTCTTCCTCTTTCACTCTTCGGTCGTGTTCGGCTCTACCAATCAGTCCTGCCTTGAACAAATTCTTGAAGTAGAGCAGCTCCTTGAAGAACCGATCTTCTTCAGCAATCTTCACTCGCACCCTCTCGATTGCTTCCACTTCTCTGATTGGTGCGGCAGGCCGTTTCAAGGACACTGAAACACAAACAGCCAACGGTTAGCAAAAAAAAAAAAAAAACCAACACTCCTGCCGAACGGCAGGCCTTAACCTACCGACTTTGGAAGGTTGTAGGGATCCGTCTCTCTACAATCACCCCGGTGCCGATTCCCAGTCACCAGAGACAATTACTCGACGCTTACACCACGTCTTCTGGGAGCTCGGCACCCCAACCATGAAGTGTCCACGCTGCCCTGCCGATAGATAGTTGGACTGAACCCACCCACCATTATCGGCACTCTTCGCCCTCGTCACATGTTAAGCTCATATTTTCATACATATACATGCCCAATTTACTTACTCATTTTGCTTAGTTTCTTAGAATTTTGAGTTTTTTGCCTCTCTTTGTGTGTTTTGTAGGCCAAGAGAGCAAAAGAGCATAATTCATGCAATTCAAGCATGTTAAGGCCTCATTTGGATGAATGGATGAAGAGCTTCAAGACAAACTCATTTTGGCTACAGCCCCTTGCCGGCCCAGTTTCGTTGGTCATAATGCAAGCTTTGTTTCAGCAACCTACACAGCTCGACTGAGGCAGCATTCTTCACGAAAGGTGTTCCAATGGGTGTGTACTATAACATATCCAAAATTCAGCCCTATTGGATAAATCTGGAGTCCGTTACCTAGCAAACACAGAGCCATGGTCAGGATGGATTTTATCAGCGCGGAAAATGAGTTAGCAATTTGTTTCGGCCTTAACTTCTTCATCCGAGCTTGGATTGGGCCAATACTTGTGTGGTTGGATCATACACATTCTGAACTTCACAATGGACATCTTAAAGTAATCATTTGATTCAGCCTAGCCCAATTCGTAGGCCCTTGAAGTTGCTGGTCATGCTGACCTCAGCATGTGCCTGGTTGGATGCTTGGTCATGATGGCATAAGCATGATGTGTTATTGATTGTGGGGAAGTTAGGTGAGGCAGATGCATTTATTATATTTGGGTGGAATGTTGCAGCAACCAAATGGTATAAACAAGAGGAAGTGGATGCTACAACACTAAGCCTAAAGACAAGAAGAATTGTTTTCAAATGTAATTGTGTGTTAGGTGAAATAGGTGTGGTTGGTGAATTTAATTGTATAATCTGATTCACCTAACCTCTATGCCTATAAATTGGGAGTCTCCAAAGAGCTAAGGGAGTCAGAAAGAGAGTTCCAATTTTACACTTCCATTGTACACAAAGAGAGGGAAAGTTGAGAGTCACAAAGGGAGAGAAGGGAGAAGGCAGCAGCTGGGAGGCTTTGGCCTCCTAGCAGCCATGGAGGTGAATCTTTTCCATCTCTAGCATGCTGTCCCTATCTTCTTCTCCTCCCTTTGTCTTTTATTTTCTTCTTTTATTTCCTTCTTTTTACTTTGTTTTTCAATTATTAGTTTTAATAAACATCTTGCTAGTCTTGTATTATGGTTTGAGTTTATAAAGTTTGATTTCATTCATGAATTCTTCTTCACTGTTTTAATGGAGCTGTTTTTGCATCCTTTGATTGATCACCTAAGGTTTTATGCATTTTGCTCTTGTTGGGAAGGTTTGGGGATCATCTTCATTCCATCCATTAGCAACTTATGTGATTTGGTTTCTAGGTCTCCTAATGTAAACACCATGCTTGGGGTCCTTGTGATGTTCAATGCAATTTGATCCAAACACCATGGACTTATTGTGAGCATCTTCATGAGTGAATCAATTTGTTTACTTGCTGCCATAACATGATTAGAACAATTAGGGTGGATTCTAAAACAACACCATCTTGTCCTTGTTATTTTCCTTCTTCTTGTTTTGTTTCTTTTGTTTTCATTTTTGTTTTGTGTAGGAAAACTGAGTTGGATCATTCAATCACCAATCCCTGTGGAATCGACCTCGCACTTACATATCCTAAACTACCAACGGTTCGTGCACTTGCGAGTATCACAAGTTGAGGATGCGGTTGAACCCATTTTGGTGCAGCTGTATCTACGCAACAAGTTTTTGGCGCCGTTGCCGGGGACTGGTAACATTGTTTGATTCTATTTGGTTTCCCTACTTTTTATTTATTTTTATCTTTTTCATAACTGGACAGTTTCATGTTTTAAAGTTAATGAGGTTAATTGATAAGTTGTGTTTGTAGTCCAACGGACAAGGACAATTGCCTGACAAGCAAGAGAACTGGGTTTGAGTCCCAGCTTACACAACACCCAAAAACAAAAAGGTTCAAGTAGCATGTTGATTATTTCTAGTTTCTGGTTTCATTCACTTGTTCTTAATTAAATATCTTGTTCAAGTTTACATAAACACCATATGACTCTTGGACTGATTAGTGAATGAATGGGTAGATATTGAAGACAAACACCATGTTTAAATTCTACTTCAGGACAGACTAATCCCCCCTCCACTATCTCACAGCTCGAAGAGCTAGCAGATTCAGAACTCCCACTCTCTTCGGCAGAACTCCCCAAGGACGACTCATCCTCGAATGCCCTCGGACTACGCCTACGCTCGGATTCGGTATCTGACATCTACAAACAACACACGAAGGGACACTAAGGGCTATGCTAGAATCAAAATCCTATTCTACCTCCTAAAAACACTATGTTCATGCGTGTTCATGCTCGTTCATACATTGTTCAAACAAAAATTCATGGAATTCAACACTTTGATCCATGGAAATATGAAAACACGACAACATACCTTGTTTGCACGGTGGCTCAAGCTCGCGGAAATCGCCTCCGCCTTGTTCAACCTCGCCGGAAATCGCCTGCTCAGCCTACGCACGATTGCGGAAATCGCCTCTCACAAGGTCTCTTTGCTCTCAAAAAACTGCAAGTATTCGAACTCTCGTCTCCTCCTCACATTTATAAAGCCAATCTAGCATCGGGATACGAAACGACGCGACTCTTCACAGCCATGCCGACACGTGTCACACATGCACAGGGAAGCCTAAACTTTGTAAGTTGAAACGTTTCCACTCCTCAGAGACACTTCAACTTCCTGAACGTCAGCAGATCTAGCCACCTTCGAGCACAACTCCACTAACGAACGGCAGGCGCACATTGGACAATTTCTCAATCACCTCTCGTGCCGAACAACAGGCGCACATTGGACGATTTCTCAATCACCTCTCGTGCCGAACGGCAGGCGCACATCGAATGATTTTCTCAATCACCTCTCGTGCCGAACGGCAGGCGCACATCGGATGATTTTCTCAATCACCTCTCGTGCCGAACGGCAGGAGCACATTGGACGATTTCTCAATCACCTCTCGTGCCAAACGGCAGGCGCACATTGGATGATTTCTCAATCACCTCTCGTGCCGAACGACAGGCGCACATTGGACGATTTCTCAATCACCTCTCGTGCCGAACGGCAGGCGCACATTGGATGATTTCTCAATCACCTCTTGTGCCGAACGGCAGGCGCACATTGGATGATTTTCTCAATCACCTCTCGTGCCGAACGGGAGGCGCACATTGGACGATTTCTCAATCACCTCTCGTGCCGAACGGCAGGCGCACATTGGACGATTTCTCAATCACCTCTCGTGCCGAACGACAGGCGCACATTGGACGATTTCTCAATCACCTCTCGTGCCGAACGGCAGGCGCACATTGGATGCTTTCTCAATCACCTCTCGTGCCGAACGGCAGGCGCACATTCGATGAGTTCCCACTCACCTCTCATGCCGAACGGCAGGCGTTTCAAAACCCTGACCTACACTGGCCTCTCCAACCATTCGGTACATGATGCCGTCTCTCTTTTCCAAAGCTCACTCGCTCGGGTACTTGGGGGACTACATACCACCATCGGCAGCTATGAGACCATCAAGTCCGGGTCAGAATGCCGAAGACATATTCAAGTGCCCAACCGAGAAGCTTCTCAATCGGCAACTTGGGGGACTCCTGTTTGTACCATATCTGACCTTCCACTCATACGACGACACGTGGATCATATAAACTCACCCAAGTACCCAAGGCCTCAAACAATCGGCATCGGCTACCGATAGCATTGTCTCAAAGCTGCAAACAGCCAGCATAGGCCCAACTCGTCTACAATCGGCATCCCTTACCGATTGTAGAATAAACCTCGAAGCACCCGCCCGAAATATCTTGAGACTCGTGTCAACCTCATAGGGCCCTCCCACGAGTCCCACATCGAAAATGAGTGCTAAGAGCATCCAATATGCCCTTTATAAATAGGCCCCTTCACTACAATACAGGGGTAAGACTTTTTAGCTTGACTTTTATACTTTTATATGGTCAACAGCAAAAGCTCTTAGAAAACAAACTTACTTTGGCATCGGAGGGTCTTAGGCTGGTTCCACACCGGTTCCATAGACCTTACGAGTCTCGGCTTCCTTCCATTCAGGATCAGCATCTTAGGGGCAGGAAAGAATCTGCATCCAAACACTCAATCGATCTCTCGATCGTCCATCTCACTTGTAAGTTGCACTCATCTCTATCTGTTCAGTTTTAGTGCCAACATACCCTATTGCAAACGGACTTAAGATGGAGATCCTTCCAGGAGTGAAGCCTTGGTGTTTTGCTTTTACGAACCTGCCTTGAGTATGTGGGCCTGTGAAATTTTGAGGCATGATATTTCCCTTGCAAGTGGGAGAGAACTTGAATTGAAGGGCAACCATATATGTGGCTTAACCCCTGTGTATGGAACAAGCAGCTTTTCTAAAGAGATTATTTTTTGTTCCCCTTGCCGTGGGAGCCAAACATAAGGCTTGTAATCACTAGTTGGGGTAATTACATGAAGCCTTCTTTTATTCTCATTCCGGCTACCATCCTCTTTGTAACAGAACTCAAATTTTCGATAAGAGAGAAATAGGCTTTTGCCCATATTTTCTCTATACAACCAAACCAAAAGGAACACGCCAAATTCCTGAGATTTGTTCTTTGTAGTCTCTGTTAATGGCAGTGCATTCCTTTTTTGAGTTTTGACTGTGGAGCTTTTGCCGTGTGAAATGCTGTCTCTTCTTTGAAACAAAGATGGGTTGAGATCACTCTCTTTTGCCTTCTTCCTTTTTTTTTTGGTACTCATGAACACTCGCAAGGTGTTCGTGTGGACTTTTCACATAACATGGATTCATCATCCATAGAACTCAGCGTACGAGTTTTATACCCAAAATGATTATCATTCATAGTATTTGATTGAGGGTTACACACCCATGATGGATTTTGTATCCAAGAATTTTTTAGGGTGTAAGTAAAACCCAAAGCCTTTTGATTAAGGGTGAAACACCCAGGCTTTATTTCTAGGGTGCAAACCCAAACTTGTTTTCAGGGTGCAAATCCATATTTGTTTTTAGGGTGAAATACCCAAGCTTTGTTTCTGGAGTGCAAAACTCAATGCTTTGATTTCAGGGTTTATTACCCAATGATGGATAGAAGCTTTGTTGCAGATGCATCTTTGATTGCTTCTGTCTTGTTTTCCTCTCTAGCCATTCGGCTGTCCTTCTCTGCCTTTGTGGCCTTGTGAGCTCTCCTTTTTCTTTGAAGCCTCTTTTCTAGAGCTTGGGCTCACTACAGGGCGCTTGCTTCCTTTTTCTTTATTTTTATGTACAACAATATTGCTCTTCAAGCCAAGTGTAGATTAACTACCACAAACAAATCTTTCAGCTGCAGTTCTAGTTGTGGGGCCATAAAGGTAAGGAAAACTTGGGATTGCATGCCCAATTGCCTTATTATTATTTTTTTCGTTTGCTGCAGGGAGCAAAACAAAGCAATTTATCTTCTTGTGAATTGATTGCTTTTAGATAGGTGCTTTGCAAGTGGTGTAAGACCAAAAGGGATAAACTCCCTTTCTCTTGTTTGCTTGCCGTATGCCATAAGACCAAAAAAAAAAGGAAGATAAACTTCAACAGTGGGTTGACCACCACATCCATCTTCATCGCGGAAAAACCAAAGTCAGAGGTAAACCCCTGCTCATGATTTCCTTGCAAGGACACCTAGATTTGGTTTTGTTTTGTGATGACTGAAATCATCATGACAATCCCCACGGACCGAACTTGTGTTTGAGATGCTTGAAGGCATTATAGAGAGACCCAATGGTCTTGCTTGCTGTTTGGGATGCTTGAAGGCATTGTGAAGAGACCCAACGATCTAATGTCTTTGGATGCTGAATGCACCCTTGCGTGCTTGCTTCTCTCCTCCGTTCCTTCGACCCTCCTTTTTTCAGTTGTCTCCTCTATTTTATAGAGTGACTGTGAGAAAGAGTTTTGAGATGGAACAATTCTTGTTCAAATTGGATTCCTCCTCCCACTTGATCAAATGATCCTTTTCCATTATTTATCCATTCCTTTTCTCTAGGGATAAGAACTGGGACAATTTGACATACATGTTGTTTCAAAGTTGTTTTGAAAACAAGTGTTGTGTGGGAATCATACCCACCTAACGTTGTAGGGCTTATCTAAACCCACAATTTTTTTTTTGTGTGAATTTTTTTGGTTCAACAAAGGGAAAGGGTGGTTGTAGAGGAGTGGAGCAAAATGCTAAGTTGGAAGGTGGAGGAGGGTGGTTGTGGGGGTGGTTGGGTCATGGCTATGGGGCGGGGAGTGGGTTGGGCCGGGTGGGGGGAAGAGGGATGGGAGAAGGTGGTTGGGGAGAGACTGTTGGGTGGTTGGGGAGGGGTTGTAAGATTGGACTGAAATGCCCCTCAATGTGGAACAGAAATTTGATAGGAATTAGGGATTGTGCCAAAAATATGCTCTAAAGCCAAAATTATGGATGTTTCATTACCTTTTTGTAAATCGTAAGGGCAATTACGTTGATTTAGGTAGTAGTCTCATTAATAGTTATCTACCTAAACAATAAGTCCATGGGCAGTGAGATGCGGAAAGCGATGTAAAGAAGTTAGGTCCATGAAACCTTTACCTGTAACTCACACCTTGAAAAGTTCCTAGTCATAGATTTTTCAATTAAGCATTGACAGTCAGCAAAGAGTCAGCATACACTATATCTGCTCAATTTGGAGGATGATTTGTCTCAAGTCATTTGTGTAGTGACACTAGAGCAAGTGTATGGGTATTCACTAAAGAGTGAATTCACTGAATGCGATCAACTAAGAGAGCTTGTATGGAAGTTTTACCTACATGTCAAACAAGGTCTCCACAGTTGTAATAATGTAAATTACTCATAGACCAGAGGCACCGCAGTTGTCTCATGGAAGCGTTGTGAGCCATTGATCATGCTAAAGCATTGTGCTCCTCGGCGGCATGTCCTCAAGGTATGGTCGGGGTTCATGATCAATTCATGGAGACAAGTGAGTATACAACAAGGGATCTCTACCTTTAGTAAAGAGGGAGAATGCTCTGACCATATGATTCGGGAGTCTTCGGCCGAAGCACTAGGTGTGATTGAGAATAGTGACATAATCATATAAGTGATACAAGATTGGAGTTCATATTAAGGGCTTGACATGTGCCCTGATGATGTAATCAAGAGCATTGAGTTAGAGAAGGACTGTATTACATTGTAATTCCAATTGAATATGTTATCCACCTCATTCTATATTAACTTGGGTAACTGTGCTATGTTGCTAGCCGTCACTCATGGTTTGTGGAAGCCCATAAATGGGTCCTCTTTATATGGAGAATTAAAAATAGATTTTAATTCACAATTGATTAAGGAAGAGTCCAAATTGCCCACTGTCTTGTCGCTTAGTACGCAATGGATTGCACACCCATAAAGTGATCCAAGAGGATCTTACAAACAAAATAATTAAATAATCATATACTATTACATCTTATTTTATTATTTTAAAACCATAAATAATATTTGGTTTAAAACAACTGGTTTTACACCACCAAATTTGTATGGCTTGTACGTAAATGTTTTAAAACCATTCAACTCTTATAGTTTAAAAACACTTGTTATTTTCAGTTTGCTAGTTTAGGACGATGAACTTCTATATAAAAATGAAATAGACAAGCAGAACTCAAAGCAGTTCCTAAGCTTCTTCCTTTTGTTTCTCTAATTGTCTTAAAATTACTCTTGTTCTCTTATTCCTATAAACTAGGAATTCATAGTTCTATCAACTAGAAGTTTTGGATAAAGTGATATCAGAGCACCAGATCCGAGAGGGTGATGGTGGTTTATGGTCTCAACTCGCAACCAACGCAAAGCTTCCGGAGAAAAACTTTTAGGTCCTTTGCTTGTACACCAAAAGCCAAGGTCCAAGAGAGACATTATGACTGGACAAAACAACTAGGATAATTATAGAGATGGCGATCGCATCACTAAGCTTGAGCAACAAGTTGAAAACTTGTTAGCTTCAATCCTTAAACTCGTGGAGAGTTTGAAGGCTCGAAAACCTTCACGTCCATGAAATTCATATGACCCTAATCAAAACCTCAAGAAAAAGGTTGTTGAGGAAAGCGAAGATGAAGATGACACACAAGCTGATCCAATGAAAAAGGAAATGTTGATCCTGAAAAGCTAGATAATTGGATAGACACATTAGAAACTTATTTCACAATTTATAAGTATTTTAATGTATAAATTTACGAGTTTGAAACTTTCAAGCCATGCCTTTACATGGTGGAAGTCATATCGAAGACGGTATGATATCTCAGAATTGACTTGGAAGAACTTTAAGATGCTTTTGAGAAAACAATTTTATCCAGTTGGCTATGAAGATGAAAGATGGTATAAGTGGCAACCCTTCAAACAAAGATTTGGCCAGCCTGTACAAGAGTATACAACAGATTTCCACAACCAGGCTAAGGTTTCGAACATCGACGTCGATGACTACGATGTTTTCATGAAGTATAACGGAGGTCTTGCCTACTACATACGGAAAGAACTGAAATTGTTCACCCTAGATACTATTGAAGAAGCTACTGTGAAGGCCATCTCCATTGAGGCAAAAAATAAAAAAACTAACAAGAAGGATGATAGATCAAAACCTGTTAACAAAACTGAAGCTGGCAGAAAAAGGGGAAGTAGAGCAAGGAAGGCCAAACATAGAAGGTTTACTGTGACCACTGTCAAACCAGCAGGCATGCCAAAGACAAGTGAAGGATACTCCATCCTAAGTTGCGACCAAAGTGTGAGAAAAACAACCAGGGGAGAAATGACAGAAAAGCCACCTTAACTGGACAACGGGCAGAGGAGCTTCCAGAGTTGAGGCAACATGATGTTATACTTACCCTTATGACAAGAGCAACAGATCCTGAAGACATATACAACCGTGAAGAGTTATTTCATGTCAGTATTCAGGCGAAGCAAAGTGTTGTATGAGCTATCATTGACCCTGGAAGTTAAAAAAACCTAATTTCATAGGCTTTAGTAAGAAAAGTGGGTTTGGATACCACACCACATCTTAAGCCGTACCCGCTAGGATGGATTCAGAAGGATGCTGACTTACATATCACGAAGCAATGTACATTCAAATTTACTATCACTAATCAAGATATCGATGAGGTGACATGTGAGGTGGTTCCTTTGGACATTTGCCAAGTCATATTAGGCAATCAATATTTACCAGGACCGAGATGCCATTCACTATCGGAGGCTTCGCAAGTATCGACTTGTGAAGGATGGGAATGAGTTCCACATTAATGCTTGCAAGCCTCAAACTATAGATAATTTGCTGACAGCTAACCTAGCCAAGAGGTTAGTCAATTCATGTGGGCGATTCGTTTTGTTAATGATTCGACTGCAAGATCAGAGTTCTAGAGGCTGTGACACTGTCTACGTTGTCTTTATCTCTTACGCAATGCTCAAACATAGGAAAATTGCAGAAGTTTAAGGACTTATTTCAAGATGTCCATGGTTTGCCACAGCAGAGAGCTATGGAGCATGATATCCAATTGGTAGGAGATTTACCTCTACCAAACTTGGGTTTGTATCGCACTTCTCTAACGGAATCTAATGAGATCAAGAAGCAAATTAAGGGACTTTTTGAACAAGGAGTCATCAAACCTAGCTGCTCACCATATGGTTTGCTAGTGTTACTTGTGCTTAAGAAAGATGGAGGCTGGCATATGTGCGTTGATTATAGGGCATTCAACAAAATAACCATCAAGAATCAGTATAGATTGTCGAGGATTGATGACTTGTTAGATCAATTACATGGTGTTCATTACTTTACAAAGCTAGATCTCAAATTCGGCTATTACCAGGTTCGCATCCATGAAGAAGACACTTGGAAGATTGCTTTCAAGACAAAGCAAGGACTCTTTGAGTGGTTAGTCATGCCATTCGGGTTATGTAATGCTCCAGCCACCTTCATGCGATTGATGAATGAGGTACTCCGCCCTTTCATTGACAACTTCGTTATTGTATACTTAGATGACATTCTCATATTTAGTGTCACGTTGGAGAACCATCTTCATCATATTGCTCAAGTTTTGAAGGTTCTACGAACAAATCAGTTACAGTTAAACAGTAAGACGTGTGAATTTGGGAAACAACACCTTGTATACCTGGGATTCATTGTTGGTGTAAGAGAACTGAAAAATTGACCTAGAGAAAATACATATGATTTGTCAATGGCCTACGCCCTATTTAGTGACTGAAGTTCAGAGCTTTATAGGTGCATATGAATATTTGCGAAAGTTTATTCAACACTTTTCACAAATTGTAGCACCTTACATTCTCTTACAAAGGCCAATCAAAAGTTTGAATGATCGAGAAACCATGAAGAATCTTTCCTGTTGTTGGAATGAAAGATTCCAGAGTCCCCTGTACTAGCATTACCGAAATATGCAGAAACCATTTGAAGTGGAAGCAGATGCATCGAACTATGCCATTTCAGGATGGGAAACCAGTTGCATACCATTCTGAGATGTTTAGTGGAATGGTATTGAACTACCCAACTTATGACAAGGAGCTGTATACAATGCATCAAGCAGTGAAGCATTGGAGAGCTTACTTGTTGGGAAAAGAACTCGCAGTTCACTCAAATCATAAACCTCTTCAGTTTTTAACTACACAATCCAAGATGCAACAAGCTCGCCATATGAAATGGATGTCTTACCAATAACAATTCAATATTGTGATACAGTACAAGGAGGGAGCAACTAATAAGTTGGCATATATGTTATTTAGACCACTTACACCAGTTAGTTTTGCATTGCTAGTGGCTATGCAAATCCAACCCATTGTTCCTTCTGAATATGTCAAAGGGACACAGATGTTGATTTCAAATTGAAGGATGGACTAATGTACAAGGGAACACAATTGTGCATTCCAAAAGATGGCAACAGATTCCAGTAGATTCGTAAGGCTCATACTTCCAAAGTGTTGAAGAAAAATGTGTACCTCCCAACATAATTTCATCACCACTAATTAAATAATGGGGTTTTATTATTTTAGGTTCGACCCCATACGAGAAGCGGTGTCTCTTAATTACAATCCCTTGCTTCTTGCTTCACCCATTGATTCCATCATAAAGAAACAGAACGTGTGTGTTTGGTTTTGTAGCTGCCCCAAAGTCACTCATAGTTCAAAGAATTGCAATGAATAAATAACTCATTGCAAAATGGGGAATTTGAATGAATTCGATTGAAAAAGTGTTTGTGTGAATTTAGCTGAATAAACCAGGGATTCAATTTTGATGTGTGTTTGGGATGAATTTGGTTAAGAATGAACCAGGGATTCAAATTTGGTTGCGGTTGCGTCTATTGGGATGCTAGACTGCCTACGTACCCATGATGGGATCAAACCAATGTAGTTCGGATTTGATTTGGAAATTAATGGGTAAGTGTGGCCCACTAATTAATTAAGAATTTGTGTCTTTGAGGCAATTTGGAGATATTGAAATTTTCATAGGTAGATGACCCATGGGAAAAAGTGGAAATTAATGAGTAAGTGTGGCCCATTGATTTAGAATTTGTGTTTGAGAGATTTGAATTTAATCTTTTTGAAATTTGCGTGGGTAGATGACCCATGGGAAAAATTGGATGGTTTTGTACCATTTTTTCCTTATTGTCAATGTCCAAGAAAAATAATGAGCTATTTAGATGAACCCACTAATTTTCTACAATTGACATTTGCATTTGGGAAAAAGTTTTGGCAAATTTGGTTTGGATAAACCATGGCTTTTGTTTGGATTTGAGATTTGGAGAATTTGGTTGATGTAACCAGTTATTCACATTTAGTTGCGGTTGCGTCTATTGGGATGCTAGAGTGCCTTCGTACCCTTGATAGGATCAAACCAACGTAGTTCGAAATTCAGAAATTAATGGGTAAGGCCCCGTTTGGGATTGCTTTTTTTCACCAAAAACCTGCTTCACTTTAAAGTTAAGCAGTTTAAGGTGTTTGGTAAAAAGAAAATATCCTGATTATTTTAAAAGCAATGGCCTTTTGACAGCAGCTTTTAAGTGTGGCCAAATAATTTAGAATTTGTGTCTTTGAGACAATTTTGAGATTTTAAGATTTTCATAGGTAAATAACACAAATAATTATTAAACGGACCAAACTAAGAATTCGTTGTAACATATGTGACATGTAATTAGTTTACCTATAAATTAACTGAAGTTATGTCATGAAATTCATGCAATGTTGCAAGACAATGCAGCTTTGATCCTCTCCATAGTGCAAGCAATCAGATTGTTAACTGTTGCCACCGACCCGAGAGAGAGCTTGGCGGTCGGGGTAGAATCAACCAAAATCTGAAAGGCAACAGCGAGAAGGGAACCACCAGAGCCAGAATCCCCCATGCCTCCTCAATTTGGAAGGATGGCAAAGCCAGAAGGAAGAAGAGCAACATAGTCAGGGTCACTCCCATTTAGTACCACATTCATGGCAACAATGTCCACTGGAGCATAAATCACAAAAGAAGCTGTTTGGTCTGTGCAGCTCTCTTGCAGTATCAGCATGTTGCTCTGGCTTGAATTCGCACTCTACAAAATTAAGTTCATTTTTGAAAAGGGCAAGGTTAATAATTCATCAATTGTGATTTGGAGCAGAATATGGATTAACTAAGAAAATTAAAATAATAATAACAATAAGATCAAGCTACATTTACTCGCAGGAGAGACACGCAATTTCCAGTGTCACGAACATTAGTAATGTGTGCCATTTCTTGAACAATTCCACCATTGGAAAGAATGTCCCACTGCAACCACAAGTGATGAAGCTCAAGTAACTAGTCGAACCATTTTCTATATGTATTTCATGAATAATTTTAGAATACTAAACTTCCATCTTGGTTTTTCTCTATTAACAGAAAAGAAAACAAGACCACACATTTTTCCTTTTCTGAAAAACAAATGTTTTCCATATTAGGAGTGCAGTGAAAATCATACACATTTTCCCATTTTAGAAAAATTACTTGAAATGTGCATGTGATTTCCAGATATGCTAATGCTTGTCCACTAATGGTAAAACTTTGTATGCATATGCCATGTAAAGAATGAAACCAACCGAATCCTGGTTCATGTACTAGGTTTGGTACATTATTCTGAGATACATATGTCATGAAGGTCCTTGCAATAATTTGGTTAATGTATTAGATCTGATAGACCATCCTAAGAATTTGAAGGATAATTAATTCACGTACCTCATTACGAGAGTTCTCATCACGGAGGAATTCAAATACCCTTTTGGGAGGAACTGGAAGCCAGAAAGATGTGGCGGCGCTGAGCACAATACCGGGAGGCTTGCCAGGATCATCCACGCTCTTTCGGGTCATCACCCGAACATCATCAGCCCCGGTCCTGAGACAGTGTTGTCCATGTGTGAGTGGTTGATGCGCTTACTCTAGCATAGAAGCTTATGACCATCATTTCAGCCAATTTTAACATGCTTTTTCTGCCTTCTTGATTTGTAATCACTAATTAATCATGCATTTAAAAAAAAAATTAAGGCTAAATGAATCCACGCGCATGCACGACATGCTATATTAGACACATGTAATCTTTTAAGAGGACGTCTCTCGTGTTAGACAATACTATAACGTAGAAGAATAGCCCCACCACTACTACAAAAAAGGCAAAAGACGACGGGAATTCACCGTCGTGTATCGGGTTTTCAAACCGTCGTAAAATCGAGCGACATCTTTTGCAAAGTAAAACCACGACGGGAAATCACCGTCGTTGTTATAACTAACAACGTCATTAACAAAAAACAACCGACGTCTGTATACTGAAAAATGAACCAAAAAATTGTCTTGGACAAGAATAGACGACCTATTTTATACAAAATCCGTCGTGTAAATAAATACAATACGTCTTTAAATAAATAAAATATGACGTTATTAAAACATACGACGTCCAATATATTTATATAACCGTCGTGAAATAGTTTTTCCACTTCGTTTTTTCCATTAATATTGACGTGGAAATAGCGGTTAGGGTAAATCACGTCGTTGTTATAACAAACAACGTCATTAACAAAAAACAACCGACGTCTGTATACTGAAAAATGAACCAAAAAATTGTCGTGGAGAAGAATAGACGACCTATTTTATACAACATCCGTCGTGTAAAAAAATACAATACGTCTTTAAATAAATAAAATATGACGTTATTAAAACATACGACGTCCAATATATTTATATAACTGTCGTGAAATAGTTTTTCCACTTCGTTTTTTCCATTAATATTGACGTGGAAATAGCGGTTAGGGTAAATCACCGTCGTTGTTATAACAAACAACGTCATTAACAAAAAACAACCGACGTCTGTATACTGAAAAATGAGCCAAAAAATTGTCAAGGATAAGAATAGACGACCTATTTTATACAAACACAGTCGTGTAAATAAATACACTACGTCTTTAAATAAATAAAATACAACGTTATTAATATATACTACGTCTCATATATTTACATAACCGTCGTGGAAAATATGTTAGGCTCATGACTTACGACATATTTATTTCTATAAACGACGTCGTATTTAATATACAACGTCGTGATCATGTAAAAGACAGCCATGTTTCTCTATTTATATGTCGTCTTTAGCAAAATAATAGTCATCTAATCCATCTAAGACGTCGTCTTTTGTAACGTTCAGGTTCGATATCTGTCCTTTTAGACGTCGGTATTATGGTACTGGAGTCGTGTTATTTGTAATTACATGTCGGCTCTTTATGCTTCTCCGACGTGATATCGTTAATAACTGTTTCACAATAACGTCGTCTTTCTTCTATTTTAGTTCGCTTTTAGACGTCGGTAAATTCAATGCCGTCGTTGAATGCTCCAAAACGTCGTTTTTTATTGACAATTTTATGAAAACGGGCGTCTCTTTTTCAGTTTTATGAGGACCGTCGTTTTATAATACTGAACCAGTATTTTATGTACTGATTGTTTTGTGGCCAAAACCTGCATAATGAAAGTGAAGAAAACACATTACAATTTATTACAAAATTAATGTCATACAGGAGTGCCTGTTTAGGGCATAAGTAATTTCATAAATTACAAGAGCATCATTCAATCCATATATCTTCACACCCATCTCTAATATTTTGACTCCCAAACTCACCCACTAGTTCATCAAATGTGTCAACATTTGGCATCCCTCTAGTAAATGGCTCACACTCAATTCTCACATCACCTAAGACATCATCACCAATAACATCATTATATTCTCTATTAGGCGCTGATAACACTACCGACCAACCATGATGCATCGGGTCGTCAACAAAAAATACTTGTTTGACTTGAGAAGCCAAAACAAATTGGTCATTCCTGTGTCCAATTTTACTCAAATCTACAAGGGTAAATCCAAGTTCGTCGACTACAAGGCCGGAAGTACTATCTATCCAATCACACCTAAAGACTGGGATTGTAAACTTTTGGTAGTCAAGGTCCCAAATTTCTTGAATGACACCATAAAAACCCATATTTGAGAGAATTGGGTTTTTATCCTTGGCACTAGCAACTTGCATGGTATGTGCAAGTAAATAAACTCCACTATTTTGAACTGTCTGCACATCATCTTGTGCCTTGATGTTAAATTTAACACCTTTAATAAGATAGCTCCTATATAATGGCACTGCCATGTTTGGACCAGCTGCTAGCCACCTTAAATTTTCTGATACCCCATGATTGCCTCCCTCATCAAGTTCACTTTGAACCTGCAAATTAATCATATCTTAATTCAATCTAACATAGAAAGAAGAAAATTAAAAGTCCAATATGTTATTGAATAACATATACCTTGAAGTGTAGCCATTGAATGAAAGTGCTATTGTGCTTATCTTGCAGCCACTTTGTTCTCTTTCTAAATTTTGGATAAGCGGCCTTGATGTGGATCATATATTCCCTACATGACACGAAAAATTCAAGCATTACGGTCCCAAACATATAAGATAAACATAAGGAATAATTTAAAATGGAAACTTAAGGAATAAAACTCATACTCGATATAAGGTAGGACTTCCTCCGTATTCTCCAAGACATATAGATGTGCTTGGTTCAACAGGTCCCGATCAACTAAGCTCACTGTGCAACCTGATAATGGCTTTGAAACTCCTATCTTCTGACTTGATGGCACTCCAATTGTACTAGTATCAGATAAATGTTCAGTGCAAAATTCTACAGCTTCTTCAGCTATATAACGCAACCTTCGGATGAGTACGGTTCTGAACATACCCCTTTAGAACTTTCATATATCTTTCGAACGGATACATCCATCTAAAATATACTGGCCCACATAGACGAACTTCTCTGACAAGATATACTACTAGATGACCCATGATATCGAAGAATGAATGTGGAAAGTATTTTTCAAGCAAACACAAAGTAACTACTACATCTTCTTCCAACTTATCTAGCTTGGAAACATCAACCGTCTTTGCACATATAGCATTGAAGAAGAAGCACAAACGAGTTATTGCATACCTTGCAGGCTTCTCCAAAACAGAACGAATTGCCACAGGGAGCAATTGTTGCATTAAGGTATGACAATCATGTGATTTAAGGCCAAGAAGTCTTGAATCTTGTAAAGATACAAGATTTTTTATATTTGAAGAATAACCTTCAGGGACCTTCATACCATAGAAAGAATTGCAAACCGCTCTCTTCTCTTCTCTTGACAAATTCCAAGGCCCTGGAGGCAAACAAGTACTTCTTTCTCCATACTCCGGTTGCAAATTAGTTTTGACCCCCATGTTCAATAAATCTAACCGAGCAGCAATCCCATCTTTATTTTTTCCAGGGATCTCCAGCAATGTACCAATAATACTATCACAAACATTCTTCTCAATGTGCATAACATCTAGGACATGCCTCACTGGAAGGTATTTCCAATACTCAAGATCAAAGAATTTTGACTTCTTCTTCCAACAAACTCTATCACCATCATTTTCACCTCCACCTCCCCCTTTTTTCAATCCCCATATGTAATTAATATCTTCAACCATATGCAGCACTTCTTCTCCCATTAATGGCTCCAGAGGCGTGCCATATTCAGGTTTCCCATTAAAAGCTGCACGTTGCCTCCTATATGGATGATTGATTGGTAACCATTTTCTATGCCCAATGTAACAAATTTTGTGGCCATTTTTCAACCTGTGACTAGGTGTATCATCGCCGCATATTGGACAAGCTTTATATCCTTTAACAACACAACCAGATAAGTTTCCATAGGCGGGAAAATCATTAATGGTCCACAGTAATGCAGCTTCTAGTGTAAAATATTCTCCTATGTGTGCATCATACACTCCTCTAATCCCATCCCACAAAGATTTTAAATCATCAATCAAAGGCTCCAAGTAGACGTCTATATCATTTCCGGGTTGTTTAGGACCGGAAATCAATAAAGTCAACATCATGAACTTTCGTTTCATGCACAGCCATTGTGGGAGATTATATGTAACTAAGATAACTGGCCAGCAACTATATCTGCTACTTAGAGAACTGTGGGGATTGAATCCATCAGATGAAAGAGCCAATCTCAAGTTTCTCGGCTCATTACCAAACTCGAGCCATTTATCATCAACAAGTTTCCAAGACGGGAATCCGCCGATGAGATATCTGACCGTCAATTGATTTTCTAGCAGCATGCCAAGTCAAATTCTTAGCTGTCTCATGTGATTGAAACATCCTTTTAAACCTTGGAATTGGAGGAAAATACCACAACACCTTCGCTGCCACACCCTCTTTCAAGAATCCATCTTTGGTTTCCTTCCACCTTGAGATACCACAAGTAGGATAATTAGTTGAATCTTCATACTCCTTCCTATACAAGATGCAATCATTGGGGCATGCGTGGATTTTCTCATAACTCAGCCCCAATGCACACAAAGTCTTTTTTGCCTCATACATAGAGGCCGGTATTGTATTTTCCTTCTGGAAGCAACTCGCCCTGAAGTATCAATAATTCTGTAAAACATACATCACTCATCCCATGTTTTGCCTTCAAATTATACAACTTCACTAATGCCAATAACTTGGTGTACTTTCTACAACCAGGATACAATGGTTGATCTCCATCCCCAATCACATTAGCAAACTCATAAGGATCGGATCCAAAATCACCAAAATCATTATCATCCATCTCTATTTCTTCAGACACAAAACTGTACCTACTATGGTCATCATCTTCTTCAACATTTCTACTAGCATTAGTAGTTGGTTCCCAAGGTTCTCCATGAAATGTCCAATTCTTATAGCTTTGGTCAATTCCATTAAAGTATAAGTGATCCCTTATAATTCCAACTCCAAACAATTTCAAATTCACACATTTAACACATGGACAACGGATATGCGTTGTAGTTAGAAGATTTTCTACAGAAAATTGCAAAAATGCTTCCACCCCTAACTCATATGCCTTCGATCTTCTATCCAGAGTGCATCCATGACTTATCCATCTCCGACACTATATCCTATTATCTATAATAAGGTGAAAAGACAAGCAATGACTATCACTATAGCATATTATATAAGGTTTTAATAGCAAATAATATAGTATACAGACGACGGTTTTTAAACAACAACAGACGTATTACACATATATAGACGACGGGTTTTAAAAAAAACGTCGTCTAATGCTAGCAAGAAACAGAGGCCAGCGAACTTGAACCACGACGGTAGTTAAAAAATGCGTCATGGTATAAAAATACAGACGATGGTTTGTTAAAAAACCGTCGTCTTATGCATAAAAAAGATATCGAAATCCCAGTTTATTTTCAAGAACCCAAAATATATTCAGAACACAACATATACATTAATTTTTATGTTGGGTATTAAGAACACGTATACTAAGCACGAAACCAACATATACTAAGCATGAAAACATTAAATCCATTCTCGATTCATAATAACAGAGAGTGATTAAAAGATCCGACAACATTAAATCCATTCCCGATTCATGAAAACATTAAACATTAAATCCATTAACCCATACCGTCGACAACATTAAAAAATCACAAAACCCTTTACCACAGAACTGAAAATCATTCAATGAATTTACAAGCATGAGATTAGGGTTTGTACTTACAGGTAGGCAGAGCTCACAGATTATGGCCAACTTGGATTCGACGGAGTTGTAAACTTGGCCAACTTGGATTCGACGGAGAGCCCAACTTTGAATTAGAGTTGAAGTGAGAGAGCGGAGCGAAATGTTTTAGGTCATAGACTATGGCCAACTTGGTTCAGGGTTACAAGTATAAGAGTTAGAGCGAAATCTGAAAATTTTAGGTCGAGGTGAAATTTTTAGAAAGCGCGCTTTTTAAAAAACATCGACGGAAACAAAAAAACAACCGTCGTTAAAAGGTCAACCTAAACATGACGCTTATTTAAAAAATGACGTTGTTGTAAATATCCTTACGACGCAAAACCAAACTACCGTCGTTAACATGTCTAAAGAAATATGACGCCTATTAAAATAATTGGGTCGTGGTATCTCCATACGTCGTAAAAAAAAAAAAAGACGTATTAGAAAATTAAATAGACAAATATACCCTAAACCCTAATAAATAAAACCTAAATTATATATATTTTTTTAAAAAATAATTTTTCAAAAGGGATTAGGGTTTTATGGCCTAAAATATCTCGTCCATAAAACCCTAAACCCTAATCCCTTTTCTAAATTTATATAAACCCTAAACCGTAAACCCTAAACCATTAAAGTATAAGTGATGTTGTGACTCATGAAAACATTTCTCTTTTTGGTGGTAATTTTAAATTTCTATAACTCAAACTTAATTTTTTAAAGCTTAAGGGGGAAGAAAATATCTCAATGACTTCATAGGAGTTGACGTTGCATTTTTTGGAGTTATTTTAAATTTATTATGAATATTTCGAATTAAATAGAATAAAATATTATTAATAAAACCCACAAACGACGTCGGCGTTAATAAATTAACGACATTGTAAATCTTAATAAACGACTTAATTTTAAAACAAACGTCATTTAAAGTTAAAACCATGGCCATTTTTACACAGAAAACGACGTACAAACCATTTTCCACGACCTAAACTCTCAACCTCTCGCCGTCTAATATCAAGAAAACAACGTCGTCTATAGAACCAAGAGCGTCGTTTGAAAAATATTTTACGTCACTTTTTAAAAACTGTGACGTTGTTATGTGTGTACAACGTCTTTTTGAAGAAATGACGGTTTTTCACAACATGAAAACCTCAACAAATTTGGTTCAGCATGATCTTGGGTTTTTCACAACATAAAAACCTCAACAAATTTACAGGGAGGTTGACGGTGCATTTTTTGGTTATATTTTAAATTTATTATGAATATTTTGAATTTAATAGATATAAAGACGACGGTGTTCTATATAATTATGTCGTTGCAAGTTTTATTACACGTCGGTGGCACAATTTCCGTTTTTTAAAAATAATGAAAACCTATTTGAAATTCATAGGGAAAAAAAGAATGTACATTATACATAGAATTTGCACAAAAACTTGTCTAATTCTAACAAAATTTGTACATTTTATAAAAATGTTTAAGTATTCTAAAATTCCTCTACTCCATATGAACACAAACAAACTCTGCCCATTCTTTCCTAACTTCTTCAATGGCAGCTTGGGGTTATGGCGCTTGATCCTTTCCCTTCGCAAACTGCAATCCATAAACAAAGATTAATCTCACAGACGACGCTATTTGTAATTTACCGTCGTTGATAATATAAAAACCCACATAAAAATAAATCTGAATTTTTTTTTCTTACCATCTTCTCAAATTCCAGGGAAGTATCCTTTATGATGTCTCTCATAAAGCGCATGACATAATACCCGCATTCTACACTGCTTGGTTGCTTTGGAGTGCCGGGAGAGTTTTCCAAAGAGGTGTTTTACGGCCTACTCTGCCTATGTGTGTATTATACATTTTTAGAGCACTGTTCACTATGCTTTTCCCGTCCTCATCCACAACATGATTTCCAGGTAGTGGATCCAAAAATAGACGGTCTCCTTCTTTGCTCTCACAATGATCAAGACCCAATGACGGCTGCACAAAATAAATATAAAGGTTAAATAGTTTTATATGCAGAGCATCATACAAACAAAATCCTGTTTTTTGTTTGGAGACTAACCCTGGATTGTAAGGCATCAGGAAAATCTGTTCACCATATGTTTTTGTTTGTGCATAATAAATCAAGGCCCTAAACTGGCCGAAGAAGCTCTTTTCCTCGACCCTAGTACTAATTCGTGGAACTAAAACGCGGCGTTTCACCAGGATAGTTAGGCTCCCTGGAAACAGAAGAAAAATTGCTAAGGCATGATCATCTTGGCCTCAATCAGAAGCCGAGGCCGAGGCCGAGCAAAGTCGCGGCCAGAAGTATTAAAATCAAATCATCACGTGGTAGCAGGGCCCCATGCTTCATTTAATGAAGTAGTGCCTCTGTTTATTGCAGCAAACCCACTGACCACAAATAAGCATTTAATGCACGAGGGAAGGTGGGACGTGACTGGAGTCAGGATTTGGCGACAGAAAACAGAGTGATTAGACGTGGACATTCTCACAAGAATTCTTGCAGCTTGAGAGATTAGGTCACCAGCTATCAGAGAAATAAATGCGTCTCCACGGCCAGTTGCACAGAGACCACGATTAGGGCGGCGGCCGAGATTCACCAGGATTTATGGGGTCACACCACCATACTTCACGATCCCAAATGTCGATTAGATTGCCCACTTGCTCTAATCAGGCTCCACCATGCAGATTTTCAGCCTCGATTACTCCTCCAAGAACTCTTCCTATAAATACAAGGCTCAAGCTACATTCAAAGGGTTCAAACACCAAACCAAAGCCTCCCACGGAGCAACTTATTTTTTCCTGTAATGGACTTTCAATATCTTTACTTGCTTTTCTAGGAGTAGTGTTAGTCTGTAAGGAAAATCCATTCATCAATATATCATACGACCCTTGATTTTCAAGGCGCCGGAGCATCATCCTGGTTATTCGCTCATTCACTGTTGCGTAGATACAGCTGCTCCAAAATTGATTCAACTGCATCCTCAACTTGTGATACTCGCAAGTGCACGAGCCGTTTGGTAGTATAGCATATGTAAGTGCGAGGTCGATCCCACGAGGATTGGTGATTGAATGATCCAATTCATTTTCCCTACACAAAACAGAAATGAAAAAGAAAGGAAATAAATAAAACAAGGAAGAAAGAAATAACTAACTCAAGCAGATAAGTTCCCAAGTTCAATTAGATTAACGGATTGATTCTAGCTAATGTATGATTAAGCCATGGTGTTTGGTCATAACCTTGTGTTTCTAATTCCCTAATTTGATCATTTGTTGTCTAACCTAAAATTAAGCATTAGGAACCCATTAAGCATAGAAGAACAATTTAAACAACCAAGCATGTATCTAATCCCTGTTGTCGAATGTCCATACATACTCTTCCTATTCATAGTTCAATTCGAATTAAAGCATGGTGTATACTCTTAATTCAAACCAAGATAGCTAACATGCAAGCCTAAATGGTGATCAATCATTCAAACTAGCATATTAACTTATAAGCATAATGAATAAGAACATGAACCATAATTGAAACTTGGAAACTAATCAAACTTGAAACTAAAGAAAAGAATTTACATAAGGAAAAGTAAAGTAGAACTTGGAAAGACTTAAAGAAAATTTCAGCACAAAAGATTTCATTACAACAATTGAAAACTAGAAAGAGAAACTAAGAGAATTTGAGGGAGAGAAGGGAAGGGAGCTCTAGAGAAGTGTTTGAGAGCTCCCCCCCTTGGGGTGTGTTTACAAGCATAGAGAACTTCCCTATTTATAGGCCTAGGGGAAGTGAAAAATCTGAATTCAATATGGCTAATGCATACAACACTTGAATTATAAAATCTAAAATGGTTGATGCACTTGTAATAGAAAATCTGAAATGGGTGATGCACTTGTATTAGAAAAGCTAGAAGGGTACAAAATGATATGTAAATATGTACTGATCAAATACCCCCAAACCTAGATTTTGCTAGTCCTCGAGCAAAACAACACAAAACAAAGTTAAAAACAAAATAAGAAGTTAACTAAACCACTTCCGCAGGTAACTCGATTGCATTTAGCGTATGCAACAAGCCTTTAAACCTCTAGGCATCCCTAGGAGGAGGAGTTGTGTCTCCTGAGGGTTTAACAAATTCGATACCCACAAACGTTTTTCTAACTCTACAAAACAAAGTGGTTAGAAAACTTTACTAACTTTGTTAGTCCTTAAGCAAAATAAAACAAAAACAAAAACAAAAATAATTACAAAAATAAAAAAAAGAATAAAAATAAAACTCAAAACAATCTTTCCGAACATTTTCTGAAGAGAAATGAGTTATGCACATGACTCAAAAGTTTTAACAATAAAAACTCAATTTAGACATTATTTACAAGGCGGAAAAGTTCAAAACATAATATGCTCAAAGTGTAGTAGTGTGATTGCCAAATGCAACAAATTCTCCAATCTTAGTTTTCACACAATTTCAAAAATCATACCAAGCACAAATGCAACTTCAAATCTCACCAAAGTTGTCCTCTCACAAATGAATCACTCAGAAGAGGGCTACAATGCAACACTCAGTTATAAACATGAGATTAGAGTTAAATCATAAGGAACTTAACTCAAAAATAGGAAGATGGAGAACTTGCATTAATATGATCTCAAGAAGGATGCCAAACACTTAAAAGTAAGAAAATGCATGCAATTCAACCATATGACATTTAAGATCAATTTAGGTCTTTAACATAGGTTGTAATGGGGCCAAGGGTGTAAGGTGAGTAAGAAATGAAAGGTATGGATAATACAAAGTCCAAGGAACTCAAAAATGTAAGAGCATAAAATAATTATTTACAACACTTCGAATCATCACGATTAGATATTTTCTTTACATGATCAAAACTCCTTATACCTTCATTTACAATGATTTAAACTCCTTTCCAAACACCAATGAAACCCAAAAATGAAATTTCAATCAACTACCATTTAATCAGAACTTTTCTCTTTTCTTTCACCAATTGTGTGAAGTTCTATAATTTTTTTTTTAAATGTAATATCCCTTCCCAAACTTAGCATGAAAAACACATCCGAATTAGAGCTCATGAGTTCCTTAGAAAGGTAAATTCTTGTTTTTCGGGCTAAAGCTAGGAATTGCAATTGGTAAAATGAAAAAAAAAGTTTACATGTAGGCTCAAAATGGTTAACAATGGAAAATCATGCTTAAGCATGCATAAGGTTAGCTTGAAAGGCACAAACGATCCAAAGGTGGCCTTAATATCATTTCTTAAATGTCATGAAATCAAATTGCAAAAGAATGAATGACTTTTAAGTGTTCAACCAAATCAATGAATAATGAGATCAAACAACAACTTTGATGACAAGAAAATAAGAGTATGTGTATAACACTCATGAAATGAAGCACAAGGCTCAAAAGCTCACATTATATGGTTATATAAGTCTAATTTATGCTTGATACAATTCTTTAGATCATGCAAATCCTTTTAATTGGAAAATTGTGAAACAAATGGCAAGTGCAAAGAAGGTTTCGAACATATCATGCTAGAACAATGCCAAATTTATTTATTTTATTTTGTTTTTTTAAGTTTTTTTTTTTTACAATAAAAAGTTACAAAAAGAAAAATAATAAATAATAAATAAATAAAATTCAATTTTTATTTAAGTCATGCAACATTTATCTCAATCTCATCATATGTGTTCGGAAAGTGACTCAAAAACAAAACAAAACAAAACAAGACTCAAAATAAAAGAAAAGAAAGCAATAATTTTTTTTTTTTTTTTTTTTTAAGACAAACCAAATTTACTTGCTAAACTCCAATACCCCCAAACCTAGAAATGAACATTGTCCTCAATGTTTTAAAAATTAGTCACAAGCAATGTCATAACAAGAAATGAAAAGTACTAAAGTAAATAAAAATCACAAATAAAATAAAATAATTACAAAAATAAAAATTACAAAACAAACAAACAAATAAAAAGAAACGAAACAGTAAAACACTCGAAACAGAAAGCCCTAAACAATCTTACGCAAACCAAAACCTAAACAATTGAAAACCCAACCCAAAAGAAGTTAACACATTTTGAAACCTAACAACGGTGAAAACCCGACCCGTAATGAAATCCGAAGCCCACACGTTTGTTATTATTTTTATTTTTATTTTTTTTTAATTTAATGAAACGTGAAGTGGGAGTGCAAAGGCGGGATTTATGGAAAGAAAGAGTGCGGTCCCTGCTGCCTCGGTTCCTAGGAAGTGACAGGCAAAAGGAGTGAGGGACGTGTCGGCGCACAGAGGACGCTTTCACATCCCCCAAGCCAGAATTATTGGCCTCTTGGGTGAAGCGGGACGACTTTTTCACTTTGAAGGTGGTGAAAGGTGAAAATGCAATTAAGGGGAGTTGGGAAACGGGTGCGGCGACATATAGAGATAAGCCGTAAGGGCCACACAGAACTTAGAACCGACGGCTAGGGTTTAGCAGATTAAGTCTATAAAAGGTAAAAAGAAAGGGTAAAAAAAACACACAAACTCAGAAAAGAAGGAAAGAAGAAAAACGAGTGAGAAATCAAATGGCCTCTTCCTACCCATTTTCGTTGGATCTCAACCTAGCTCCACCGACTTAGACACGAGGCCAAGCAGCGGCACCAGGTATGGATGCCCTACTTTGCCTCCGCAAGGGGGCCTGTGACAGGAGCTGACTCATACTCCTGGACAACGATGTTGCCATTGGAGTGGGCAGAAATCTAGTGACTCCTAAAGATATACGTGTGTTTGGCACAAGGGATGATAATCGGGTTGCGAGTGATGCCATGGCATTGAGCGTGCAGAGTACAGCATGTGTCGCAAGTTTGGGACATCGCCTACTTGCGAAGTCCCATGAGGTAGAGGTGCTGAAAGGTCAGTTGGGCGGAGCGAAGTATGGTTGAAGAGTGCCAGACTGCTATAAAAAGCTTGAAAAGGGAGAGGTCAAGGATAGTGGAGGTGAATCGACACCAGCTAGAGGTATTGCGGGACGAGAATAAAAACCTATCAAAAATGGTAGAGTTGTACTCTCGCGACATGCGAAAACAGCTGGAGGACCTAGACCGACCGGGTAAACGCAAGCAACCAGATCGCGAGAGTAGTTACGCTCAAGCTAAGATTGCGATCTTTGGGAGCTCAAGTGGTGAGCCCCAAGAGGCTGTGCAAGAAGCCCAGGAAGAGGACAGCCAGAGGGCCAAACTCAAAGCTCCAATGGTCGAGATACCGAGCACTGTGAAGAAATGACTTCTACTGTATTATTGATGTTTTTATTTTATGTTGTTGTTTTTGTATTTTCGTTATTTTGTTTCGGAAATAAAAGAGGAAGGTTGCAGAAAGAAAAATAAAAAGAAAAGGAAAAGGAAAAGACACTTCCCAACTAAAATAAACCAAAGACGACAAACGGAAAGAAAACACAGTTCCCTAACTAAAATAAAACAAAGATAGCCGAAAGGAAAAGGCAGAAACACAAAGCACTAGAAAATGAAAGTAACGGGCAAAAACATAAAACACCAGAAAACACGGAAAAAAAAGTAAAGTAAAGTGAAAGTTAATGTGCTCCCCCTTGAAGCGATTAGGTTCAGCCTGCCCGGGAAATCCGAAATGGTGTTGGCTCTCTCTCATCAGCATATGCCTATTTAAACCACACCTCTGCAAGCGGATGATACCCAGCATTTCTTCCTGCAAACTCAAGGAAAAACATCAAAAAATTCAGAAGCAAAACAAATGGCATCCTCATGCACTCACCTTGATGATCTCAACCTTGAGCTATCCCTTGCACCACCAAATGCCCAGATAAGGGCTCCTCCAACTCCTGTCTTCCCAAACTCTTCATATCATCACGGCACTGCCTCAAACTTTGCTGAGGCAATACCGAACCTTTCTAAGGCAATGCCGAACAGGTCAGTGCTGCTGGGAACATTGATTGGCAGTAAGCTAACTCCAGCAGATCACCTGCATGTGGCACGTAGGTCTGACAAGATGGCGGTGGATGAGTCCCACGATTTAACTGTGCTCCAAGCGGTCTCGGCTACCAATTTGGGCATGCGACTCCTGGCGAGGACACGGGAGTGTGCCGCTCTCAGCGAGGAAGTGGCTTCCTTGAAGGCTATGGTGGCGGACCTCCAGAAGCGGCTCTATTGTGCCACTCAGCATGTGGAAGCACTGCAGAGGAAAAATGATGACCATGTAGAACTGCTGGAGATCCTACAAGTACGAGACAATAGAGGTAAGCCATGATGATGATGAAGACGAAGAAGAAGAAGAAGAAGAAGAAGAAGAAGAAGAAGAAGAAGTTTGTTTTTTTTTTTTTTTTTTTTTAATTTACTTGAATGTTTTTTTTTTTTTTTTTTTTTTTTTTTTTGTTTTTAATGCAGTGTTTGAAATAAAATAAAAATGTGTTTCTAACACTCAGAAATAAACTAACTAATCATACCATAAAAACAAAAACAAAATAAAAAACAAAATAAAAACCACGACTAAACAAAATAAATACAAAAACTAACTTAACAAAACAAAAACAAAAACAAAATAAAAACAAAGACTAAATAGAAAATAAAACAAAGAAAATAAAAAAAACTTAGTTTAAAAACACACGAATATACAAGCAACTCACGGATGACCAGTTTAGGGCCTCAGAAAACACAGCCAGGGGATCCGGGAAGGTTGGAGGGGTCACAATGGTCCCGCTTAAAACCCAAACTTCTTAGACACCGAAGGTGTCGCCTAAAGAACTCCTAGACACTGGATTGACGGAAGTGCTTACCTGGAGTTACCATAAGTCAGCTCATATGAAAAATCTTTTTGAATTTTTGAATTTTGAATTTTTAGTTTTTAAGATAAGAGAAAAAAAAATTAAGATAACAAACCATAAATGAAAATGAACTAAGTACTCTAAACAAACTCAAACAAATGACATAAATTGTTGTACTAAAAGAAACAAACCAAGAAATAAACAGAATTTAAAGAAGAGAAAGGATTGAAATGCTCCCCCTTGAAGCGATTAGGTCGAGTATGGATGCATTTGGAGGTCGCGACTTCTCCCACTGCTCCACACTTCCCATTCGTATGATTGAGGTTGCCATCTCTCTCCATTTTTATTAAGCTGTCATAAATTGCTAAAACAAACACACAAACTTGAAATGGAATCAAAAGGGTTAGGAAATAAAAGGAAAAACACACATCCAATTCCATGCTTCAAAGTAAGCAGCAAGGTAAATTAAACTAGTTTATGGAGTTCGTTCTTTCTCAAATATGATTATCCATATGGTGTGTGGTTTTAATCAAGTATTCAGAAAAAGTATTTAGCTATGGTGTTTAGTCTAAACACAAATTCCGAACCCATTAAGAACAAGAAGAACAATAAAGAACCAAGTAGAATTTAAACATGGTGTTTGTCTTCAATATCTACCTATTCATTCACTAATCAGTCCAAGAGTCATATGGTGTTTATGTAAACTTGAACAAAATATTTAATTAAGAACAAGTGAATGAAACCATAAACAAGAAATAACCAACATGCTACTTGAACCTCTTTTGTGTTGTGTAAGCTGGGACTCAAACCCAGTTCTCTTGCTTGTCAGGCAATTGTCCTTGTCCGTTGGACTACAAACACAACTTGTCAATTAACGCCATTAACTTTAAAACATAAAACTGTCCAGTTATATACAAAAAATAAAAATAAAAAGTAGGAAAACCAAATAGAATCAAACAATGTTACCGATCCCGGCAACGGCGCCAAAAACTTGTTGCGTAGATACAGCTGCTCCAAAATTGATTCAACTGCATCCTCAACTTGTGATACTCGCAAGTGCACGAGCCGTTTGGTAGTATAGCATATGTAAGTGCGAGGTCGATCCCACGAGGATTGGTGATTGAATGATCCAATTCATTTTCCCTACACAAAACAGAAATGAAAAAGAAAGGAAATAAATAAAACAAGGAAGAAAGAAATAACTAACTCAAGCAGATAAGTTCCCAAGTTCAATTAGATTAACGGATTGATTCTAGCTAATGTATGATTAAGCCATGGTGTTTGGTCATAACCTTGTGTTTCTAATTCCCTAATTTGATCATTTGTTGTCTAACCTAAAATTAAGCATTAGGAACCCATTAAGCATAGAAGAACAATTTAAACAACCAAGCATGTATCTAATCCCTGTTGTCGAATGTCCATACATACTCTTCCTATTCATAGTTCAATTCGAATTAAAGCATGGTGTATACTCTTAATTCAAACCAAGATAGCTAACATGCAAGCCTAAATGGTGATCAATCATTCAAACTAGCATATTAACTTATAAGCATAATGAATAAGAACATGAACCATAATTGAAACTTGGAAACTAATCAAACTTGAAACTAAAGAAAAGAATTTACATAAGGAAAAGTAAAGTAGAACTTGGAAAGACTTAAAGAAAATTTCAGCACAAAAGATTTCATTACAACAATTGAAAACTAGAAAGAGAAACTAAGAGAATTTGAGGGAGAGAAGGGAAGGGAGCTCTAGAGAAGTGTTTGAGAGCTCCCCCCCTTGGGGTGTGTTTACAAGCATAGAGAACTTCCCTATTTATAGGCCTAGGGGAAGTGAAAAATCTGAATTCAATATGGCTAATGCATACAACACTTGAATTATAAAATCTAAAATGGTTGATGCACTTGTAATAGAAAATCTGAAATGGGTGATGCACTTGTATTAGAAAATCTTGAATGGTTGATGCACTTCACCAATTAATCCCACTAGCAGCCCTAGGTCATCTTCATGTCACCATGACCAAGCTTCCAACCAGAAATGATAGCTCATGCCTAGCTCACCATGACCAAGCATCCAACCAGCACATGCTGAGGTCAGCATGACCAGAAACTTCAAGGGCTTACAACTTGGGCTTCTCTTAATCAAATTAGGACTTTAAGCACTTGAAATTGAAGTTCAGAATGTCTTCTTTCCAGCCATATGTTATTTGGGCCAATCCAAGGTCGGAGGAAACAGTTAAGGCCGAAACAAATTGCTAACTCATTTTCCGCGCTGATAAGATCCATCCTGAGCATGGTTCTGTGTTTGCTAGGTAACGGACTCCAGATTTATCCAATGGAGCTGAATTTTGGATATGTTATAGTAGACACCTATTGGAACAAGTTTCATGAAGATCTTCACTTCATTCGAGCCCCATAGCATGCTGATCCAAGGCCAAGAAGTTGACCTACGAAACTGGGCTGGAAATGGACAGTAGCAAAAAATGAGTTTGTCTTTAAGCTCTTCTTCCCTTCATCCAAATCAGGCCTTCACATGCTTGGATTGCATCATTTCTTATCCAAAGCCATCATTATTACCTAAATCTCAATTAACTGAAAGATAAACACAAAAAGAATTAAAAGCACAAGTTTAACTCAAAAACATAACCAAATCATAAGCTAGAAGGGTACAAAATGATATGTAAATATGTACTGATCATTCACCCCATATATCATACGACCGCCGCTCACTGAGTAGCGCGTCGGAGCACCACCCTAAACCCACCATCAACATCACCACTAAACGGCCTTGTAGCTCAGGCCGTGAACCTACCGACCGGAGATTAGTTCCTCTCTCGGCCACAATCGTTTGGTTAAAAGTCAAGTCCAAACAGGCGCACCATTTCATCACTTGCATCCAAACCAATCTCGACGCACGTGAGACAGTGCTGGCACGCCCGCGCACAACCGCACCGCACCCAAAAGCAGGAAGCCGCGTGTCCACGCACATCCCCTCGGCCCGGAACTTCAGGCCTTGAGATTTGCGCGGCGGACAGTTTTTTGAAGTCGAACTGGCTACGATACGTGATCTTTCAGTTAATGAACCAGCGTCGGCACTAACTACAGGAGGGTCTATAAAGCCAACCATATTCACCATATTTGCAGCTTTCAAATGATCAAATAGGCACCTAAATATATGAATTGAAACCATGAGTGTTTTTTTTTTCAACATAAAGGAGAGTGTCAAATGAATATTTGATAAGGACAAACCTCATATATACTGGAATCGCAGGAGCCCCAATTTCTTCCATGCCAGCAAATTGGGTAATATCTTCATGCAAGACGAAGGTGTTACGATCTATGCCAAACACCTCCTTCTCAATTGTAAAGGTCATAGCCTTCTCCTGAGGCTTTAGTGTCGATTCAACATAAGTACAAAGGGATTGTAAAGAAGATGGCAACTCCAGCTTTGAATAATCTGGTACTTCAGGATTCTTTTTGAACAAATAAAGCAACATAAAGTGATGTGGTAAATAAATAACAACGACGGTTTAAATAACAAAACGTCGTCTTAAAATAAGTTACACGACGGTAAAATAAAATACCGTCGTAATGAATACTTTATTACGTCGTTTAACAAAAACCGACGTCTAATTCAAATGTAAAATTCATAATTAATGAATTTACCTTTTCAATTTGCTTTTCTCCAACATGGATTGCTGTTTCAATAAATAAAGAGATATATATATAAGAAAGCTTGTACAACAATTTAAACATTCAATTAAATAAAAACTGCCGTGGAAATTTAAAACAAACGACGGTTTAAAGAAAATATAGACCTCTGAAAATTGAAAAACAAATGAAAAAGGCAAAGTTATGAGAATTTACCTTTTCATCTTTTCTTTCTTCTATCTTCTCTACTATCTTTTCTACATCCTCGGATTTCTGTTATAAGAAATAAAGAAATATATATATAAGACATTGTACAAAAAGTAAAAAATTAAATTAAACCGTCGTGGTAATAAATAACAGACGACGGTATGTAATAATTACAGACGTGTAAAATTCATTAAACGACGGTAAATAATAAACGTCGTGGTAATTCATTTATTACGACGGTAATGAGAATTGAAAAACAAATGAAAAAGGCAAAGTTATGAGAATGTACCTGTTCAACTATCTCAACTACCTTTCCTTCTACTCTCTTTTCTACTTCCCCGGATTTCTGTTTTAAGAAATAAAGAAATATATAAATGACATTGTACAAAAATTAAAAACAAGTAAATAAACCGTCGTGGTAAACCTTAACAGAAGACGGTATGTAATAATTACAGACGTCTAAATAACATCAAACGACGGTTTCATAGAAAAGCGTCGTGGTATAACTATAACACGGCGGTAAATATAAACAGAAAAAAGAGAGAATTCAAAGTTCAAAGACGTTACCATTTCTTCCTGCTTTTCCCCATTCTTGGCAGTATCCTCCTCAAATTGTAGGGCTCTAACATCAAGTGCCCCAGAGCAGCTTGCTTTGTCCGACATTGGATTTCTGGGACTTTGCCCTTGGATTTGGGACATTGTATTCAGTTTCAGCACGCTTGGATCAAAATTGGGGATGAGTTTGGAAAGCTGACTCAGCAAATTTTCCCTCTCAGCTTCTACCAATTGCTTGGTCCTAGACTCCATCTTTAAACTCTCTTCCCTTGATCTAGCCTCCATTTTCAAAGTCTCTTCTTGAAGGACAAGTCTTACACTTTCCTTCAATTGATCAGCAAACCTTACCTTCTGTTGTCTAGGTAAATTAAAGTATTGCTTAGGGGACCCAAAGCCAATGTCAAAACATCATTGGTTCCTAAAGAGAAAAAGAGTGCCTTCAGAGACTTGCTTTTGCAAATCATCCTAACAAAAAGACATAATAAAAAGTTAGAATAAGGAAACAAACGACGGTTATTTATAAAAAATCGACGTAATATAATATTTCACATGACTCAATAACATAACAATCGACGTAATATAATATTTCAGACGACGACGCTAACTAAATACCGACGTTATTAATTTATTAACACGACGTCAATAATAAACCACCGACATCTTATGATATAATTACAAAAAACAGAGTAGTGATTCCAGATTCAGACATTTAACGATGCGTTTTAAAATATTTCGACGTAGTAATATTTTTCACACGACGCAAAAATATAACAGCGAGACGTAATAAAATTTTTAAAACAGAGTGAGTTGGCTTACAATTAATTTTGCTTTCTCTGCAGCCTTTGGATCCGGGATATTACCATGTTTGTCTTCTCTAGCTTTTTTCCATAACGTAGATCGATCAATATCTACCCCAGGCATGATTTCCTTCAATTGCTCCTTAAAACCAACATATCCTTTTCGAGACAATCGATGATTGTACTCAAGTTTCTCCCTCCTCTGTGATTGTTCTTCATGCATAGCCTCAAATTTTTCAGATAACCTTGAAGCTACAAAGGCATCCCATTGAGCTTTCTCTATGAATTTGTATGTTTCAGGGGGTTGCCTTAATTTCTCCTTCTATTTGATGAATGGAAGGATATGAACCCTCGTTAGTGTAGACTTGAAATTCTTCCATTTCATGGCGGCAGAAGATAGCACCATTTTCTTGCCCCCTTGACCAACCACAAAAGCCATGTCAACGGCTTCCCAAATCCGCTCTTTTATATCCTTGGATATTTGAACCCATTTCTTGTCCACAAGTGGGACTCTGGAGCGTGCCAACACACCAATGTAGGACTGCATCTCACTATGTGCAAGGCCACATGGTTTCCCTTCTTCATTGTACTCAACAACAGGCTTGATTTTCTGAAATTTTCTCTTCACAACACGGGGCATTGTGCTCATACCCCGACCTGACTTTGGCTCCTCAGAAATAGTTGTCGTGCTACCTTGTTCTGTCTCAGAAGATGAAACAAACTTCATCTTCTTCGAGGACTTGGCTTGAGGATTTACAACTCTAAGCTCCTTACATTCATTTTTTTTTCAAGCGAAACTCCTTACTTTGGGATTGAGAAACCATGGTTACAGACAAATCAAACCTGCAAGTGAAAATATATTAGTGAAATTAAGAAAAAACACGACGATTATTTATAAACTACGACGTATTATAATATTTCAAACGACGTAAGAACAAAACAATCGACATAATAATAAATTTTCACGACGGTAATTAACCACCGACGTGATAAAATATTACAACGACGTCAATAATAAACAACCGACGTCTTATGATATAATCAAAAAACAGAGTATTAAATATTACAACGACGTTAATAATAAAAATTCGCGTGGTATTGAAAATAAAACGACGTAAATATTAATATACCGTCGTCTATACCACAAAAACAAATTAGGAAAAACGTAAAATATTTTCAACAGAAAAATAATTAAAAAGATTTTCGAAACAAAAACCATTGTTCAGAGAAATCAAACCTGCGATGAATATATCCTTAAAAATCAAATACAAAAAAAGAATATCATTTTAAAAAACAACGAAGAACACTTTCACACGACGCTAGGGTGACTGACGAACCGTCGCGGTCTATAAATCTAACCACGTAAATAACAAGCCACCGTCGTCTTATTTAGTTGAAGTAAAAGAACCAGAGTAGTGTTCAAACTTGGAAACTTTCCATCTTTGTTTGCAAATTTTATCAAACTTGGAAAGAAAAAATGTAAAAAGATTTAAAAAAACGAAAATGATATGCGCATGCAAAACAGGAACAAAAATCCTTCCAGAAATGCTTACCCTTTGCTTGCAATGAAAGCTTTCTCCTGGAGTTTGGTGTTTCAGTTCAGAGATGAAGACGAAGAGGAGAGGAAGACGAAAAGTTTTCTCTCGGAGATAAGCTTGAAAGTTTGAAACAGTTCTTTGAGAATGAAAAATGAGAGAAGCTTGAAAGTTTTTCTCGGGTTTGGAAACAGTGCAAGTATGGGTCAGGAAGTGAAAAGTTTAAAATAATAAAAAACCGTTTCATAAAAACGACGCTATTAATAGTATGCGCCCTAGTATGAAACATTATACGGCGCGCTATTGTTAACACTGCCCTATAATATTACTTTACACGACGCTATGTTTTAATGAAACGACGTTTTAAATCGAATTACACGACGCATTTTTCTTCAAAAAGATCAATCGTCATTTTCCAATTTACCCAACGACCTTATATTCAATAATAACGACGTGAAAAATTAATACCACGTCGTTTTAATTACTCATACCGACGTGTAAGTTTTTTAATTACACAATAAATTAATTTTCCAAAAAATTACAACGTCGTTTTTATATAGCGTCGTTGTTAATTAATTTATACGACCTTAGTTTAATTTTAAACGACGTTTATGTTATCATATATACGTCGATAATTTAAAAAAACCGATGTGGTATATAAGATTTGTTTATAAATAATGGGTTTTCTGTCTTTCTGCGTCTTCATTTTTCAATTAGGGTTTCAACTTTTTCTCACCTCTCTGGAGGCACATCACCTCTCTGTCTCAGCTCGCTTTCATTTTTCAGTTTGGATGTTGATGTGTGTGCGCGTTTGTGTATCTGAAAGACACAAACACGCACACATCATCTAAAAAATTGTCTTTCTGGACAGAAGGAGAACAAGGTCTGCATCAGCCCTCTTTCTCAGCTCCTCCATGATGGGGTTCTCCTGGGTTGATCTCCATGGTCTTCTTGCTCGACATGTACCCTGCCGCTCTGTTATCCCTCAAGGCCTGAGCCTTCATGATTCTTTCCATGTTGGCAGTCCAGCACAGTCAGGCGGTCAGACACCACAACCTTCTCCACTCTGTCACCCAAAACATCCTTCACAACCTTGCAGAGTCCCTCAAACTTCTCCTTCAACTCTTCCTTCTTCTTTGCCTCGTCTTCACTCTCATCAAGCTTGAGACCTTCCTTGGCGGCTGAGACAAGCTTCTTGCCCTCAAACTCCTTGTGAGAGTAATTGGCACATCATCCACTTCTAAAACATTGCCTTTGTTCATTCTGTTTCGATTATGATGAGGAACAATGGTAAAAAACGAATAATGGTTCGATTATGATGAGGAACAGAGTTCATTCTGGTAATGATAGACGAATAATGGTAAAAAATTTGTACGTCGCTAATTTAACAAACCGTCGTGGTTAGTACAATTATGCGACAGGAGAGTTATGGATACCGTCGTAGTATAGTATAATTAAAAAGTCGATAAATTTATATTTACAGTCGTGGTAACTTAATTTAAATCAGCGATTTTTTTTGTAATTAACCGTCGTAGATTCCTTTGAATTTATGCGTCGCTGACTAAGAAAATTGGGTCGTGTTTATTAATTAATTAAGACGGCGTCTTATTTTTATATCGTCGTCTTTACTTTCTACGGCGGTGATTTCATAGATGCAGTCGTTGTTTTTAGGTTCAAATTTTAACTCTGAAAAATACCTTTGTAATAAGACGACGCTTTTTTACTTTGGTGCGTCGTGGTTTAAAAATATCTATACGTGTACCCGTTTTTTAGGTGTTTAAAGTATGTTTCTACGACGGGTTTCTATTACCGTCATCTTTTAAAAAACAACGACGGTTTTTTGATCTACGTCGTTGTTTACTGGTCGTCTTTTGCCCTTTTTGTAGTAGTGCACACAAAATTTTCTCACCATATATACAGAAAAAAAAATGGTTACACTGTAAATTATATTGTTCTTACCACCAACATCACCAGGAGGGGATGTTTGATGCCAGGGAACTGGCAAGACGTTCACATTGACGGTCCAAGGTAGTGACCCATCGTTTCGCCCCAAATGCGTTGCCAGAGTTAACCAGCTGCTTGTACAGATTGCGAACAACAAGTTCATCCACATTGACATGCTCAACCCATGTAACCTAAAGCACCAAAAGTTTTAAAATTAAATAACAAATAATGTAATGAGTTAAATACATGATGCAAGTCAAATATGAATCAGGGTTTGTATATATATAAACATAGTGTGTTTAATTATTAATTACATTACCTTTGAGTATCCATTTGGCATTTCTTGGATGAGACATCCAGAGGGCCTTCTTTGGCATGACCTTGGTGCAGGATTAGGGCGCTGAGTGTCCAAGGAGTCATCAACCACAGCCCAAGTGCCATCAGCATGCTGTTTGCAGGACCTCACATAATAACTCTCACGAGTTGGAACAAGCGGTGAGGGTACTTGAAATTCTGCAGTCATCTACCAAATCACAAATAATCTATTCAACTCGAACATATATTTAACCACGACAAGATAGTGTTATTAAAAATATTTAATGACAAGGGAGAAGATAATAGAATTTTGAAAGTAGATATATATTATATCGCTTGCAAGGCTCCATTGTAATTTCCAGCCACTCCAGTTGATAGCACTTCCAGAGTCATAACTCTCGACACAATCCCAAAAAACACAGTCGACCACTGATTCTAAACAAGATAATAAGTAAAACAAAAAATGATTAGGGTTTATGTGTTATTTCTGTATTTAAAGACATAATTAATATTTTTTCAATGTTGATGACACAAGTAAATAAGCTTACCACATCCATGAGAATGTCAACAAGGTTGATGTGGTTCATGATAACAACAGCGCTCTCGCGCGAAGCTTCACATTTGAAATGATTGTTTGGTTTTGGGGCAACACGAGGGAATGTTCTGATGTACTCGTCTTCATTGAACACAGTGGTGTTGCCATCAAGGCTGGTCATCCACAAGGGTTCACCCATTTGAGCCATTCTGATTAGCTCTTCCATGGCTGCCACTGCAATCTCGATTATCAATTGCTTCTCTGCCTCGTTGAATGGCATCTCTCCGATAGCTGCCGAGCCACCGCAATTGGGGCAAGAGGCAATGCCTAGGGCTTCTCTTTACCTCATGTTATCGGCATGAAGCTTTTCATTTTCATTACGAAGTTGTGTGTTCTCATGAAGCTCGCGCTAGTCTCTCAAAAAACATTAAAGAACAAACAAGAAAAAGTTAAGCAACTAATAAATTTAACAAAGAAAAATAAATAAAACAAAGTTGTGTATATTCCAAAACCCATTTTAATTAAGAACGTATCATGAACAAAACATTATATACCTTCATTTGGGAGCGCTTATTTTGAAACCAATATTTCACTTGTAATGGTTCCAAACCTAATTCCCGAACCCAGTTCCTTCCTCTTCTTGTCATCTTGGTGGGGACACTCCTTGAAGAAACTAAATAAGAATATCCGAAAAAAAAAAAATAGAACATTAATTCAAGGTTAATTTTTTTTTTTAAAAAGGACCATTATGAACTCATTAACAAGAGCTTGTTTAGGGAGATGTGAGCTTAAATACTACTCACGCTTCCATTTCTTGGATCTGATGCTGAGTGTGGCGGTGACGCTTCTTTTTCGTGCAAGGATCTTGGTTGTCACCAAATTTGGTAGCGCTATCAAAGTCATCGTCTCTGATTTCGGGCAATGTCGTTCTCGGATGTGTTTGGGGCCATGTCCAACGGGTGCAGATGGCCAGCTTCCATCAAGTTTGGCTGGAACATATCCAGAGAGCTTAAAGATTTTGATTTTGATCCCAAGGCTTAGCAAGCTTATATTTTCTCAATCTAAAAAAAAAAGAAAGAAGAACGCATACACATACATTTATATACGGACAAGGACATCTCAAAATGCACCTCTCAAAACATGCATTCGGGAACAAGAAAAAAATTGCAAATCATAATAAATTTCCTATGCATCATCATTTTATCAAATTAATTAAATTAAATTAAATAGGCCACATTGATGCTAACATGCATCTAGCAAACAATATCAAACAGATATTGTAACAATGTGGATCATTTCTTTGAATAAATCATTGCACCACTCCAGTGATGATCATATTGTTCATGTTGATGATGTTCAAATGGCAAGCTGTTTTAAGCTTTTCTCTATATATAATTCTATCACTTTGTAATAGCAGTGGATAAGATAAAGCTTTGGAATGAATGGCCCTTATAATTCTACCACTTTCAGTTTTAACCTTGTCCAAATTCCCCCTCCTTCTTACTCCCCCTTGTAGAAAGTTTTAATTAAATAGCAATTTGAGTGTTACACGTGAGGTTTATTCTTTTTGTTTTTTAATGGTCATTTGGTTCAGCAACCAGAAGATTATATATGCCCGGAATCTTCGATTACACTGAGTGTAAATTTTACACAGTTATTTTCACTTCCAAAAATATTAGCCCATTACACTACTGAAAAACTGGTCAAGGACCACAAGCATAAGGACACAAAAAAAAATATTGGGCCTTCCTGATAAAACACGAATAATGGTGCTAAATTCATGCACATAGGACCACTACTACATTTTTTAGTTTGCGCGACGACAGTTTGTGCGACGCAATGAGAAAATCCACGCTTGCAAAAACAATTGCATGTTATTCTACAAAGAGTATGAAACATTGGATGCATGCCCTATATGCAATGAGTCAAGGTTCAAACAGACGTCTCAGAATAGAATGACTAAGGTTCCACAAAAAGTCATGCGTTATCTGCCCTGAAACCAAGATTGCTGCGATTGTATATGTCGACACATACTGCCACAGATATGAGATGGCATAAGGAAAAACGGGTAGACGACGATGTGATGCGGCATCCTGCAGATGGGGAGGCATGGAAAGAGTTCGATCGAACGTTCCCTCAGTTTGCTGCTGATCCCCGAAATCTTAGGTTGGGACTTGCCACTGACGGATTCAATCCGTACGGGGTTCTAAACCAACACCACAGCACTTGGCCGATTTTCGTATTCCCATATAATTTGCCGCCTTGGAAATGCATGAAAAAAGAGTACATGATGATGACTGTTTTGATAAAAGAGGATCCTGGCAGGTCAATCGATGTGTACTTAAGGTCGTTGGTTGATGAGCTCAAGGATTTATAGACAAACGGTGTGCGCACGTACGATAAATCCACTGGGAAGATGTTCACTTTGCAGGCGGCAGTTATGTGGACTGCGAATGATTTTCCCGCATATGCAATGGTGTCGGGGTGGAGCACAAAGGGTTATATGGCATGCCCTATATGCAAGGAAGATGTAACTTCTAGTTGGTACGCTGGAAAAGTGTGTTACCTTGGGCATTGAAGATGGTTGCTATGGGACCACGAGTGGCGGGAAAATGATAAAGAGTTCGACGGGAACAAAGAGCGTCGCGCAAGACCTAGAGAATCGTCCGGTAATCAGATCTTGGAAAGCTTAACCGTTTGGATTTTGCACCGTTCGGGAAAACAGTTACTCGGACCAGACCTGCTACACATATGAACTGGACGCACAAGTCTATGTTTTTTGAGCTCCCATATTGGTCGAAACTAAAATTGAGGCACAATCTCGACGTTATGCATGTTGAGAAAAATGTGTTTGACACATTGATGAGAACGATTCTAGATATCAAGGATAAGACAAAGGACACGATAAAAGCTCATCTTGATTTGGAAAGAATGGGCATACGGAGGGGTTTATGGCTGAAAAGGGGCAGTGATAAAGCTATAAGGGATCTTGCATTTTTTTCCATGGAACCGAATGACAAAAAAGAGTTTCTACAGTTTGTATCGTCTGTAAAGTTTCATGACGGGTATGCTTCTAATATCGCACGTTGCGTGAATGTTGACGGGTGTAAATTTACTGGACTCAAGAGCTATGACTGCCATGTGTTTATGCAACGCCTACTTCCTGTGGGGATTCGACACCTATTGCCGGAAGATGTAGTCAAGCCAATCATATTGTTGTCAAGATTTTTTTCCCAACTGACGGCAAAAATATTGCGAAAGACAGACATTTATCAGTTGCGCCATGACATTGTCCAAGTCTTATGCAAGTTTGAGATGATATTCCCTCCGGCTTTCTTCACGAGTATGATTCACGTGATGGTTCACTTGCTAGAAGAGGCATTGCTTGCTGGTCCAGTCAACTATCGCTGGATGTATCCAATAGAAAGGTATATAATCCTCATCATTTCTGTATGCATCTTTATCCCATGGTTGCTACTTGCTAATTTGCATCTTTTCGTTTTAATTTGGCAGGCTTCTTGGAGAGCTGAAAAAAAGCGTACGCAACGGAGCGAAGCCCGAAGGATCAATTGTAGAGGCTTGGGTTTAATATGAGGCGCTTACTTTCTATGTGATGTATTTAAAAGATGTGGACACGGCTTTCAATCGACCCCAGCGCAATAATGACGGAGGTGTGAGAAATGAGCAACTTTCTGTTTTTGCCCAAAGCGCACGACCCTTTGGAGATCTTGTACGAAGAGAGTCATTTTCCAGAAATGACATGGAGGTAGCTCATTGGTTCGTATTGAACAATTGTGATGAGATAATTGCATACTTAGATGAGCATGAAGAGATGATGAAGCGAGAACATCCATCATATTTGTATTCCAAGAAACACCGTAAATTGTTTCCAAAATGATTTTTGGAATATGTAAGTTATAAGTGTTGTGTAATTGACATATATATTGTAGTATTTAATTTTCTCAAACTAACATGTGAATGTTTTTGTATAACATTAGGTGAATAAGTTGAAATCATATAATTCCCCCACTTACAGTGAAGAGTTATATAACTTGGCATTCGGCCCAATTCGGGCTGAATTATTTCTGGGTTGCCATGTTAAAAGCGTCAAGTTTTTAGGGACTGCACGAGATGACAAGTTGTGTACGTAAAACAGCGATGTCCATGTTCCAAGTGGAGGCGAAAGTACGGACATTGATTTCTATGGCAAACTCACAATTTTCGTGCAATTGCTTTACAAAGACTGATACCAAGTGATCATGTTTAAGTGTCGATGGTTTGATACGAACCCAAATAGTCAGGGAAGTATTAAAATTGATCATGGGTTACTATCTGTGAACATGAGCAGAACAGACTGTCTATCTAGATGACCCTAAAGCAAGGAGCAGGTGGAAAGTTGTTCAGCAGATGGATCAGAGGAATGTGTATGCTATACCAGAACTAGACCCATCTAACAACGACGTCGACGTCGCTGACCAACGTTTCGAATCTTCCATGGAACGTGATGCACAAACACTTCTAGATACAACTATCGTACAAGAACCTTTTCAGCTTGAAGGAGTGTCTTCAAAAGAAATACCGATTCAGTCAATTACAATTAATCTCGGTTATCTTCCGCGATATCGATCCAACCGTGGGCCCAAACAACGATGATGATGTACTTATGGAGGAGGAGGAGGAGGAGGAGGATTGGGAGACCGAAAGTGATCATAGCGACGATAATGAAGATTATTAGAGTTCAGATGATGAATAATGTAATTTATTTGCTACTTGCCATGTATAACATAGTAAATGAAATTATTTGTAATTTAATAATGTTAGTGTAAAGAGTTTGGCAAGTATGCTTGTTTGAATATATGTACTTGTTATATCCATGGATTAGGCATCATGCATATTTTTAAAATAAGCTTGATGCTTCATGCATATTTTGTGGTGCTTCGTAACTAAAATCCACAAATGTACATCTTTTTTTATAATCAATTGTACCTATGTTCAAATTTGAGCTTCCATTTATCTAATTTGGTAGTTATCTATCCTAAAAATATTTATTGGATAATTCGGAAATATTATATTTAACACACCATGATAGAGAAAAATCATATTATAATTTATCTGTTTATTTCCGTAACTGTTTTTGACTTTTGGTCCGCGTGGTGTTTTTTTTTCCTGTGCTAAATCCAACTGTATAAAGAACTTGAAATTTGGACATACGGTTGGGAAGTTATAGATTAAAAACTGAACAGAGGTTCGGAAACTGCAAAATATGCATGAATCTGTAAAAAAATGACCGGTTGTCACAAGTCATCGACCGGTCGCCAGACACCTTTGCGCGACGAAGAAAGTTGTGTCGTCGCGCAATGGCAATTTGCGGGACGGAAATATTCGTCGTGCATGGTAACAACTTGTCACAGCAAATATGCATGAATCTGTATAATAAAAAAAACACCGGTCGTCCCAATTAACCAACCGGTCGCCGAAGATTCTGGAAAAAAAGACCGGTCGTCACAGGTCATCGACCGGTCGCCAGACACCTTTGCGCGATGAAGAATGTTGTGTCGTCACGCAATGGCAATTTGAGGGACTGAAATCTTCGTCGCGCATGGTAACAACTTGTCACTGCAAAATATGCACGAATCTGTAAAAAAAAAACCGGTCGTCCCAATTAACCAACCGGTTCGTGAAAATCTGGAAAAACGACCGGTCGTCACAGGTCACCGACCGGTCGCCAGACACCTTTTCGCGACGAAGAATGTTGTGTCGTCGCACAATGGCAATTTGTGGGACGGAAATCTTCGTCGCACATGGTAACAACTTGTCACTACAAAATATGCATGAATCTGTTAAAAAAAATGACCGGTCGTCTCCATAAACCGATCGGTCGTGAAGGATCTGGAAAAAAACTACCGATCGTCACTGTTCACCGACCGAATCGCCTGACACCTTTGCGCGACGAATATTTGTCTCGCAAAGACTTTAACCTCCTGCGCGACGAATAAACGTATTTGTCGCTCAAGGATTTTTCCCCCAAAAAATTTGCAATTATTGCGAAACAATATAAATCATCTTTGTGCGACGAAGGCATACAATGTTGTCGCATTTATAATGTTTGTGCAACGAATAAAATTCCCTTGTCGCACAAAGTCGTTAAAAAATTAAATAATATAAATAATTTGTTATTTTCTGTTTGACTTTGCCCGACGAAGTCTAACCTATTTGATAGGGGTGGGCATTGGAACCGCAAAATTGAACCAAACCAAACCCGAAAAAACAAAAAAAAACCGTGTTGACTGAAAAAGTCAAAAACCGAAAAAAAATCCAAATTGAACCGTTAGACCGGTTCTGTCTGTTTTTCCAACACACAGAATCGGTCCAATATAATTAAATTATATATATATATTTTATCACATAGCTCTTTTTTATTGGAAAGAGAGAGAGATTACCATAGGCTTGCATGCACACGATCATCACAAAATTATAAACCAAATTAGGTTTTCCTCCTTTCTTCTTTCCTGCTCCAATTTCGTTCCTCTCTCTCTCTCGAGAGGCTCTCTCCTTTATTCAGCTACCGAAACCTTTGTGACAGAGGTTGTCTGCTCCAAACCTCTCTCAACCATCATCTCTCTCAGTCGAACCACTCTCTCAACCTTCCTCTCTCTCATCCTCTCTCGCAGAGGCTTCATCCGCGCCAATCCTCTATGCGCAAAACCTTCTCTCAGGCAAACCTCTCCCGCTGCCACGCCTCTCTCAGCCTCCGCCTCTCTCTAGCCGCCACCTTTCTCGGTAGCGCTCGCGTCACAGACCAGATTGTCTCTTTTTTTCTTTTTTTTTTAATTTTCCCCCTTCAAATCTCTGGCTAACTTTATCTGCTCCCGATTCGAGGATCCAGCACAGCAGTTCGTAGCCACCTTTTCATTTTATTTAGCTCTCTTTCTCTCTCTCAAGTATGATTCGCCATAAACTATTAGAGAATTTGAGTTTCTTTGTTATGCTATCAATTTTAGATTATTTCTCCACCTAGCTGGCTTGTGGTTCTAGGCTTTGTTATTGTCTGGAGTTTGATTAAAATTGGTTCAAATTGATTGAGGTTTGATTAAAAGAAAATGGCAGCCCAAGAAATTTATCAAATTGATTCAAATTGATTTAGGTTTGATTAAAATAAAATGGCAGCTGTAGAAATTTATCAAATTGATTCATATTTATTAATTGGTTGTGCATAACAGTGTAATAAGTTATAGTGGTTGTGCATTCAAATTGATTAATTAGTTGTGCATTCTAATTGATGAATTGATTAATTGACAGTGCATAACAGGGTCAATGTGTTGAGTGAGTTGTTTTCCTTTGTGAGGGACTAAGTTACCAGTGGCTTGTGTTTTCGGGTTTGCTTGTTATATTTTCTCATAGTCTAAGTTACAGTGAGGGACTAAGTTATATTTTCTTGTGTTTTAATGGGTTTTCTTGTGAGGGACTAAATTATTTATTGTTAAAGTTTCAACATTGGAGTAGAACACATTATATAAAATTGATATTATCATTTAGTTCGAAATGAAGCTTTATATAATGATAATGTGCTTAGTAGGTATGTCTTTGTAATTTTATGTGCTTTATTAATGTACTATATAATATGTATGTTTGACTAATGTTTTAATGGGTTTATGTTTTTTTTTATGTAGATATTATGAGTTCATCCACACCTACCAAGTGTGCTCTAGCTACTTTTCAATGTTAAGGAGAAAATTTAATGAAGTTGGATTGAATTTGAGTTGTAACATATCTTTGGATTGAATTTGGGTTTTATTTGGCTTGTAATTTATTTTGAAATTTATTTTGTTGAAGTTTGATTGAATTTGGGTTGTAATTTATATGTTGTTGAAGTTAGATTGAAGTTGGATTGTATTTTTGTTGAAGTTTGATTCATTTTGATGTGTTGAAAGCTTGATGGAAGCTCAAATTTTGGGTATTTTAGTATATAAATGCATTTTGGGCAGGTCTGGAAAAAATGTAAAAAATTAAATTTTGGGCCCAGCAAAAACCCTAAACCGCAGGAACCGAACCGAAACCGGACAGGTCCGGGTGGGTTCGGATTTCTATTTGGATTTTTGGCAGAACCGATCCAAACTGAACCGGTCTACAATTTCGGTTCAGATTCCATTTTTCAGGGAAAACTGGTCCAAACCGGACCGTGCCCACCCCTACTATTTGACATTGTTGGTCGCGCAAAGTCTTTCAGAAATTGAACGGGGGTATCCATTACTGTAAATATTTTAAAATGAACATCAATTTCAATCATTGTATTCATATGGGGTCAAGGTGTGTAGACGTAAAAAATCATCAAATTTGGAGCTAAATTAACCGTTAAATTGTGATTTTTCGTTTATAACCGTCGAAAATTTTGGTCCCGCTACATCATCTATGAATGTATATTTTTTCCAATTTTTGGTGTGTAAGATCTCTAAGTATAAATCAACAAGTCTGCCGGTTCGATCATTGAAACTACTTTCGTAGAATGTGTGTGTCATCAAAACAATATATTCAAAAAAATGAAGAGTTTTTGTATACGTTTGTTAAATATAACATATGATTTTGTGGTATCCACAAGTGTAAATTTTTTTAAATGACGATCAAATCCGTCATTGTATTCATATACAGTAAAGGAGCGCCCCCGTAAAAAATCATCAAAATCGGAGTTAAAATGAAGAGTTTTAGTTTATAATCGTTGAAAATTTTGGTCCCGTAACATCATCTATGAATGTATATTTTTTTCAATTTTTGGCGTGTACAATCTCTAAGTATAAACAAACAAGTTTGATGGTTGGATCGGTGAAACTAGTATCGTACAATGCGTAGCCCCATTAAAACATTATATTCACTAACATTTCCATGCTTTTATATTGTTAACTTTTTATAACTTTAAACACGACTTGCGTGACGAACATATACAGTTCTGCGCGCAATCAACCATTGCGACGCCGACAAATATTTCCGTCGCGCAATGTAATTCTTCAGGGTTTAGGGTTTAGGGTTTAGGGTTTAGGGTTTTGAGTTGCGCGACGATTGATGTTGTTTCGTCGCGCAAGTCCTCAAATATTTGGCGGGCCGTATCCCGACTATTAAAAATTCTTTGCGCGACGGCGTTTATTTCCTCTGTCACGCAAATTTAGATATTTTAACTTTGTGCAACCTATTTGGTATTCGTCGCGCAAGTCCGCAAACATTTTGTGAAAAAAACGCGCAGTTTTGTTATGTCTTCAACCTCTCTCACTCTCAAACCCTAAACCTCTCAGCCCCTCCTTCGAACCAGAACCAGATAACTCGTAGCCGCTCTCTCTCCTTCAAACCCTCTCATCCCTCTCTTTCCCTCTCTCCTTTGTCCCCACTCATCCCTCTCAGTCCCTCTCTCCTCCATCCCCTCTCATCCCTCTGAGTCCCTCGCTCCAGCGTGCCGCTCAGTCCCTCTTAGTCCCTCTCTCCTCCGTCCCCTCTCATCCCTCTCAGTCCCTGCGCTCCTCCGTCTCCGCTCATCCCTGCCAGACAACAGCCCCCCTCTCTCTTTCTCGGTCGCCACCGCCCGACTTGCGTGCTCTCCGGTCTCCCTTGAAACCCACTCGGTAAAATTCCCAACTCTAGCCCCTATTAATAATTTCAATTCTGAATTTTTATTTCTGAAATTTGTGGATTAAGTTTGGAATTGTATATTTGTTTTGCTGTTTCAATTTCTATATTTATTTTGTAAGTGTTTAAATTGCTTAGTCTGATGGTTGGTTAGGAAGCCTATGTTTCAATTTTGTTTTTGTATTGTATTTTTATTTTTGATTTCAGATTTGATTGGAGGTGTTGAAATTGCATTGTGGTGTTGGATTTGTGAATTTTTAGGTGTATTGCTGTTAGATTTCAGATTTGATTGGAGCACAATATTATGTTTTTTGTATTTTGATTACTTTTCGGGGGCTTTAAACTATGTGCTACTAACCAATTTTTTTATTTTGCTTTGTTGAGATGAATATGTGTTTCATTTGCTTTCAAAAATGTGCTTCTGTTTTTTTTCCATATAAGAATACATGCTTCTGTTTGTTTTTTAAATATTGAATTTGTCAGTGATTAGGTTTTGAGGTTTTTTTATAAATAAAAAAAAAATTAGCCAAGGATGTTTTTAATTTTAAGACCTTATCAGTTGTGCAGATGGCAGACCATTTCAGACGTAGTAAGACAGTGATGACTCCACAGAGTTCAGCTCCCCCGACTACGTGTCAGCTCCCACTTGCTCCAGGCACGGTCAGGACATGCCAGTTTTTCCCCACGTCTCCCGTGCACCGGTGTCATCAAAGTCATCAGTGGCGCAACCAGTTAGTGCCAGGCGGCATCACCGCCCTCCCAGCACGACCGACACCACTTCGACATCTGTTGCTGGTGCGTCGGGGTCACAACCAGGTAAAGATTTCCTTCAACTCCAGTTTTTTCGAACCAAGAATTTTAGTAGGATTTGTTATTTTAAAGTTAATTTTATATTTCTTTGCAGCCAAGAAGAACACCCGAGGACCCTGCGCCAGTTGAGGACGTCCAAAGTCACCCGGGTGACCAACAGTCATATCAACATCGCATACGACGAGCGGCATCGGGCTGCACCAACGCGGACCAGCATAGCTCCTTGGCCCACGATATTGGATCCGTCGTTCGGACTTATTGCCCGATGAAATGAAAGTCTTGGAAGGTCATGCCTGACGAGGTACGGATGGAGGTGTTCGGACAGCTGTCGGTATGTATTCTATACCTTTTAATTGTTTTCCCTTCAAATTTTATTTCTAATATTTAATGTATGTAATGAATTTATTGTAGACAAACTACAATTTAGAGAACGTCGGTGATGAGTTGTTGGCGTACGTCAACAGACTCTTTGCTGAGAGGTACAAGTAGTGGAAGAGCGACCTGCACCACCATTTTCAGGCATATGATGATCCGCAGGTCGCTCTTCAAGATGGTTGCCCGAAGGAGTTTGAGGGCTGAGAGGATAGTTGGCAGTGGCTCTGGAGTCATTTTTCAAGAGGCCGATTATGTGGTATTTTTTTATATTAAGTTGAAACTTATTACATGTTTCTTACTAATGTGTATTTAATTTTTTATATTTCATTTGACTTTCAACTAATACATTTTATTTTTTGTATAACAGAAGAAGGCCAAAGCAAATAAGAGCAATAGGCAGAGGAAGACTCTTCTCCACCATTCAGGTTCTAGGCCCTTCTCCTATAGGATGGAGGCGTGGCGTCGGGTAATAATAAACTCGTTTTTATTTATTTTTTAATATGTCATTAATATTAATTTGTTTTTTTCGTACTAACATTTTTCTTCTCTTGTTCAATTTAAAGGGGGGGGGGGGGGTCCAAATTCCCAGAGATTGACGTCTTTGGCTACGTTTATGTTCGACCTGGGAATGAGTTGGCGGAGTCCCTTCATGTAAGTAGCCTTTAATTTAAATTATTATCTTACGCGTTCAAGTTTTATGGTTATTATATGAATGTTTTAATTAATATTTTATGTTATGTTCAACAGACGGCGATGATTCAAAAGAGCCAGTTGGTTCTTCAGGAGTCAGCCTCCCAGCTTCCTTCTGATACACCGCTCGAGTCCGTGGCTCCTCCACAGGATGCAGGGTTTCAAATCCTGACTGAAACCTTGGATCAGGTCTCTCGGGAGGCGCCCAGGGACATATTGTCGTGGGATGGGGAATGTCAGGCAGTGGCCACCTAGACCCCGTGAATCATCGGAGTCAAGCAGCGGTGAGGTGACCGCTTTGAAGAGGCAGAGGTGGCCGCGCTCAAGGGTCATTTGTCACATCTTCTCCAAGTCCCTCGCTCACTCCGGCATTGCAATCTCGTCGACCTCCGAGCCCTGCCCGAGCATGGCTACCACACCTCTCCCCCTGTCGACAATGTCCAGACCTCCGAGCCGCATTTGCCAGACGACAATGTAGATCTTGGAGGGTTGTTTGATTAGATTTTAACTTTCTTAATTACATTTTAAATATTTCTATTGTACTAAATATATTTTGTTATAACAAAAATATTTCTTTTCATTACTTTTTTTTATTGCAATTTCATTTTATTATGAAAAAAAACCAAAATTATTTTTGTTACCAAAAAAATTAAATTAAATTATAATATATTTATTTTTTGCGCGATGATATTTTTTCGAAAATACAAAACCGCAAAAATAAAATTTAAACAATTTATTCTACTTTTGTGCGACGAAATTTTTTGTCTCGCAAAGTAACAGCGAGAAAATAGATTTCGTCACGCAAATATTAGCATCGCGAATATTCTCTTGTCCCGCTATGTCTACGCGACGAAGATAAATCCTCGCGCTGTGTTCTTGCAATGACTGTGATTTTGTCGCGCAAATATTTGCGTCATGAACATTTTCTCGTCTCGCTATGTCTGCGCAACGAAGATAAATCCTCGCGCCGTGTTCTCGCAACGACTGTGTATTTCGTCGCGTAAATAGTTGCGCAACGAAAAATCTCGCCGTCCCGAGACTTTTGGTGCAACGAAGGTTAACCGTCGCTCCATTTTGCGCGACTAATTCAATAAATTTGTCGCGCAAAGTCATTCTTGACGATCTTTACGAACAAATTTTGCGCGACGAAACTTCTATCGCACTACTATTTGTGCCACTCAATTGTACTTTGCGCGACCAAATCGTCTTCGTCGCGCAAATAGTAAAATGTAGTAGTGGACCCAATTTTAACATTGGGCACAAAAAATCATGGCACAGTCTTTATATATTTATTATTTGATATTTTTTTAAGGAAAAGTAAGTGATTATTTAGATAGACACAAAAAATTTGTGTCTTTATTAAACTGATGTGACATACCAGAAAAAAAAAATCATTTTGTGTACAACAATTTAAAAAAATTTACATGTGTATTAACTTCTTTAATATTTATTTTCTCAAAGCAAAGTTTAAATTTAAAACATTAACCCCCCAACAAAAGCAATTTAAAACCGGTCTCCACATAATTATTTTGTTTTTATATATATTTTTTCTGTTTTGTGTTCTGCACGTGTCTCTCTCTCTCTCTCCCCTCTCACTTATCGTTCCCTCTATAACTAGCCCCCTCTTCCTCTTCCTCTCCTCACTTTTTTTTCTTTCTTCGGTTCCATATCATACATGGCTGGTAAGAATTTGTTTCTATTTTTTTGTAAGAAGTTTTTGCCTTTTTATTTATATCATAAATTTGGGATATTTATACCATTTCAACTTTACTACCATTACTGTTAATAGTTTTTTTCTTATATTTTTCTTTTTATCCATACCATTGTTGACTCACTTAGATCTGGATTTTTTGTGTTTTGAAGGTGATTATCTGCTACTTAGGTCTGGAGTTTTTTGTTTGTTTCTCTGCTCTTGAAATTGAAGGCTCAAAGCGTGATAAGGTTGAAGGTGTGATTTTTATTTTTTATTTTTTTTATTCTTTAGTTGTATTGAAATATTGTCTTATACTTTTTTTTGGGTGTATGTGCAGGTTTGATGGAGGACACATAACTTTTATTTAGGTTTGATTTTTCTGATGGGTCGTTGTTCATACAAAATACACAACCGTTTAAATTGGTTTTTTTTGTGTACTATGTTTCTTTTTTGGGTATTTTTGGTAGTGATGTTGGACGAGTATGGGAGGTGTTGTTTAAGAAATAGAGGGAGAAAGTAGGTGGCATTGGTGCTCTGAGAGAGAGAGAGAGAGAAGGTGGTTTAGGTTTTTTTTGTAATCAATTTTTTTTTCATAAATAAATACTTTGGGCACAAATGAATAATTGGTGTGCATGTATAAAAGTGAGATTAGATGCAGTAGTCGATGTGTGAGAACAACTACTTCCGTGCTCAAAAGTATTGAGCAAAGGACACGAAAGAAGTAAATTTGTGCTTAATGAACAATGGAAACTCCTATATAGAAAACCGACCAATTTGTTGTGGTTGCACCGTGGCTGTTAACAAAGAGCACGAATAATTGTGCCTTTTACACTAAAGAGCACAAATAATATTGGTGCCCAAAGCCTGATATTGTAAGAGTGTTATATGCCAGCCGACATGTCTCTTTATCTTGTACTTTTTCATTTGTTTAATATTACTTTGATAAAAACAACAAATAAAACTAATGACATTTCATCATGTTGTCTCTAATATAATATTAATAACCTAATAAAAAACAAGGATTAACTACACTTTAGTACCCGGAGGTTTAGGGTCAGGATTCAAAATGGGCCCCGAGATTTCAATTTCATCAATTTCATACCCAACGTATTCAAATATGACCAATTCACCTCGTCTGTTAGATTGACCGTCTGGTCAAACGTTAAATGCTGATGTGTCAACTGTGGGCCCCACCATAGATCCTGACAGCCTAATACAACTAGTCCACGTGAAGGGCATTTCAGAAAGAAAATTAAAGAATAATTTTTTTTTAATATATATTTTTTCAAAACCCAAAAACATAAAACAAAATATCCCAGCAACTCTCCCTCCCCCAGCCACCCTTCGTTGACCTACACAGGCCCTCCCCCAGCCACCCTTCCTTTTCCACCGCTTTTTCTTTCACTATAGTCCCAGAGTACCCCAAGCTCGGCGGCCATGGCCTCGCCTTCATAATCTCACCTTCAAAGGAGCTTCCTGGGTCTCTTCCAAGCCAGTACCTTGGTGTATCCCGTTCTTTGAAGAACTTCTTCAATGGTGGCTGCAGAGAGGAAGACGACGCGGCAGCCCTCTGGCCCTGGAAGAATTGTCGTCGTTGGAGTCGGCGAAGAGGAGATGCCAATTGAAAATCGAAGGCAGATCCTTCTTGATTGCTAGCAATAACCAACAAAAGAAGCAAAAAAAGAATTAATAGCCCATGTCAAAAGAAAAACATGAACAGATCAGAGAAAAAACAAACAAAAGAACTAATCAAATTGGAAAAGTAAAAGAAACCCAAGTGGAAATTAGTCTTGAAATTGGAAAATTTGAAAGAAAGTTTGGAAATTGATGTGATATGAATGCATAGCTTTGCTATTTCTCTAACCTCCATGGATTTCTCAAGCACCTCACAGGTTTCATGGCCATCCATGAACATCAATGTCCAAAGAGTTCCATTAAACCCATCCATTCACTCCACCGAATCAAAAAAGATAACCCAGTAAGCAAAATACCGACAACATATTTGAACTGCATGAATTCAGAACGAATTAAAACCAGGAAGTAAAACACGAGCAGACTGACCATTTTTCATGCCTTCAAGGAAAAACAGATGAGCCTCCTTCAGCGAGTCGAGGAAAACGAGCGGCTCCTCCCTCCCTTGCCATATAATTTCAGCAGTGGACTGCATCAGAATTCGGAAACCCACAATTAAAACCTGCTTTGAAATTAAATGCAATAAGGTCCATAACATACTTCAGAAAGATGTTCAACTTCAAACCTTGGCCCGAGATATTGGACTCGAATAACACTGATCAAAATGCATATTTGCAATGGCTTTTCTGCACCTCTCTGCTTGCATCACTCCAGTTTCTGTCAGGACAGGTTGGTCCAAAAAGAAAACCCAGTAAGCAAAATACCAAAAAACCCACCAAGAAGCACTTCGAATCCAGTACAAAGAAAGAAGAGGTAGACCCAAAGATTTACATAAGAGAAAAAAATTGGAAACATATACAAGATTCTCAAATATTCAACCTGGGATTATGCTCAAGACCAATTCCAGAGGCTGCCCATTAAATTGCAGAGAAATTCAATTTTGTATGTTTTTTTCCTCTTCTTCATCGCACATCGTCGGCGTCTTCTCTGGCGCTGACCGCTCTTATAATGATCGTGACTCCACCGTCGGCAGGTCCACGACTGTCCCGAAGAGGCCGGAGCAGGAGTTCCACGGGAAGGGTCGAAATCGGAGTCGAAGATGATGGAAGCCAACGATCTTCTCTGCAACTCTTAGGTTATTTTACGCTTTTTTTTATAAAAAATGTTATTTTATTATTTTTATATAATTTTTTTTTTTAGGATTGATTAGTGGGTAGGTCCCACGATTGCCACGTCAGCATCTAACGTCTGACTTTGACGGTCAATGTAACGGCGGGTGTAAATTGGTAATACTTTGAAATATCGGGTATGAAATTGATTTAATTAAAACCTTGGGGCCCATTTCGATATTGACACTAAACCTCCAGGGACTAAAGTGTAGTTAGATATATCTTTTCTCCCATGGCACAGACAATTACAGCCTCGTGGAAAGTAGAGACGACTTCTTGAACGCGTCCGTGCACGTCGCGACAAATGGTTTGGGGACGGTTGAAGCTGTAATTGCTAGGGTTTCTCTAAATTAGAAGCGAAGGAAAGAGAGAGAGGAAAGAAGAAAGAGAGAAAAAAAACACAAGGAATTCAAGCATTAGGAAAATGTAGCAAATTTATGATGACATTGAAGGTTAGTGCAAGTGTAAATAAGGGCAAAGTTCATACCTTGAAATGCAAAATGACTCACAGACTCCATAATTATAAAGAAATTTGGGCTAGTGCCAGTGCGCTGTCAAATGGAACCCTAAAAATGATTCAAACATGTCACCTTTGAAGAGTCCAAGTTCACAAACACATATTCAAAAGTGGCTTCGACACCAAATTTACCTGAGTCCAAACAACTAGAGATTTCGCACCTGTTAAAATCCACAAGATACTGATTAATTAATCTGGAAACTGAAACTCATGATGTAGGGATTCGTAAATCAATCGTCAAAATACACAAGATAGTTCTGCTTTCAAATTTTCAAACCTTCCAAAAGTTATCAAATTATAATATGCAGATCAAATTACAAATAGAAGAGGAGAAAAGAAACAACTATACCTTTCGCCTTTGAGCTGGAGGAGGCAGCGGTCTGAGTTTGGTTTATGGGTAAAATTTGGGGGTTTTTCGTCTGGGTTTCGGTGGGGTCATTCGATGGTGCAAGAGGCAATTGACGGGACTGAGAGGTTAAGAGAGAGGGCTGAGGGAAGACTGTGATTCGAGAATATATTAACAAATAAGATGGAGAAGCGACGTGTCATCAATTGCCGAAGACCAATTGACATCGTCATAAAGGTTATCAAAAAAACAACTTTCAGTTTTAGCCTTGTCCAATTCTTACTCCCCCTTATAGAAAGTTTTAATTAAATAGCAATTTGAGTGTTACACGTGAGGTTTATTCTTTTTGTTTTTTAATGGTCATTTGGGGCAGCAACCAGAAGATTATATATGCCCAGAATCTTCAATTACACTGAGTGTAAATTTTACACAGTTATTTTCACTTCCAAAAATATTAACCCATTATATGCCAGCCGACATGTCTCTTCATCTTGTACCTTTTCATTTGTTTAATATTACTTTGACAAAAACTACAAATAAAACTAATGACATTTCATCATGTTGTCTCTAATATAATATTAATAACCTAATAAAAAACAATATAGGGGTATATCTTTTCTCCCAGGTTATGCTTTATATGTTATGTGGGCCTCAGAGCCTTAAATCCCATATGCTTTATATGTTATGATTTTAAGATGCTTTTCCTTTTATGTGGGCCTCAGAGCCTTAAATCCATTCTTTCCATTTCTCCCCCTTGACCATCCTGTACTACTTTAATTTAGTCTTCAAAGAGATATTTCCATTTTGTTTTCTTGTTTTTGGCTTTTGTGAATATATATTTTTTTTTTGCCATGGAAACTGTTTAATTATGTTGTAGCAATAGCATATGCAACGAGGATAAATTAGTTTATTTGTTTAAAGGGTATAGCTTTTACTTTTTCATTTGTTTAATATTACTTTGTCTTTTACTCTTCTCCCATGGCATAGACAATTACGGTGTCATGAAAAGTAGAGACGACTTCTTGAATGCGTCCGTGCACGTGGTTTGGGGACGGTTGAAGCTGTAATTGCTAGGGGTTTCTCTAAACTAGAAGCGAAGGAAAGAGAGAGAGGAGAGAAGAAAGAGGGAAAGTGTTGAGGCCCAAAAAATCCAGGGTTGGGCTCAAATGAATTCCCGGCCCAAGACAATATATTATTAAGGAAAAGACTTGATTTGAAATATATAGAAGTCCGCCATGCACGAGCCATATCCCACATGCCGCACCAAAAAAGAAATCTATCATGATAGAAGCCGAGATTAAAGTTATAAGCGTGCGTTTAGCATTGCAAATTTGTACCAATCATCCTATCGAAGCATCGTACTTAAAAGGCACGCCAAGCGACGCGCCATGCCGAGCGGGAAATTATTATCCCACAACAAGCTTAAGTGGGCCCAAGCCACTCGAATGCCCGGGGCTTGCTTGAGTAGGGTTGTGGTATGGATGGTAACAAATTGTCATGGGACCCATTGATGAGTCAAGAAATGGAAGTCTCGGGTTGCTTGGGGGCCTCGAGACTCAGGCCCATTTCTTAGGCCCAAATGTGGGTAAGCACAAAAGGAGAGATAGCCCATTACCTCAACTAGGGTAGCCCAACCAAAATAACCCATTACTTTAAATATCCCATAAAAGCCCAAATGCTTAGTAAACCCAGCCCACTCATTAAATAGCTTGGTTTGCTATGTTAGAAGGACCCAACTATTTGAATAAAGGAAGTCAAAGCCTCCAGCATTCGGCTGAAACAAAGGACCACGAGGAGAACGAAGGCTCACATGTGAGGGGGCTGCTGGGAGAACGAGTCCCAAGTATAAGCGTTCAAGAAACCGATGGGTATTAGCATGCAAGGGAGGACGCTACTTCTTAAACCAGGAGTCGCACCCATTCCCCTTTCCCTCATCAGATTTAGCTACGAAAAAAAAGGAGGAAAGAAGAGGAGAAAGATGAGTGAAAATAGAAGCCCCCCCTCTGAGGCAGCCGCTGGAAGAAACTTGGAGCACCCAAAATCTCTGATTTTGTGGGATTGGGCGGAGCTAACTTTGCCACCATGAAGTAAGTCAAGAAAGAGGAGAGGAAAGGAGGAGGAAGGCTTAGCTAGAATAGGAAGAAACCATTAGGGTTTCTTGGAGAAGAACAAACCCCATCAACTATAAATAGAGCCTCTTCTACCCAGCCAAAACACAATACAATCCACAGCCTTCAGAGAGCAAGCTTTCTCTCTCACTTGCAAACCCAGCAATTTTCGTGCTATTCTCCCCCCATCTTGCTTTGCTTCCCCTGTTTTGGCAGTTTGACAGAAACTTTGGCAGAGTCTCCGCCAAGCTGCCCAGAAACTACGAAAATCATCCAAAACTCTTCACCAAGCCTCCTTAGAACCCCTCTTCCCTTCCATTAGAGCCTCTGCCCCTTATAGGAACCCATTATTCTCTCTCCCATGAAGTGCTAAACCCATGATGATTTTGTTCCCATGCCACATGCCTCTCATGCCAAGCCCAAAAGTTTGTCTGCAAGCATGAGGAAGTTATTCGTAAGCTGCTGCCGTTCCTGATTGGTGAACGTAACCAAAATACTTCCTAAGGCCTTGCTATCCTTTCGAAGCATTTTGGGGCTTAATTTTTGGACTCAGACAAAGGGGATAATTTCAGAAGCCCACTTGCTGCCAGGAAGAAAAAGACCCCTCCAGAAAGCAAAGAAGAAAAGAGAGAGAGGAAACAAGAAAGAGAAAAGAGAGAAAAATAAAGGAAAGCAGAAAAAAAAAAATGTCTTATTCATTCCAATCTTCTCTGGATCTAAATCTAAATTTAGCTCCCCCAACACAGACAAGGGTGCAATCACTTGCACCAGTCTGGGCGCCCTATTTTGCGTAGATTGAAAATCAAGTGGGACAACAAATTCCACCACCTTTTGTAATTTAGCCAGCAAGCAAGCAATATATTACCTCGATGAGTTGAGTTCATGAATAATTTAGCCACCACCTTTTCTTTGAATAAATCATTGCATCAACTTTTTTTGTATAGCCAAAGGGTATCATGCTTTTAAAAGAGAGGGAAGTCTTCACGATCTACCTTTTTTTTTTTTGGGTAAACAGGAGGGGAAAAACCTCGGACACAACAACAACTAAAAGGAATTAGGACAGACTAATCTAGCTTTCGCTACACCAGCAATATCACCAAGGAGAAGAGAACCAATCCAAGCATGAGCTTCATCAAAATAAAGGATACCCAGGTCTAGGTTGTAACTCCAGTTTGCCAACTCGTTAGGTATTCGTCTTCATAGTTTCTTCTTCTTCTTATGTCTTCATCTTTTTCTTTTTCTTCCAATTTCTTATTTGGTAGTGTATGTTTTTTTGTTTGCAAAATTAATTTGGTAGTGTCTGTTTATCTTACTCAATTTGCAAAATTACAAGTTAATCTGTTTATCTTTTTTATTTTCTGTCAATTTGGAATTTTCTCTTAGTTAAATACTAGTTCTGGCTTGTAAAAGAATGAATGGTATGTATAAAGTTTTATTTTCTGGCTTGTTAAATACTCTGTTATTTGTCTTTTACTATCATTTGTTTCTATCTTCTCTCAATCAAATGTAGATAATATGCCAATTGATAAATCATGGATGCAATCAGGGAGGTCAACATATGATCTGCCACCTGCATTTTGTTTGAAAACTCATTTTAGCAACTTAACCATTGTAATTTGCCAAAGGAAAAACCTCATTACAAATTAATATAATGGTTACCTCAATCAAGAGCTAGTCAAAGGAGATGAACTTGATTGGCCATGCGGTTGTACCTGAGAACTACATCTTCAATAAGAAAAAATTCATGTGTTGGCCGAAATAAGGGTTGGCTTCGTACAAGTACCTCAAGGACCCAAACTTTCCAACAATCCGGTCCAAGTGGCATGTTGCATTCCTAAGAGGGCACAAATGAATGTGCAAACAACCAATTAAAAATACCCGCAAGTGCACGAATCTAACGAAGTATAGATTATGTAAGTACGGGTTCGATCCCAAGAAGAACTTGTCGGCTTCCTATAAGTTCTAATTTGAGTACGTAAAGAACACTTACTTGACACACCACAAATGCATAAATGCAAAATGGAAACTAAAAATAAGTAAAGAAGTGTAAAAGAAATGAAACAACACAAGAAAACTAAAGAAAAACACAAACAGCACTTTCTATCACCCTTTTATCACCTATTTATCACAAAGGAATAGTACTGTGAACAGTAACAGCGACCGGTCGTGAGGTAAAAGCGACCGGTCGTGAGGTAAAAGCGACCGGTCGTTTTTTACAGAGTCGAAATTCAAATTTTGACGTGATGAGCGACCGGTCGTAGGTAAAAGCGACCGGTCGTTTTTCACAGAGTCGTTTCTCTGCTTTTCAGTTTCGACCTCTGTCCAGTGTTTTGCCTATAACTTTCCAACCGTTTGTCCAAAATTCACGTTCTTTATACGGTTGGATTCAGAACAGAAAATTCAAGAACACAACGTGGACCAAAAGTCCAAAACAATTACAGAAACAAATAAAATTCAGTAACAAAGACACAAAACGTGTCAAACACACAACTCACACACACATTGGGGGGGGGGGGTGTTTGATTTGGTTCAAGTGACCTATTTCTATTGCATGAATGTAAATGAACTCTAAATTTAACAAGAATGGCAGAGATGAATTATCAAAGAGTGGAATTAAAATGTAACAAACACTAGGGTTTCGGAATCCACCCTAAACAATTCTACCCATGTTCATGAATACTCAAGTGATGAACTCTAAATGTATTGATGAAGATGTTCGCAATCAAGACCATGGGTCGTGGCTCAAGATGCATTGATTCTCTCTCTAAGATACGTAAAGTGCATGGTTCGTGCTACAATACTTGTGCCCTCCTCATAACCGAACCTAGGTATGGTTCGTACTTTGATTCAATTACAAGGAAAACCCATTAAGTTCAAAGAGAATATGAACATCACAAGAATCCTAATAGCATGGTGTTTACATTAGGTATTCAAGAAACCAATTCACATGGATGGTTCTTACTCCATCCATCTATTTCTTAGGAAAACATGAAGATACACATAATCCCAACAATCTCAAGAAGCATGCTTTCAAAGATGACCAACCAAGGAAAAACACACATCAAGGATAGATTAATTTGGAGAATTGGAATTCATCAACAATATCCAGAAATTCATACACTCAAGCATCAAAACAATAAGGTAATCATGTTTAGGGCTTCAACGTAAGCCCTAGCTATGGAGTTTAGTTGCTCATACTTATTCCAAATACAAATTCAAAATAAAATTAGAAAGAGTTTACAGATTTTGAGAAAATTGTGAAAGCTTCAAGCTCATCAATGGTGGAAGCTTTCTTCTCCACTTTGCTTGGCTGCACCTTGGCTTTCTCCTAGCTCCAAACTCTCCAAAATCTGCTCTCCTCTGTAGAATGGTGGAATGACTTCATTTCCCACGTTCAAAACCTCTCCCACTTCAGATTGCCATTAACTTTCCATTTCCCATTAATTTCCAGCTCACAAATATAATATAAAACTCATACTTTACTTAAAGCCTTTGCCCATTGTCCCCTTGCCATGATGAAGTTTTGACTTCACAAAGATGCCAAAAGCTTCAGAAAATATCTCATTTACAAAGGTAATTCCTTGTTACCAAGAGTTATGGTAACAAGAAATTAAGATGACACAAAGGAGGTAAAAGCTGGCCGATTCCGGATTTCCAGAGCTGTGGTAACATGCTGGATTGGTTGGATAGGTAATACTTGTCCAATGGAGCTCAAATTTGGATATGTTGTAGTTAACATCCATTGGAACAACTCTCATGAAGATCTTCACCTCATCCGAGCACCAGAGCATGTTGATCCCAGGCCAAGAAGTTGACCTACGAAAATGAACAAAAACAGAATTTATAACCAATAATGCATTTTTAGCTCATTTTCATCCTAACCAAGGTAAAATCCAAGAAAACACAAAAAGGAAGTAAAAAGATATAAAATGTCGAGAACTAACTCAAAATAATAGGTGAATAACATGAAAAATCATGTGTCAAAATGAACCGAACATGGCACAAAGTGCACATTATCTTGAGGGTTTGTGGATGAAATTTCAGCAAGTGCAACAACTTCTCCACTTCCTGTCCAATGTAGTAGTTTGCACTTTTTCCCTTGAAGATTGGCAGAATTACTATGATGGTGAGTAGAAAAGGCCTCAAGGTTAACTGATTTGGATAGAAGGTTGGCAGATTTAGCTTTATGGTTGGCCGAAGAGGCTTCAAGAGCATCATTCTTAATAGCTTTATGGTTGGCTGAAGAGGCTTCAAGAGCATCATTCTTAATAGCTTTATGGTTGATAGATTTAGATTTGGATTGAAGGTTGACAGATTTAGCTTTACAATTTGCAGAATTCGCTTGAATGTTGGGAGAACTAGCTTGGTTGGCAGAATTGGCTTCCAAGCTTCCAAAACCTTGAGCACTTGCGTTAACACAAGGGAACTGCCATGAAAATATACAATAAATGATAAACTCGATAAATATATAAAAAGAATTTAAAGTTTAGTAAAATGGACCTACCAAATTAGCATGCTTCCTCTTAGATCCAGCTAGTAAGGAATTGACAATATTTTTCAACTCTTCGACCTCTTTTTCCAATTTAATAACTCTATCACAAGTATATGTTTGAGTACCCACATTTGAAGGTTTTGCGCCAAACCCAAGTCCTCTTACTCTGCCTCGACGCTCAGGGCCAAGTGCTTTGACTAGAGCATCATACTTAATAGAGTATTTCTCAGCAAGTGTTGCATTCTTGTTTTCTTCTTCTATTTTTTTCTGAAATGAAATAGCCAATTATTGATGGAGCAATTTGAATGCCAAATTCAATCAAGTGCCTAGTGGAATGAACTACAAAGGAATTGATTTGTCTATTACCACTGCATTTGCAACTTCTTCGTTTAAAAATCCACCAGATTTCCTTGTGTGCCTGCGAATCCATACATCTCCTCTTGTTATGCTGTCAGGTGATGTATTTGCTTTTCTCTACAAAGAAACCAATTACCAAGCAATAAGATACTGCAATCAGGTGATATACTTGTTAAGAAAAAATTAATTTTACCATCTCATCTTCGAGGCGGGCATAGCCTTTACGACTCATTGTGTGTAGCATTGTTTGCTTTGCCCTCATCTTCTTGAATCTCTCACTTATCTCCTATAAATATAAGTTATAAATTGTTCGATGTTATTGTAATAGAATGGAAATATTGAAAATTAAATTGTTCTATGTGAAATAATGAAATAGTTTTACCTTGTATTTTGGACCCAAACGTTTCTTGATGAAACTTTGCCATTCTTCTATACTCTTTATATTATTAGGCTTCAGTTGCCTTGCAGCGCGTTGAATACCAACAAGCTCTCCTCGTTTCCGCACTGCTTTTAGTAATTTACATCTATGATCTCGCCAAAGCTTCGCCAAAGCTTCGCCATCTTTTGTAATGCATACTTCTTATGACACTCATCAACAATAAATTTATTCTAAAACAGAAAAATTGAAATTATTAGAAACAGAAACATAGCTAATTTAGACAACAAAAACAGAAAGAAAACATAGCTAATTGAAATTACCTGAGCATGCTCCCACAACTGATGCTTGAAGTCTTCAGAAATATCTTTCCAATTCTCTAATGTTATAGGCACCAACTCCCTTGCTGTGGCACCGAGGAAAGAAGCAAACTTAGCTGCATTTTCCCCATGTGGCTGGCCTCGAGGATTGAATTCAACTAGGAGCTTCTTTCCTTTGCTAAGATATTGCAATCGTGCTCGACCCCTAGGTTTCCTGTTTTGTTCACCAACCTTGCCTTTCCCTTTTGTCTCAGATTCACCAACCTTGTCTTTCCCTTTGGATGACGAATTAATTCCTTCTGTAGTAGGATTAAAAACTCCTTCACTAATGGGTGGCATGGTAGCTGAAGAGTCAGGAACTTCATCGGATATTCTTATAGCCCTCCTTTGCCTTACTCGTAGAATAGCTGCAGCAAGAACAGCTGTGTGTTGTTTTTTTGCTAGCTTGGAACCCTGTTTTGAGCACTTTAAAATGATTATATGAGACATGATCATCAATGAACATTTAAAGAAAATAAAAAAACCTTAAAATTATTAGCTTACTTCAGCAGTCATGTTGTGTTTTTTCCATTCATAGTGCGTCCTGTCTTAGCCTTGAGAAAAGAAAACCACCAAGTACAGAAACTAAGAATAGTGATCCAAATAAATTAACAAGGAGTAAAGAAAGTAGTATAAAATATCTAAAGTACAGTAACTAAGAATAATGATCCAAATAAATTGACAAAGTAAGAGGTTTTAAGGACTCATAGTCTTACCTTTTATTCTTGGATACTAAGTTGTATCCTCAAAATGACCAAAAGGATAACTCTCGTCATCAAAATTCAGGCCAAGTTTTGTTACATCTAACGGTATGGACAACGTATAAGCATTCTCATCATGAAAGCCCCTTGTTGGTGCTTTCAGTACCACATACCAATTTGAATTGCAATCAGTTCTAGAGTAAAACACTTGCTTAGCTTGAGATGCTAAAATAAATGGATCTTTTCTAAATTGATGCAGGCCTTGATGGAGATTAACTAGTGTAAATCCATCTCCAACTTTGACACCATTCGTTATGTTTGCCCAATCGCAGTCAAATATAGGTACTTTGAACATGCGATAATCTAGCAAAACAATGTCTCTTATAACCCCATAATAAGTAATTTTCCCAATTGCCTGAGATGTGTCTTTTGCACTAGATTGACAAATAGTGTCTGCCTCCATAGATACACCACTATCTTGTGTGCTTCTGTTAACATCTCTTGTGTGAAAGCGATGTCCATTGATAACATAACCAGAATAAGACATTACATCTCTCATAGGCCTACATGCAAGCCACTTTACTGTTGTTGACATACCACTAGTGCTGCCAAACTTGACTTTATTTTCTAACCATTCACTAAAAGTCAATATATGACGTTTTTCTAGTAGGCCTTCATTATTCAAAAGACGTCTATCTAAAAGCTTAAGCTCCTCTCGATGCATTCTAGTACAGAAAAGAAGAGCATGAAGTTAGAAAAGAATAGCAAGCAGTCATATGGCCAATTGTAATAGATATATATGTATATATTAGTTTTAAGCTAAGTTCTTATGCTAGGTACGGTTCAACTTCTGCAGTATTTAACAGAACATAACGATGAGCAATATCCAACATTTCGTTAGTCATGATCTTTAGCTTGCTTGCTGAAATAGGTCGTCCTTCAGTTGCTATTCCAAATTCAAAATCCTCATTTCGGGTGTGCGAACACCCATTTCAGTAGCTTCTTTCATGTACCCACTACAATGACGTGAGCACTCTTCTGCTGCATAACGCTCTGTCATACATCCTTCAGGTCTAGCACGATTTTTCACATATCCTTTCAATACCTTCATATATCTAGTTCACGACATAGAACTAATGAGCATTAATTGAAATGTATTTGTGAGGTTTTAATGAAGCTTAAATCAAATTGCATATGTATATGAACATACTGAAACTTAATGAAAGAGTACCTTTCGAATGGGTACATCCAACGGAATTAGACTGGACCACCTATTAGGGCTTCTCGACTAAGGTGAATTGTCAAGTGAACCATAACATCGAAGAAACATGGAGGAAAATACCTTTCAAACATACACAAGGTCTCTGCAACATTGGCATCCGAGATTCCAATTTGTTTTTGTCAATGACTTTTTGACACAATTCATTGAAAAATGAACATAGCTGAAATATGGCAATCCTTGGTTCATTTGACAAAAGGCCCATTAATGCTACTGGTAGTAATTGTTGTAATAAAACGTGACAATCATGCGACTTTAGGCCTAAAATCTTACAATCTTCTAATAAAACATGACTTGTAATTACAACCCGTCCTTGTTTCTGTCCGAGAACTTTTAGTTAAATAATCTCACTTACCATTCGGTTGAAAACCCTCCTTGCAACAAACAAATACTCTTGAAATTATTTGACCAGTATTCTTATTCTTGTTACGTGAATCTCTTCTAATACTGAATTCTACTCTTCGCCCATACTCATTATAAAACTCATATGCAACTTGTTTTGAAAGAAATTCCATAGCACATATGGGCTTATAATCTAAATTATCTTCACAAATTATAGGCACTGAATCTTTCATTCTCAATCTATAAAACAAATATAATGTTAAGCTATCATACAATGATAACAATCAAATTTATATTTACAAATTAAAAATGAAGGATGAAGGTAGATATACCAAAACATTAATTGAAATCCAATTCAAAGCACCACACACAGAAAACCAATTAGCTAGTCTCAATGAGAAAGAGGGAAATTTTGAATTGTTGCAGACATAGGAACCAAAAAAGAAAAGGAAAAACAGAAAGAAGCAAAGCATGCAGCAGGGACCAATAAATGAGAGCATATGTAGCATGAACCAACAAATAAGAGTATGTATCAGGGATAAAAGAAAACAAACAGCATGCCAAATAATCCTGTTTACTTTATGGGATCAAGTTCACCTCTTCACAGTAGCCTTGCCAATATATTCACACTAACCAAAGCTAAGGTAATACGAATATGAACGTAAATAAAGAGAAGAGGATTGAACTTGAAGCAAGAAGGAGAAGAGGACAGAACCTGAAGCAAGAAGGAGAAAAAAAGAGAGGAGGACAGAACACGAAGAAGAAGAAGGAAAAAAAAAGAGCTTTGGACGTTAAATATCCTGTTAGTTGGGTGTTAGGGTTTTTTTTTTCTTTTTTAATTAGGAGTAAATTGAGTTTTTGTTTTAGGATGATGTGTCAACTTTTAAATCCCTTAGATTAAATTTTAATCAGGTGGCGTATGGAGAACAAAAGTAAAGCAGATCATGGCAGCGAAAATCAGAGCGAGGATCCGGATCTTATTTGATAAACTGGAATAACAAAATATAACCCTAGCCACGGGCAAAGTATGTTTAAATACTCTTAGAAACCCTAGGAATAACAAGGGAATTAAAATAGGAAAATAACAAAGTTTCCAAAAACTGTAAAAACTTTAAAATTGGATTTCGGGCCTACTAAACGATCTCGGATGCCCGAAAAAGCCCATACATCATGGAAAAGCGATGAGTTTTACTCGTGAAGCCATTCTCTTCCAATCAACGGATCATGGGCCTGATTTTGAGCTCGGATCCCAAATTTGTAGTTTACTCGATTTGCCTTTGCGGGCGCGTCGCTCCAGCTCCTCTTTGATTGCTTTCGCCATCTGTTCTACATCAGTCCCTTCCACTTCCGAAGAACATGACCCTGAGTTATGACTTGGATAAATTGACTCATCATCATGGAATTCATGTATATCCGCAACATTGAGAGTGCTCGATATGCCCATGGAAGAAGGAAGATCCATGACATAGGCATTGTCGTTTATTTTCTTCAGAACTTTGTAGGGGCCATAATTTTGAGGTTTCAATTTACAGTAGGTACCAACTGGGAAACATTCTCTCCTCAAGTAAACCATCACAGAGTCTCATTTCTAGAACAACTTCGCACGACAACGCTTGTTAGTGGCGACCTTAAATTTGGCATTGGTCCTCTCTAGCTTTTCCTTCACTTCTTCCCTCACAGTCTCAACCTTTTCAACCATATTTTCAACAGCTACACTAGTCTTCTGGGCTCTTGGAGGCTTGACTAGGTCAACCACATGCCTAGGCACCGAAGTGTAAATAATGGTAAATGGTGATTTTCCTGTAGAAGAATGAATAGCACTGTTGTAAGCGAACTCCACTTGTGGCAGTGCAACGTCCCATTGCTTCGGCCTGTCTCTGAAAATGCTACTAACCATATTTCCGAGGGTTTTGTTGGTAACCTTAGTTTGACCATCCATCTGCGGATGAGCGGTGTTACTATGGAAAATCCTGTTGCATTTCCATGCCTTCTGTTTTTGGGATATGAGGACTCTCTGCAATACTAAATTGATCATCTCATCACACTACAAGAAAAACACCCTTTAGTGACGGCTAAAAAGTGTCAGGAAACGTAATACTTGACGGTGCAGAAACCGTCAAGAATACCACTGTCAGGAAAGGGGTACCCCATTTATTGACGCTTTTTAAGTGTCAAGTAATCCTTACGCTTGACGGCTTTGAGCCGTCAAGTAACTATTATGTTTGACGCCTTTTAACCGTCAAGTAATCGTTGTGTTTGACGCTTTGTAACCGTCAACTAATCGTTCCGCTTGACACCTTTTAACCGTCAACTAACAATTCATTGACGGCTCTAAGTATCAAACATTGTAGTTATTTGACATCTAATAAGTGTCAATTAAAATCACTTGACATGTAATAACCGTCACATGGAAGTTTACTTGACGCCTAAAATGCATCACGTGACATTTGTTGTATGCGTCCTTTTTTTTTTTCCCAAACAGGGGAGAGCATCTTTTATAATAATCCTGCTGGACTAGGTGGGGATAAAGAGCCCTTTTTTTTTTTTTTTTTTTTATAAATAAAATCCAGCTGGGACTAGGTTTGGCCTATGCAATATATTAATTTACAACTATATGAAAACTAATCTCATTATTAAGAGCTTATCACTTAATCAAAACTAAATCTGGGAAACCAAAAGAGCTAACTTTATCACAATAAAAAATAATTCAAAGCACAGAATACTTCTAAAAATAATTTGCATGTATTGAAACTAATCAACTGAAAATACATCATACTAGGGCATTTGTTCACTTAGTTTCAACAAACTATACAAGCCATGCATTGCCAAATATACACACTAAAATCCATAAATAAAATGAGTTTTTCCAGTAGAAACCTCTTGTGTTCTAGTACAATATTCCCCATTTTACATCCAGAGAGTTCTTACTTCGATAGGACCTGAAATACATATTAAAAGAAAGATAGTAGGATCAAATAATCAAGTAGTACAACTACTAGAGTCTAACTGCACAAATATAACTTTATAAGCGACAAAAATAGAATATAAGCACACACAAGACCTTCAAAACAGATGACCAGCAGCCTTACAACAAAACTGCCAAACAATTTTGCAGAACCTGCCAAACAAGACCTGCCAAACAAAACTGCATATGATACTTAATTTTGCAGTGGGCAAACAATTTCGCAGTTACGTATGATACAAAACTGCCAAAGATGAAAAGTAACATACATGTAATCAGTTAGAATTTTCGAACAAGTATAAACTATGAACAAATTCACCTTATTTGATTAAGATTCTAAGACCACGGCAGCCATACAAACAATCAATGGCTTTCACTTTCTTTCCAAAAAACAGAGAGCTTACTGGAAATCACATTTGTGATCCTATATATCATCTTCTCAAAAAGCCAAAATTGGAATTCCCATCTCACATCATCTACCAAGTCAGAGCTAATATTAATTGAGTGAAATAGCCAATAAGATCTCACACAGCATATACCAAGTAAGCATACTCATTGTAATAAAATACAATACATTGATTTAACAGAGCAAAGACTGAAATATATATATATATATATATATTATTATGATAAATAAATTACCTCTTAAATGAATTGAGAGACATAAGCAGTCCACTCTGAACGTACTTGATTTATCTCATCTTCATTATATGTCTCCTTTCCATTAAACTAAGGAGAAAATCAAAAATAACAAACTTACTTGTAGTACATGTCATAATGGAAAAGAGCAAGAACAAGGTAATTGAGTAATGCTAATTAGGAATACTTGTATAATTGGAATCACCAACTAATCCCTACCGTGTTGCATTTCTGGAATGAGGCCTAAAGCGTGCCCTCATTCCAAAAGCAGTCAACAGCTTCCCAACTTCCCCAAAAGCAATCCAAATCACCCTTCTTTTTCAAAAGTGTATCCCTCTACATATAACGAATTGCACAAACATGGAAGCCCCAACATAAGCTAGCAACCTGAAACATATTATACAATAGTTTCAAACCACTTGACAGAAAGAAAGATGATCAATTATATATTAATATTTACATTTATATAATTATATAAAATGAAGAATCTAGACATATAGAGGGAAAATAAAGTTTTTGCATACCAGTTTTTGGTTTTTTTGATGATTTTTTACTTATCCAATTTCCTTCACAATCTGATCTTGCATAATCTTCATTATCCTCATTTTCTGCATCAAATTGCTCATCGTATGGCAGTACTTGGGTAATAGGATCATACTCCATTATATTTTCGGGCTCCTCATCACATTCTGTATGTAGATAGTCTGTTTGAGGACTAGACAAAACAATTGACCATCTCGAATCAAGCTGATCTGGAACATAAAATACTTGCTTCGCTTGGGAAGCTAAAATAAATGAATCTGATTTGTGACCCATTCGGTTGAGGTTCACTAATGTGACACCAAGCTCAACTTTAATGCCCCTATTACTCTCAACCCAATCACACTTAAATACAGGAATGTTGATCATTTGATAATCAAGTTCCCATATCTCAGTGATAACTCCATAATAGCACATCTCCGCAAATATTGGGTTTTTATCTTTAGCACTCGCACAATGCATTGTTGTTGCCACAATACTCACACCACTATTTTGATTGACTCGATTATTATCCCGCTCCTTCGTGTGGAAACGACAACCATTAATAAGATAGCCAGGATATTGTAGGACATGGTGGTGAGGTCCTTGTGCTATGCATTTCAAGTATTGTGATATGCGTTCATCCTTATTTACATCATTTAAAACCTGTACACGAATGAAAGTTAAATTATTCACATGTAAGGGTGAAAATTGACAAAATTTAATTGATACCTTATTTTGTAACCAGTAGATAAAGGTGCGATTATGTTCATCCTTCAACCACTTTTGTAACTTATGAGGATGCTGTAACTTTAGGCAAGCCATATGCATCCCATCAAATCAGAAATAATAAAAAAATTATGCTTAGTAAAATATGTACCAGATTCACTATCCAAGATTATGAAAGAAAAAAAAATATTGTAGGTTAAGTTCTTACTCTATAAAGGGCTGAACTTCTTCAATATTGTCCAAAACATGAAGATGTGCTTGTTCCCACATTTTAAGATCAACTGTAACAAGACGACCACCAGTTAAAGGCTTACTAACTTGCAGCTTATGCTTCGTAGCATATGGATTTCCAATTGCATCTGATCCTGATATATAATCCGTTGAAAACTCAATTGTTTCTTCTGCAATGTAACATTCAGAAATACATCCTTCTGGACGGTTACGATTACGCACATAACCCTTGAGGACTTTCATGAATCGCTCAAAGGGATACATCCATCTTAGATACACTGGCCCACACAATCTTACTTCTCTTATAAGGTGAACTGTTAAATGAACCATAATGTCAAAGAAAGAAGGTGGAAAATATCTCTCCAACAAGCATAATGTGATGACAAGATCATTTTGTATTTGGTTCAGTTTAGACACATCTACCACCTTACTACATAGGGCATTGAAAAATAAGCAAAACCTTGTAATAGCATATCTCACATGCTTAGGAAGCACTCCACGTATAGCCACTGGTAGTAGTTGTTGCATCAAAGCATGGCAATCGTGGGATTTAAGACCATAAAGCTTCAATTCCTCCATTGAGACAAGGCTTCTAAAGTTTGAAGAATATCCTTCCGGAACCTTCAAGTCAAACAATGTTTGGCAAAACATCTTTTTCTCTGTCCTACTTAGTGAATAACATGCTGCTGGCAAGTAAGTCTTCTTTTTGGAAAAATCAGGGGCTAATTTTGTTCTTAGGCCCATATCCACAAGGTCAAGCCGAGAGTTAACTCCATCCTTACTCTTTCCCGGAATGTTAAGCAATGTACCAAAGATGCTCTCACACACATTTTTTTCAATATGCATAACGTCCAATGTGTGACGAACATGCAAATGTTTCCAATATTCTAACTCAAAGAATATTGACTTCTTCTTGAAGCAATTTTCATTGTTGCTGGCTGCTTTAGGCTTTGCCTTTTTCTTCCCCCAACACGCATGAATCCCATTAAGCTTTTTAAATATTTCATCTCCACCCAATGGAGTTGGGGGAAGCCCAAACTCTTGCTTACCATTAAATGCTTTCTTTAGTTTACGGTATGGATGGTGTCGGGGAAGAAATCGCCTATGTCCTGTATATACATTCTTCTTGCCATGTGTCAACCGATTTGAATATGTATCTTTCCCACAAATTGGACAAGCATAATATCCCTTAACAACGCAGCCAGACAGATTCCCATATGCTGGAAAATCATTTATCGTCCATAACAAAACAGCCTTTAAGGTAAACAACTGTTGTTTGTATGAATCATAAACTTCAATGCCTTCCTCCCATAGATTTTTCAAATCATCAATTAAGGGTGCCAAATAAACATCAATGTCATTGCCTGGCTGTTGCGGACCTGATATCAATAATGACAGCATCATAAATTTCCGTTTCATACACAACCATGGTGGAAGATTGTAAGTAATCATTATAACCGGCCAGCAACTGTACCGACTACTAAGAGAACTATGGGGATTTATACCATCTGCTGAAAGAGCCAGCCGAAGATTTCTAGGTTCCGCTGCAAAATTTGGCCACATCTGGTCAATAAGCTTCCAAGATGGTGAATCTGCTGGGTGACGAAGTTTGCCGTCAGTTACTCTTCCATGGGCATGCCAAGTCAAATCCCTTGCCATTTGTGTTGATTGAAACATTCTCTTGAACCTCGGAATTGGAGGAAAATACCATAGAACTTTTGCAGGAACTCCTTTCCTCTTCTTAGGCGAACTATCTTTTTTTGTCTTCCATCTTGATATGTTGCATATTGGGCAAGAAGAAAAATCCTTATACTCCTTCCTATAAAGTATGCAATTGTTTGGACATGCATGTATTTTCTCGTATTCCAAACCCAACGAGATCATTGTCTTCTTAGCTTCATACATCGATGTAGGCACTTCATTGTTTACCGGAAGCATTTTGCCAAGAGAACTCAACAACTCTGAAAAACATTTGTCAGAAATCCCATTTTTTCCTTTAATGTTGTAGAGTTCCATCAAGGAAGATAGCTTTGTATAATTTTGGCAACCAGGATATAAAGGCTTTTTGCCATCTTCAACTAGTTTTCTAAAAGAATCATGGTTGGCAGTACAACGATCATAAGCAGCATTAACCATTTGTAAAGTTTCTTGGACCTCCTCGTATTTAGGTGACTGATCAAAATTTACTGCCCCACTTGTTGTTCCTCCAATATCAGCCACCTCCCCATGCCAACTCCATATCTTATAACTTCGATCAACACCTCTTATAAACATATGATCTCTTATCCCTTTAGGAGTCTCAAACATCAAATTTCCACATACTTGGCATGGACATTTCATGAGTTTGGGGTTACTTGCATGACTTACAGCAAACGCAATAAATTGCTCAACACCATCTTCATATTCTTTTGACATTCGATCTTTTGACATCCAAGTTTTATCCATTTCAAACTAAAAAAACCTTCCCTGCAATATAGGCCACTTCATTCTCTTCACCAATGGTCACACACATTACCAAGATAAGAATTAATCTTGCAATGCTATATATAAATAGAAATGTACAAAAATTTGTAAATCATACTTCCTTTTCATACAAATAATAATAATAATTAATAATAATACTTGGCTGCAATTACTGAACTAGTACCAGAAAAGTATGATTACTGAACTATTACTATTGCCAATAAGCATATATATATATATATATATATATATATATATATTTCCTTTATAGTTATAACTTATATCAAAACAACCAGCCATACATTACGTACCAGAAGACATAATATCACCAATTAACAAAAACTAAAACACAAAAGCATTAAAAAGTTCACGAAAAGACCTATAACTATATTATATTAGCATAAGAACCTTTCCTAATCAATTTTATCATCCAACAAAGATGAATTTGCATGTTCTATTTTTTTTTTACAGTGCCACAAGATAGCGATATCTTGAATTTTTTATTATAAAGAAAATGATATTGATATGTTGATTAAATATAAAGAGGTAGTAAATTCAGTGAGGAAAAATGTCGAATAGGTGGTGGGCAATCCTTGCCGCCACTAACTAAAAAGAAAAGGAACTATCCTAATTTCCTAATAAGACAAAGAACACAATTCAAATCCATGGGAAAGATAAGAAGAAAGGAATCTAACTCCACTACTCAACTAAACTTGACTGGAGAGTGATAATTTATATTACTTAAAAATTATGCTATTTTTTTTTTAATTCAATTAGTTGTAGTTCAGATATGTAGAGATATTGAATGCCCACCTATAAAGCTTGAAAAAAATTAGGAATATTGGACAATAAAGAACACAAACCCAGTTCTTTGTCGGCAGCAAATCTTCAATATTCTTGACTGTTTGTTAAAAATCTTCACTTTTCTCCCATTTCAACATTCTCCCTGGTTCAACTCCCCGAAGCATCTTGAGATTGAGTGAGATTCATGTCAGGTACCTAAGGAATGGAGAGATAGCACAAAACTTTCTGAGAGATGTACATAGAGAGAGAAAATACTCTGGAGAGAATGAAAGATAACAGAGTCGGTCAAAAATACATTCATATATGAACTATAATAACTTTGGATAGATAAGAAATACACCTGAATTGTTGCCACCCCAACTAGCAGAGCATGAGCACACTAAGATTTGATACTCACATTCTCTTCGAATTTCTGTATCCAATTTAAGAAATGAAGAGTGGAAAACCCTAAGGACTCTGATATTTTTGGTTTTGGAATGAAGGGAAAAAGTGGTGACCAAGAGGAACAGGAGTTGAATATAGGGCAAACACTTAGATGAATTTGGAGCGAAATGCCCGCGAACTAGCGCGCTTTTTTTTCCTGAGGATATTTTAGAAAAGTGTCAGGGTATAAAATGGTTTTAATTGACATTCTTTGTAATATGTCAGCGAAAAGTAATAAACAGTTGACATTCTTTATAAAATGTCAAGGAAAAGTAATATAGAGTTGATGGTTTTAAAAAAGCGTCAAAGTTTCATAAAATAGTTGATGGTTTTGCAAAAAACGTCAACTATTAAGTGTCAACTAAGGCCTATTTTCTTGTAGTGTCACCATCCTCATTCGCAAATTCTGCTCCTTCATAATCTGCATCAACATTATCCTCTTCATCTTTGTCTTCAGTCGCCTCAGCTAGATTGACCTATTTGTTATGGGTTGGGCACTCCTTGGAGCGATGCCCTGGTTTGGAACACCTATAACAAATATCATTTGTCAACCTAGTATAAGGATTGCTCCTCTTGTTCCGATCTCTTCCCTAATTTCTGCTACTACCTACGTCGAGTGGGGTAAAATTCTTTTGCATATCACTCTCCCTAGGAACCTGCTACACACCCTTGTTTTTCTCCATGGATGGAGCAGAGGATTCATAACTGCTCTTCTTGATACCACTAGTGCTCGACCCAGCACGCTTATCTTTATCTAGTAATTCAACCTTCAATGCCATATTCTATGCCTCATGAACTGTCCACAAAGTTTGAAGCCCAATTTTCTCCTGCAGAGAACTTCTCAACCCAATGATATACCTAGCGACCATTTGACCAATTGTTTCCTCCAAATTATTGTGCTAGGCCAAAAGCAAAAATTCATTTGTATACTTAGAAATGGTCCGATTGCCTTTGTTCCAATTATGGTAGAGCTGATATAAGTACTGCTCATAATCGGCAGGTAGGAATCTCCCCATCATCAGTTGCTTCATATGACACCAAGTCTTCATTGCTTGCTTACCCTACCGCTGCCTTGATTTTTGAAGCTGGTCCCACCATACAACAGCCCTACCTTTCAGACGAAAGGCAGCCATCTTCACCATCTTCATCTCTGGAACCTTCATAATCTCGAAGAAACGCTCCACCTTTACCAACCAGTCAAGAAAGTCTTCAATCTTTAGTTGGCCATTAAAGTATGGAATATTAGCCTTAATCCAGAAATCGTCCATGTATTAGTTACGATTATTCTGATTAGGTGCGATCGGGGGCCTGTTCATGGAGTTCTTCTTCAGACTCCTCCTCACTCTCAAGGAGAGGACGTCTCTCAACAATAGGAAGTTGTACGTGGGCACCTGATCGGTTCATAATTGTATATCATTTTGTACCCTTCTAGCTTATGATTTGGTTATGTTATTGAGTTAAACTTGTGCTTTTAATTCATTTTCTGTTTTGATAAGTCCATAATTTCATACACTTGCATGCCTTCTTTACTTAGTGATTTTGCTTAGTTTCTCTTTATTTTGAGTCACTTACCTTTGTTTGTGTGTTTTGTAGGTTAAGATAGCAAGAGATAACATTTGATGCAATCCATACATGTTAGGGGCTGATTGGCATATGAGGAATATGAGCCCAAAGACAAACATATTTTGGCTACAGTCCATTTCCAGCCCAGTTTCGTAGGTCAACTTCTTGGCCTTGGATCAGCATGCTATGGGGCTCTAATGAAGTGAAGATCTTCATGAAACGTGTTCCAATGGGTGTCTACTATAACATATCCAAAATTCAGCTCCATTGGATAAATCTGGAGTCCGTTAACTAGCAAACACCGAACCATGCTCAGGATGGATCTTATCAGCGCGGAAAATGAGTTAGCAATTTGTTTCGGCCTTAACTTTTTCCTCCGACCTTGGATTGGCCCAAATAATATATGGCTGGAAAGAAGACATTCTGAACTTCAATTTTGAGTGCTTAAAGTCCTAATTTGATTAAGAGAAGCCCAAGTTCTAAGCCCTTGAAGTTGATGGTCATGCTGACCTCAGCATGTGCTGGTTGGATGCTTGGTCATGGTGAGCTAGGCATGAGCTATCATTTCTGGTTGGAAGCTTGGTCATGCTGACATGAGGATGAGCTAGGGCTGCTAGTGGGAGTTAGTGGAGAAGTGGAGCAACCATTTCTGATTTTCTAATACAAGTGCATCAACCATTGAAGATTTTCTAATACAAGTGCTTCAACCATTTCAGATTTTATAAAACAAGTGTTGTATGCATTAGTCTTATTGAATTCAGATTTTCACTTCCCCTAGGCCTATAAATAGGGATGTTCTCTAAGCTTGTAATCACACCCCAAGGGGGGGAGCTCTCAAACACTTCTCTAGAGCTCCCTTCCCTTTTCTCCCTCAAATTCTCTTAGTTTCCTTTCAAGTTTTCAATTGTTGTAATAAAATGAGTTTGCTGAAATTTTCTTTAAGTCTTTCCAAGTTCTACTTTACTTTTCCTTATGTAAATTCTTTTTTTTAGTATTCAAGTTTAATTAGTTTCCAAGTTTCAGTTATGGTTTTTGTTCTTATTCATTATGCTTATAAGTTAATATGCTAGTTTGAATGATTGATCACCATTTAGGCTTGCATGTTAGCTATCTTGGTTTGAATTAAGAGTAGACACCATGCTTTAATTCGAATTGAACTATGAATAGGAAGAGTATGTATGGACATTCGACAACAGGGATTAGATACATGCTTGGTTGTTTAAATTGTTCTTCTATGCTTAATGGGTTCCTAATGCTTAGTTTTAGGTTAGACAACAAATGATCAAATTAGAGAATTAGGAACACAAGGTTAGAACCAGACACCATGGCCTAATCATACTTTAGCTAGAATCAATCCGTTAATCTAATTGAACTTGGGAACTTATTTGCTTGAGTTATTTCCTTTTTCTTGTTTTATTTATTTTCTTTTCCATTTCTGTTTTTTTGTAGGGAAATGAATTGGATCATTCAATCACCAATCCTCGTGGGATCGACCTCGCACTTACATATGCTATACTACCGAACGGTTCGTGCACTTGCGAGTATCACAAGTTGAGGATGCAATTGAACCCATTTTGGTGAAGCTGTATCTACACAACAAGTTTTTGGCGCCGTTGCCGGGGATCGGTAACATTGTTTGATTCTATTTGGTTTTCCTACTTTTTATTTTTATTTTTTGTATATAACTGGACAGTTTTATGTTTTAAAGTTAATGGCGTTAATTGACAAGTTGTGTTTGTAGTCCAACGGACAAGGACAATTGCCTGACAAGCAAGAGAACTGGGTTTGAGTCCCAGCTTACACAACACAAAAGAGGTTCAAGTAGCATGTTGGTTATTTCTTGTTTATGGTTTCATTCACTTGTTCTTAATTAAATATCTTGTTCAAGTTTACATAAACACCATATGACTCTTGGACTGATTAGTGAATGAATAGGTAGATATTGAAGACAAACACCATGTTTAAATTCTACTTGGTTCTTTATTGTTCTTCTTGTTCTTAATGGGTTCGGAATTTGTGTTTAGACTAAACACCATAGCTAAATGCTTTTTCTGAATACTTGATTAAAACCACACACCATATGGATAATCATATTTGAGAAAGAACGAACTCCATAAGCTAGTTTGATTTACTTTGTTGCTTGTTATTTGAAACATGGAAGTGTTTATTTTTCCTTTTTTTTTTAGTTTTTTTAAATTTATTTCCTAATCCTTTTAATTCCGTTTCAAGTTTTTGTGTGTGCTTGTTCTAGCAATGTAAATAGCTCAATAAAAAGGGAGAAAGAAAGCAACTTCAAAGAAGGGAAGTGTGGAGCAGTGGGAGAAGTCGCGGCCTCCAAGTGCATCCATACTCGACCTAATCGCTTCAAGGGGGAGCATTTCAATCCTTTCTCTTCTTTAAATTCTGTTTATTTCTTGGTTTGTTTCTTCTAGTACAACAATTTATGTCATTTGTTTGAGTTTGTTTAGAGTACTTAGTTCATTTTCATTTATGGTTTGTTGTCTCATTTTATCTTAATTTGTTTTTGTTTCGTATCTTAAAAAATTCAAAATTCAAAATTCAAAAAATTCAAAAAGATTTTTCATATGAGCTAACTTATGGTAACTCCAGGAAGCACTTCCGTCAATACAGTGTCTAGGAGTTCTTTAGGCGACACCTTCGGTGTCTAAGAAGTTTGGGTTTTAAGCGGGACCATTGTGACCCCTCCAACCTTCCCGGATCCCCTGGCTGTATTTTCTGAGGCACTTAACTGGTCATCCGTGAGTTGCTTGTATATTCGTGTGTTTTTAAACTAAGTTTTTTTTTTATTTTCTTTGTTTTATTTTCTGTTTAGTCTTTGTTTTTATTTTGTTTTTGTTTTGTTTTGTTAAGTTAGTTTTTATATTTATTTTGTTTAGTCGTTGTTTTTATTTTGTTTTTGTGGTATGATTAGTTAGTTTATTTCTAAGTGTTAGAAACACATTTTTATTTTATTTCAAACACTGCATTAAAAAAAAAAAACATTCAAGTAAATTAAAAAAAAAAAAAAAAACAAACAAACAAACTTCTTCTTCTTCTTCTTCTTCTTCTTCTTCTTCTTCATCTTCATGGCTTACCTCTATTGTCTCGTACTTGTAGGATCTGCAGCAGTTCTACATGGTCATCATTTTTCCTCTCCAGTGCTTCCACATGCTGAGTGGCACAGGAGAGCCGCTTCTCGAGGTCCGCCACCATAGCCTTCAAGGAAGCCACTTCCTCGCTCAGAGCGGCACACTCCCGTGTCCTCGCCAGGAGTCGCATGCCCAAATTAGTAGCCGAGACCGCTTGGAGCACAGTTAAATCGTGGGACTCATCCACCGCCATCTTGTTAGACCTACGTGCCACATGCAGATGATCTGCTGGAGTTAGTTTACTGCCAATCAATGTTCCCAGGAGCACTGACCTGTTCGGCATTACCTCAGAAAGGTTCGGTATTGCCTCAGCAAAGTTTGAGGCAGTGCCGTGATGATATGAAGAGTTTGGGAAGACAGAGGTTGGAGGAGCCCTTATCTGGGCATTTGGTGGTGCAAGGGATAGCTCAAGGTTGAGATCATCAAGGTGAGTGCATGAGGATGCCATTTGTTTTGCTTCTGAATTTTTTGATGTTTTTCCTTGAGTTTGCTGGAAGAAATGCTGGGTATCATCCGCTTGCAGAGGTGTGGTTTAAATAGGGCATATGCTGATGAGAGAGAGCCAACACCATTTCGGATTTCCCGGGCAGGCTCGACCTAATCGCTTCAAGGGGGAGCACATTAACTTTCACTTTACTTTACTTTTTTTTCCGTGTTTTTCTGGTGTTTTATGTTTTTGTCCGTTACTTTCATTTTCTAGTGCTTTGAGTTTTTGCCTTTCCCTTTCGGCTATCATCTTTGTCTTATTTTAGTTAGGGAACTGTGCTTTCTTTTCCGTTTGTCGTCTTCGTTTGATTTAAGCTCGGCAAGTGTGTTTTCTTTTTCTTTTTCTATTTTAGTTGGGAAGTGTCTTTTCTTTTTCTTTCTGCAACCTTCCTCTTTTATTTCCGAAACAAAATAACGAAAATACAAAAACAACAACATAAAATAAAAACTTCAATAATGCAGGAGAAGTCATTTCTTCTCTCTGCTCGGTGTCTGGACCATAGGATCTTTGAGTTTGGCCCTCTGGCTGTCCTCTTCCGGGGCTTCACGCACAGCCTCTTGGGGCTCACCACTTGAGCTCCCAAAGATCGCAATCTTAGCTTGAGCGTAACTACTCTCGCGATCTGGTTGCTTGCGTTTACCCGGTCGGTCTAGGTCCTCCAGCTGTTTTCGCATGTCGCGAGAGTACAACTCTACCATTTTTGATAGGTTTTTATTCTCGTCCCGCAATACCTCTAGCTGGTGTCGATTCACCTCCACTATCCTTGACCTCTCCCTTTTCAAGCTTTTTATAGTAGTCTGACACTCTTCAACCATACATCGCTCCGCCGCCAACTGACCTTTCAGCACCTCTACCTCATGGGACTTCGCAAGTAGGCGATGTCCCAAACTTGCGACACATGCTGCTACTCTCAGGCTCAGTGCCATGGCATCACTCGCAACCCGATTATCATCCCTTGTGCCAAACACACGTATATCTTTAGGAGTCACTAGATTTCTGCCCACTCCAATGGCAACATCGTTGTCCAGGAGTATTGAGTCAGCTCCTGTCACAGGCCCCCTTGCGGAGGCAAAGTAGGGCATCCATCCTGGTGCCGCTGCTTGGCCTCGTGTCTAGTCGGTGGAGCTAGGTTGAGATCCAACGAAAATGGGTAGGAAGAGGCCATTTGATTTCTCACTCGTTTTTCTTCTTTCCTTCTTTTCTATTTTGTGTGTTTCTGAGTTTGTGTGTTTTTTTTACCCTTTATTTTTACCTTTTATAGACTTAGTCTGCTAAACCCTAGCCGTCGGTTCTGAGTTTTGTGCGGCCCTTACGGCTTATTTCTATATGTCGCCGCACCCGTTTCCCAACTCCCCTTAATTGCATTTTCACCTTTCACCACCTTCAAAGTGAAAAAGTCGTCTCGCTTCACCCAAGAGGCCAATAATTCTGGCTTGGGGGATGTGAAAGCGGCCTGTGTGCGCCGACACGTCCCTCACTCCTTTTGCCTGTCACTTCCTAGGAACCGAGGCAGCAGGGACCACACTCTTTCTTATCCCGCCTTTGCGCTCCCATTTCACGTTTCATTAAATTAAAAAAAAATTAAAATTAAAAATAATAACAAACGTGTGGGCTTCGGATTTCTTTGCGGGTCGGGTTTTCACCGTTGTTAGTTTTCAAAGTGTGTTAACTTTTTTTGGGTTGGGTTTTCAATCGTTTGGGTTTTGATTTGCGTAAGACTGTTTGTTTAGGGCTTTTTGTTTCGAGTGTTTTACTATTTTTTATTTTTTATTTTTTATTTTTTATTTTTTTTTATTTTTTTATTTTTATTTTTAATTTGTTTGTTTGTTTTGTAATTTTTATTTTGTAATTATTTTATTTTTGTATTTTAATTCTTGTGTGTTTTGTGATTTTATATTTACTTTAGTACCTTTCATTTCTTGTTATGACATTGCTTGTTCCTAATTTTTAAACATTGAGGACAATGCTCATTTCTAGGTTTGGGGGTATTGGAGTTTACCAAGAAAATTTAATTTTCCAAAAAAAAAAAAAAATTAATTAATTTCTTGCTTGTTTTTCTTTTTCTATATTTTGATTCTTGTTTTGTTTTGAGTCACTTTTCGAACACTTATGATGAGATTGTGATAAATGTTTGCATGACTTAAATGAAAATTGAATTATATTTATTTATTTTTTATTTTTTTTATTTTTTTCCTTGTAAATTTTTATTTGAAAAAAAAAATTATAAATAAATTTGGCATCGTTCTAGCGTGATATGTTTGAAACCTTCTTTGCACTTGCCATTTGTTTCATAATTTTCCAATTAAAGGATTTGCATGACCCAAAAAATTGTATCAAGCATAAATTAGACTTACATAACCATATAATGTGAGCTTTTGAGCCTTGTGCTTCATTTCATGAGTGTTATACACATACTCCTATTTTCTTGTCATCAAAGTTGTTGTTTGATCTCATTATTCTTTGATTTGGTTGAACACTTAAAGGTTATTCATTCTTATGCAATTTGATTTCATGACATTTAAGAAATGATATTAAGGCCCTCTTTGGATCGTTTGTGCCTTTCAAGCTAACCTTATGCATGCTTAAGCATGATCTTCCATTGTTAACCATTTTGAGCTTACATGTAAACCTTTTCTTTCATTTTTACCAATTATATTTCCTCACCTTAGCCCGAAAAACAAATATTTACCTTTCTAAGGAACTCATGAGCTCTAATTCGGATGTGTTTTTCATGCTAAGTTTGGGAAGGGATATTACTAAAAGAAAAAGAAAAAAAAAAAAAAAAAAAGAGAACTTCACTCAATTGGTGAAAGAAAAAAAAAAAAAAAAATTGTGATTAAATGGTGGTTGATTGAATTTCATTTTTGGGCCTTCAAAAATAATTGTTGTTTGGAAAGGAGTGTAAATCATTGTAAATGAAGGTATAAGGAGTTTTGATCATGTAAAAGAAAAAATCTAATCGTGATGATTCGAAGTCTTGTAAACAATTTATTTTATGCTCTTACATTTTGAGTTCCTTGGACTTTGTATTATCCATACCTTTCATTTCTCACTCACCTTACACCCTTGGCCCCATTACAACCTATAATAAAGACCTAAATTGATCTTAAATGTCATGTGGTTGAATTGCATTCATTTTTCTACTTTTAAGTGTTTGGCATCCTTCTTGAGATCATATTAATGCAAGTTCTTCATCTTCCTATTTTGAGTTAAGTCCCTTATGGTTTAACTCTAATCTCATGTTTATAACTGAGTGTTGCATTGTAGCCCTCTTCTGAGTGATTCATTTGTGAGAGGACAACTTTGGTGAGATTGGAAGTTGCTTTTGTGCTTGGTATGATTTTTGAAATTGTGTGAAAACTAAGATTGTGGAATTTGTTGCATTTGGCTATCACACTACTACACTTTGAGCATGTTGTGTTTTGAACTTTGCCGCCTTGCAAATAATGTCTAAAATTGAGTTTTTATTGTTAAAACTTTTGAGTCATGTGCATGAGTCATTTCTCTTCAGAAAATGTTCGGAATGATTGTTTTGAGTTTTGATTTATTTATTCTTATTTTTATTTTGGTTTTGGTTTTGTAATTATTATTATTATTATTATTATTATTTATTTATTTATTTTTTTTGGTTTTTGTGTTTCTTTTGTTTTGCTTAAGGACTAACAAATCTAATAATTTTTCTAACTACTTTATTTTGTAGAATTAGTCAAACGTTTGTGGGTATCGTTTCTGTTAAACCCTCAGGAGACACAACTCCTCCTACTAGGGATGCCTAGAGGTTTAAAGGCTTGTTGCATATGCTCAATGCAATCGAGTTACCTACGAAAGTGGTCTAGTTAACTTCTTATTTTGTTTTTAACTTTGTTTTGTGTTGTTTTGCTCGAGGACTAGCAAAATCTAGGTTTGGGGGTATTTGATCGGTTCATAATTGTATATCATTTTGTACCCTTCTAGCTTATGATTTGGTTATGTTATTGAGTTAAACTTGTGCTTTTAATTCATTTTCTGTTTTGATAAGTCCATAATTTCATACACTTGCATGCCTTCTTTACTTAGTGATTTTGCTTAGTTTCTCTTTATTTTGAGTCACTTACCTTTGTTTGTGTGTTTTGTAGGTTAAGATAGCAAGAGATAACATTTGATGCAATCCATACATGTTAGGGGCTGATTGGCATATGAGGAATATGAGCCCAAAGACAAACATATTTTGGCTACAGTCCATTTCCAGCCCAGTTTCGTAGGTCAACTTCTTGGCCTTGGATCAGCATGCTATGGGGCTCTAATGAAGTGAAGATCTTCATGAAACGTGTTCCAATGGGTGTCTACTATAACATATCCAAAATTCAGCTCCATTGGATAAATCTGGAGTCCGTTAACTAGCAAACACCGAACCATGCTCAGGATGGATCTTATCAGCGCGGAAAATGAGTTAGCAATTTGTTTCGGCCTTAACTTTTTCCTCCGACCTTGGATTGGCCCAAATAATATATGGCTGGAAAGAAGACATTCTGAACTTCAATTTTGAGTGCTTAAAGTCCTAATTTGATTAAGAGAAGCCCAAGTTCTAAGCCCTTGAAGTTGATGGTCATGCTGACCTCAGCATGTGCTGGTTGGATGCTTGGTCATGGTGAGCTAGGCATGAGCTATCATTTCTGGTTGGAAGCTTGGTCATGCTGACATGAGGATGAGCTAGGGCTGCTAGTGGGAGTTAGTGGAGAAGTGGAGCAACCATTTCTGATTTTCTAATACAAGTGCATCAACCATTGAAGATTTTCTAATACAAGTGCTTCAACCATTTCAGATTTTATAAAACAAGTGTTGTATGCATTAGTCTTATTGAATTCAGATTTTCACTTCCCCTAGGCCTATAAATAGGGATGTTCTCTAAGCTTGTAATCACACCCCAAGGGGGGGAGCTCTCAAACACTTCTCTAGAGCTCCCTTCCCTTTTCTCCCTCAAATTCTCTTAGTTTCCTTTCAAGTTTTCAATTGTTGTAATAAAATGAGTTTGCTGAAATTTTCTTTAAGTCTTTCCAAGTTCTACTTTACTTTTCCTTATGTAAATTCTTTTTTTTAGTATTCAAGTTTAATTAGTTTCCAAGTTTCAGTTATGGTTTTTGTTCTTATTCATTATGCTTATAAGTTAATATGCTAGTTTGAATGATTGATCACCATTTAGGCTTGCATGTTAGCTATCTTGGTTTGAATTAAGAGTAGACACCATGCTTTAATTCGAATTGAACTATGAATAGGAAGAGTATGTATGGACATTCGACAACAGGGATTAGATACATGCTTGGTTGTTTAAATTGTTCTTCTATGCTTAATGGGTTCCTAATGCTTAGTTTTAGGTTAGACAACAAATGATCAAATTAGAGAATTAGGAACACAAGGTTAGAACCAGACACCATGGCCTAATCATACTTTAGCTAGAATCAATCCGTTAATCTAATTGAACTTGGGAACTTATTTGCTTGAGTTATTTCCTTTTTCTTGTTTTATTTATTTTCTTTTCCATTTCTGTTTTTTTGTAGGGAAATGAATTGGATCATTCAATCACCAATCCTCGTGGGATCGACCTCGCACTTACATATGCTATACTACCGAACGGTTCGTGCACTTGCGAGTATCACAAGTTGAGGATGCAATTGAACCCATTTTGGTGAAGCTGTATCTACACAACAGCACCTCCATTAGGTCGCGGTGGAGGGTTTTGGTTTCCTATGCCCAACAATAAACGCCGAACCTCCTCCACTGTTGCACAGAAGGTCTCAAACTAGGTAGTAGTAACAACTTCCCCTGTGTCATGGGTCCTATAACCTCCATCTTGGTTGTTCATCGGGCTAGCCATACTTGCTCTGATGCCAATGACGCAACATGACAAATATATGGCTAAAACTTTAGCCTAGAACATGAAACTCTGTTATCCACAGGAAGATATGATGAAACCTCAAGGTTTATTTGATAAACTAGAATAACAAAACATAACCCTAGCCACGGGTAAAGTATGTTTAAATACTCCTAGAATAGACAAAGGGATGCACCACTTTGTTGCCTCTATCCCATACCAGCACGTGATTGCTTCCCTTGGACAAATTCAATTGAGCTTGATGGGGAAAGAGAGAAAGAGGGCAAATAGAGAAAGAAGGGAAGGGAGAAGAGAGGAGGTTGGCTGGCGGTGAAGAGGGAAGAGGTACTACTTGTGGGTGTAGAGTGGCTGTTGGGGTTTTTATTATTGATTTTAATTCGTTGTTTTTAGCTTTTTAATTTGGGAAATAATGCTCAATGCCACTGCAATCCAAACTTAATATGCAAATACCATCTTTACCCACCCATTTTGCAAATAGAACCTATAAATACATACTTATTGCCAACTTAACACTTTTTCTCAAACATTGTGTATTCTTCTTGTGGAGCCTATGTTTCTAATATTTGTGTAAGATATTGTTTTTCAGGTAATTATTATAACGAGATGAAATTTTCAGACATGGGTATTCATTTTTTATGTACTATTTATTATCTGTAGCAACAAAATATTGTAATAGTTCATTAATTAGAACATTGTATAATCTGGAAAACATAGTACAAAGACATCCATAAGGTATTTGTTTATTGCATTTTTATTGCTTTCATATTGCTTGTCTATTGCCACTTTATTGCTTATTTATTACTTTCGTATTGCTTTTGTATTGCATATATGTTGCCACTTCTTAGTCCACATGACATTACAATGGAGTGAAGCCTTGATTTTGGGTTGGTTTTCTTAATTGTTATAATTTTTTGTAGGGGAAGCAACTATGGGTTTGATTTATAAAAAGGACGTGACGTCCTTAATGGAATCACATTCTTACACTCCTATATCGTCAGAATTAACCACTCTTACACTGTTGTCTTGTATGTTTCAAAACCGTCATATACGTGACCGCGTCCCTTGCTCAAGATCCCAAAGTTTTCAAGTAAATTGAACTAAAATTTCATTTAATGGTTACAAAATAATTACATGGTCTCTTATACAATAATATTAAATACATATTCTTGTTTCACATAATCTTAAAAAATGACAAAGTATCTCAAGAATTAACAACTTGAATACAATAATCTCCTATTTAATTGTTGAATTTACATGAAGCATCATCCCTTTTACGCTTGCAGTTGCTCAAGCCAAACCAACCAAAACAAACCCAATAATCTGAAATGAAACCAAGCAAGCCTCCAAGTCAAATTCACAACCTGCAAACATAACCGAAACCCAACCATGCTTAAATTTACAATTAGAACACAACCTCTAGTGTAAATTCTTTTAGTTTACAAATATAATCTCCATATAGTGAAGTTAATAATGAAAAAAATTATTAAGAGGGAAGAGAGTTCATTATTAAGAGTGAAGTTAACTGTCCACTACGAAGCAATAAAATGGCAAAGAACAAGCAATGACATGGCAATAGAATGACAATAAACAAGAAATAAAATGAGAATAAACAAGCAATAAAAAACAAACTTGAATTTCAAAGGCCCAAATAATTTCCACTTGATAAAATGGCACGCATGTGCCAGTTGTTGTGTTGATATTATAAACAAGAGAGAGAACAAGTAATTAATTATTTTATGACACTAGCAAAATCAATACACAAAACAAAGATGTGTGACATAGATACACTGCTGGCATACAAGGCTTTTCAAATTTCAGGGTCAGCCGAAGTTCAAGTGTAAAAGTAGTAAACTGAGATACATAAACTTTGGATCTTGCAGATCAGAAAACACTCACACCAAGAGTACCTAATCTTCTAGATTCCAAAAACATGGTTATTTTTCTCCAAACAGAAATATCTTAAAACAAAGGAAAGAAGAAAATGGAGTAACAATTTCATACCAATCTTTTAAAGAAACAATGAGATTGACAGCGGGTTCGAAATGTTTAGTTATTATGCGACGATGGTCTCACCAGATCAAGGTCTAAAATATCGATGATATTGGAAATATCGGTAGTCCAAAAAATACGGAAATTTCGATGGAAATATCAGGATATTATCGATATTCGATAAAAATTGAATAAAAACCACGGAAATTGTAAGAAAAACTTGGAAATTTTTATTGAAACTTTGCTGGATGTTTATTTAGTCAATTATCTATTAGTTTATTACAAAAAAATTGGAAGGAAATGCATTGCATGATGGATTTAACTGATTTAAGTTGATTATATAGCGAGCTGGCAAACACTGTGAGTGTAGAAAATATGTAGTAATTAATGAAAGAAGATTAAACACACCATAATCATTTATATATAATGAATTACTACAATATTTTACACTTTATACATTGCATGGTAAGGTACATGAGTGACTTAGTACCACATAGAGTTCCTATGAGGTTCAAATTTTTCACTATCTTCATCATCTCTATAAGTATATTGTGAAGAGTAGTCATCAAATGATAAATTCCCAAAATAGTTTTGCATGTAATTGTTAACATGTCACCCATATGGATCCGAGATTGGTTGACGTTGTCCATAAGCAAAATCATTTGAAGATTGAGTCTCGGATTCTTTCCATGAGTCGCTCGATTCCATCCCAACAGGAATGGGATATGAACGGTAGGGAAATGGTTGGTTATGAGTATAACCATAGTTACTACTTCCCACTCCAACAGAGTCCGAAGTTATAGATAACGAGTCATCTTCTTGACTTGACAAAGTCCCCTTGCCTATTTCTCTACCAGTATAGTCCTTCCCTATGGCACCAATTCCTGGTCCTGCCCGTCTATTGCCATGGTCCTCATCTTGTGTTGCATGCGTGAAGTTTGCCTCACCAGTGAAGGGGCTCATAAATCCGGGAGGTGGTCCAACATAGTCAAAGAAACACATGCTCACCAGTGAAGGGGCTCATATCCACCACTACCTCCATCTCCACTATATCCTTCATCATTCCCACCTCCGGTGGTAGGTGAGTCTCCTGATCTTGTACTAGAGCTATCATTAGTATCAACATGATCTTGTGGTTGTGTAGGATTGGAAGAAGGTGGAATTCCAGTGTTTCTTGGTCTTGGGCGCAAAAGTTCTTCCTAAGAGTCAGCACTGCTAGATCCCACCTCCTCCTCTAATACTCTTTCTACATTTATCCCTTCATTACGTGCTTCTTCAGCAACTCTTAGAGCTGGGCTGCCTTCATCATCATCTAAATGAAGAGGTCTAATCCATTGATAAAGTTGGTTACCCTTTGTATCATCATCTTCAGCAACAAAATATCAAACACATCTAGTGGGTCACCACGTCGACATGATCTATTTCTGCTTCCTTATCTCGTAATTTGAAGCTTCATGTTGTAGTAGCAATAAACTAATTTTTCCAACCTACTATAAGCCAACCTATTGCTTTGCTTTATGTGTATGAGTGCAAATGTACTCCAATTGCTTTCACAAGCAAATGAGGAAGCTGTTTGTGATAATACTTTGATTGCTAACTTTCTCACAGTTGGTGCATCAGTCCAATACATGATCCACCATTCAGCTATAATGAAAAACAATGTTAATAAGTCTAATAACTCCAAAAAAGTTCTATTATAAACTGATAGTGAAATATGTTTACACTCACTAGGAGAGATTTTTGTTCGACCAACAACTGATGTTGGTTCTCCAAAAGTTCTTCTTGCATCTTTAAACCATGTTAGTTGAATTCAATAAATCGTGTTAGTTTAATCCAACAATGTAATTATTATAATTTAAGTAATTGTGTACCTCATTTCCAAATTGGCCAACTGCGGTGATGCAGGGTCTAATTTAGAGTATATATTGTGTACAGCACGTATATGGGTACCATCATCTCCAACACCGGGTCTCTGTATTGGTATCGAGGATTCAAATAATATGCTATTCAAAAAAACACATACTCTAATAAGAGAAATAATACTTATGCAACTAAAGAAATAAATTGCAAATTACGACATAATTTATACCTGCCGCATGCAAATCGTGGTATAATGTTTTATACCATTTGTCATCAATTATGTTTATGACCCACCTTGCACCATGTTTTCTTTCCAAGTCCTCCTTCACTACACGCATCTACTCATATATTGTCCCCATAGTAGGATACACTTTTGTGTCAACGATCCGTAAAACTTTGTAAAGAGGTTTAAACACTTGGCACACATGTTCTGATTGAGTCCAAAAAGCATGATCAAGCACTATACTTTCCACCATACGACCTGCATTTGAGCGCCTAAAATTGTGGTTGGCCCAATCATTGCTAGTGAATAGTTGCTTCAACCTTGATTTCTTCTTAAGTAGGCTGTCTAATGCAATATAGTTCGTGGCGAATAAAGTGGTAGCTGGACGAATAATTTCTCCTTTGCAAAATTCACGCATCTTTGCCAACAACCAACCATGATTGTAAATATAATTTGTGATCGTTCTAGCTCTTTTTACGACATTAGCAATATTCTCTCTCTTCCCCATTGCCTCAAACATGAGATCAATACAATGTGCTGCACATGATGTCCAAAACACATTATGATGCTTCATTAACTTTTTTCCAGCTTTGACAAATGCAGAACTGTTATCGGTCACGACTTGGACAACATTATGCTCTCCCACCTCCATGATTACATCCCTCAATAGTTTGTAAATATACTTGTAGTTCTTTATATGGTCTGAAGCATCAACGGACTTCAAAAAAATTGTATTTCCCTTGGAGTATACCATGAAGTTTATGATAGAAAATCTAGTTGGGCCAGTCCATCCACCAGACATGATTGTGCAACCATTAGTTTCCCACTTTGACCTCAACTTGTTAACATACTTGCTAATGTCTTTATACTCCATTTCCGAATATTTGTTTCTTACCTCATAGGGAGTGGTGATCGGTGCATATTTATATATCATTTTGTACCCTTCTAACTTATGATTTGATTATGTTTTTGAGTTAAACTTGTGCTTTTAATAAATTTTGTGTTTTGTTTCAGTGTAATAAGCTTGAGACTCATTAAATGCATTTTGGAGACAAGTTAGCTCAAAACGGTGTTTGCAGATCAGTCAAATTCACGAATTGGACTGTACTTGCTCAGGATGAACCAGATGTTGAACCCTATATCATTGGAAAGATGCAGAAGTCTAGTTTCTGGAGCATTTTACAGTTCATGATTCCGAGTCTCCTAGAGGAAGTTATGCAAGTTTTGGCAGCTTAAGGTCAAATTCGGCAGCATCTGCGTTCCTGGGCCAAAAATGACAATTGAAGGTCTTTCCGATTTTTTCTTGAGTTAGGCTGCATATTCTTGGAAAGATAATTCAAAGGGTTTGAAGATCCACATTTTTCCAGATTTTTTAGGAGGGAAGATCAAGCCCAAAACAAGCCCACAAGCTGACTGCAATGCATTGTCAATTCCAATCTATTTTCAGCAGTCAACTTGTAAGGCCCAAAACGTACACTTGTACTACTCAGATGGGAATACATTCTTCATAAAAGTTGTTCCAATGGGTGTCTATTATGACATATCTAAATTTGAGCCCCATTGGATACATATTGAAATCGCAGGCCTTCCTACACTAAGCCTGGTTCAGAAGAATCGTTTTTTCCAGCAACCAAAAGAAAACCCACCTGGATTGGCAGCAAAAGGCAGCCACAATTGAACACCTTTGATATCCCATGTGAAGAAAGCTTGAGGTGCAGCAAAAGATGTAACGACCCGATCCTAAATTAATAGTTAAATATTAAATTATTCAAGAAAAAGACAATTTTACCCCCGGATTTAATTAAATGACTGAAGAGTTGACTTTTTATTGGGGAAAGATTAAATAATTAAAATAAGACGAAATAAGTTTAAATGAGGAAAGAAGTGGACATAAATAATCAAATAAAATGATTTGAATTAATTAAGGGTTTTTTTTGAAAATTAAAGTATTATTTAATATTAAAGGAGCAAAAAGGTCGTTTTAAGTTCGAGAAGGAATTTGGAAATTCCGATTGGACCGTTGCGTAGAGCACGTCGAGACGAGTCCGTAGACACGTAGTGGGCTCGAATCGGAGTTGTAATGAAGAAATGGCGAGCAAGAATAGGCCAGTGGCAGAACCGTAAATATTTCAAAGTTCAGTTTATTAAAAACCCAGATTTTTCCTCACTTAAGCAGCTCGACCAGCCGACTTCAAGAGGGGATTTCTCTCTACTCCGACCACCAATTCAAGCAAGACCGGTCCCGTTGGAACCACCACACTTCCCTCTTTCAGCCCCAGCCCTTCGTCGCCTCGATCCACAGCCGTAATCGCCGGAAAAAGCCTAGAAACGGGCGGTTGTGGACAGCTATTTCGTAAACTTTCGGCGGTTCGTTCTCCCTCCTCCGGCCACCGTTTCACGACTGTGAGGTATGCTTTCTCACCTATTTTTCATGATCTAGCTGATGGTTAGGTAGGAATCTATCAATTTTGAGCCTAGGTAGTTCGATTTTCGAAGTGGGTTTCAGCCGGTTTGGGATCGCGATTCTGGCCACTTCTAGCTACTTTTTGGGGTTGGTCCAAGAAGAAAAGTGGTTCCAAATAGGGTGTTTTACCTAGAGTAGGAAGTTGGGTTTCCAGTTTTGAAGATTTCCGGTTGCCGGAATTTGATCAAGCCACCCACGCGCTGCCGGCGCGTGTGGCGGCGTGTGGGCAACTTAGTGAAGTCACTTTCAGAACCTAAAATGATCTCTTGCTCCTCACGAGCACGTAGGAATTCGCGGATGTTAATTCGACAACGTTTGAACCCCGAATGGATCTCGCATATTGTGCGATTTCCGGGTTCAATACGTTTGAACCGTTGGATTGTAGTCAATTTTATATAAGTTGATCTGGACAATTCTAGGATCCGATAGGATTCAACGGGTTGTAAATCGGAGCCCGGATACTCCGAGAATGCCAACCCTAGGTCTAGGTTTACAGGAACCGTACGATTGTACGATCGTGAGTAATCCGACTGTCCGATTTCGAGACCAAACTCTCGGGACGTGTGTCCTAGGTGTGTTAGAGCCTTTAGGAATGCGGCTCGGATTGAAGTGGTATCTCCGAGACCTGCGAGTATTGCGGCTCAGATTGAAGTATTATCTCTAGACCTGCGAGAAATGCAGCCCGGTTAACTTTGCGTTTCCGAGACCTTGAGGATGGAATTGACGATATATTTATGTCACAAGAGAAAGACGGATATATATATATATTAAGAGTCTGGGCCGGTGGACCTGGTATCAGAGCCTAAAGTCCCTAGGAGAGTTGTTAAGTTTAAGGTTCTAACTAGTTGTAAGTTTAATTTTCTGGTTTTTCTGTCAAGTTTCCTTTACTCACTAGTCATCGAGTTGTCTAGCCTGCGAGATAGGCTCGTTAGCCGTTGCTCGGTAAGCTAAGGCGTTGAGAGACCTAGGCAGGGACTAGCAACCTTGAATTAGGGAGAACAGAAAGATATTTGTGGCTCTTTTCCCATCCAAACTCTAGAAGGCCACAGATACTTCATAACCTTCACAGATGACTACTCTAGGTACGACTACTTGTTTCTCATTACAGAAAAATCTAGTGCTCGGGAAGCTTTTAAAATTTTTTAAACAGAAGTTGAAAGACAGTTGGAACTAAAGATAAAAGTTGTTAGGTCTGATAGGGGAGGAGAATATTATGGGAAATTTGATCAAACTAGCAGACACCCTGGACCTTTTGCTAAGTATTTGCAGGAATGTGGACAATACACCAATCCAGAAACTCCAGAGTAGAACGGTGTAGCTAAAAGAAGAAATAGATCACTCAAGGACATGGTGAGGAGCATGATCTGCAATTCACAGCTACCTAATTACCTATGGGGCTTGGCAATAAGGACAACAAACTACATCCTAAACTGTGTACCAAGTAAGGCAGTATCAAAGACCCCATTTGAGCTATGGACTAATAGAAAGCCGAGCCTCAACCATTTGCATATATGGGGGTGCAAGGCAGAAGCAAAAGTCTACAATCCACAAGAGAAGAAATTGGATCCCAAGACCATAAGTTGTTTTTTTTTTTTGTGGGTTATCCAGAGAAAGACGAAGGGGTACAGATTTTATTTTCCAAATCATACAACAAGGCTTGTGGAAACAGGTAGGGCAGTTTTTCTAGAAAATGTCCATGAAGAAAGAAATGCCACAGATTTCGTTTTTGAAGAGCTTGGGTGAAATTGCAATTGAACCAGCAAAGCAAAGTGTGCAAGTTCCACATATAAGTGAAATACAAGGAGAAGCTTATGAAGATATGGAACCTGAACAAGAACATGGGAATGAAATTCAAGTCCAGGAAACTCAAGATGTGAACAATGAAGTAGTTCAGCCACAAGAAGCAGCCCCACAAAGAAGATCTAACAGAAGTAGAAGACCAGCAATATCCCAAGATTATGTAGTGTATTTACAAGAATTAGAGTTTATGGCATCAAATTTTGAAGATCCTTTATCTTTCAATGAAGCCATTAATAGTCCAGAGGTATTGAAATGAAGAGAAGCCATGGAAAGTGAATTAGATTCAATGAAAAACAATCAGGTGTGGGATTTAGTGGAGTTGCCAGAAGGAGTGAAGCCAATAGGGTGTAAATGGGTGTTCAAAACCAAGAAAGACTTAATGGGCAAGATAAAAAGATTCAAGGCCAGATTAGTTGCAAAGGGTTTTAATCAAAAAGAAGAAATAGATTACAGTGAAACTTTTTCCCCAGTTTCAACTAAAGTGCTTTTCAAATTATTATGGCTCTTACTGCACAATATGACCTGTTTTTACATCAAATGGGTGTAAAGACAGCCTTTTTAAATGGGAGACTGAATGAAGAAATATATATGGTGCAACCTGAGGGTTTTGTAAAGGAAGGAGAAGAGCATTTGGCCTGCAAACTCAAAAAGTCCATTTATGGACTGAAGCAGGCATCAAGGCAATGGTACTTGAGGTTTGATGAAGTTGTAAGCTCACAAGGCTTCACAGAGAATCCAATGGATGAGTGTATTTATCTAAAATTTAGTGGGAGCAATTTCATCTTCTTAGTACTCTATGTTGATGATATCTTATTGGCCACTAACAATTTGTCTATATTTGCTACACAGTTTTTCCTTTCATCACATTTCAAGATGAAAGATATGGGAGAGGCGTCTTATGTGCTAGGAATGGAGATACACAAAGACAGAAGTTGGGGTATGCTTGGTTATCACAGAAGGGATACATAGAAAGAGTGCTTACAAGATTTAATATGTTATCTTGTGCATCTGGAGAAGTTCCTATTACAAAAGGAGACAAATTGAGTAAAGCTCAGAGTCCTCAAAATGAGTTGGAGAAAGAAGAGATGAAGAATAGACTGTATGCATCTTTAGTGAGCAACTTAATGTATGCTCAAGTATGCACAAGACCAGACATTGCCCTTGCAATTAGTGTGTTAGGCAAATTTCAAGAAAATCCAGGGAATGCACATTGAATAGCAGCCAAGATATTTACAAAGGACCAAGAGTTTTATGCTGGTTTATCAGTGACAAGAAAGCTTGGAGTTAGTAGGATATTGTGATTCTGATTTTGCAAGTTGTCCAGATGATTTAAAGTCTACATCAGCATTTGTTTTCTTGTTAGCAAGAGGAGTGTTTTCATGGAAAAGTTCAAAGCAAAGCACTGTGATTGCTTCAACAATGCATGTTGAGTTTGTTGCTTGTTATGAGGCCACCATCCAAGCATCTTGGTTGAAGAACTTTATAACAAGTTTGCGTGTGGTGGATTCAATTGCTAGACCATTGAAAATTTTCTGTGATAATAGTACAACAGTATTTTATTCCAGAAACAACAAGAGGTCAGCTGGTACAAAACATCTTGAAATAAAGTTTCTGTTAGCGAGAGCGAAGATAAAGCAAGGCCAGACCCAGATTGATCACATAAGCACACATGACATGATTGCTGTCCATTTGAATAAAGCAATTCCCAACAATATATTCAAGAGACATGTGACTAACTTGGGGATTTCGGCTAGTTTCGATGATGCAGAATAGTGGGAGTAAATTTGCAGTTATTAGATATGCACTGAGGTAGAATTTTTATGTTTTGAATTTGCTTAACTATTGAAGTTTCATATTTGGTTGATACAGTTTCTCATTATACTTCAATTAAGTATTATTTGTTTTCATGATTTATTTTCATGAATTGTAGTTTGAATGCAACCATCCAGAGCTTCATTTTAGAAGCATTAAGGGTACCTGGTGTATCTATATGCATGCAGTTCACATATAAAGAGCAAATAGTGCATCTGTTTGACTTTGTCTTGTGGGAGTTTCATGTGGATGAGGATTTTATGGTTGTAATTATGGATGCCTGGCTTGATTGAAACGAGTTAGTGCATCTACTTCTGCATTTATATTCTCTATTATGACAGAAACATGTTTAGGATTTTTGTTCTTTGATCTTATGGCGACTTAAAGTTTGTGTTTGTTTTGAGTTCGAAAGGAGCTTATGTTTTATTGGTGTGTGTGCCCTAGTGGGACAATGTAAGCGTTATAAGGTCACACACTCATTGAACTTGGTTGGTACTCTGAGACAGATACCAAGATCAATTAGAACAAGTATTATGAAGCTTATACATATGTGATTAAGATATTCTATTTAAGCATTGAAGTCCTAATATAATTAAAAGAGTTGGACATAGTCATCCGGTTACTTGGTGATTAAGTTGAATTCTAATAGGATTGTAATGGGAGAGTGATAAGTGTATTATTTCCTATATTTTTATACCTCTTTTATTTGGTTTCTGTAGGGAAAGTTAATTAAAAATAGCATTATTACCTTACTTTCCTTATTTTCAACGATTCTGCGCTCTTGGAAGGATTTCAACTGAAAATCGACTTTTCGAATGAATTTTAGCACAAGGCCAATTGGAGAAGAAAGCTAAGACATTGAAGATCATTGTGTCAAAGTTTCATAATTTTCTGCCTAGCCAAATGCTCCAGACTTGCAAGTCAAGACAGCCTAAGTTGAAATCCCGTCAGAATTGCACTGCTGTGGAAGATTGAAGATTTGAAGACCTTTCTGATTTTTCCTAGTGGCGTGTAATATATGCTTGGAAATCTTAGAGATAAAGCTACGTTTCTGATATTTTCCCAGAATTGTCTAGGAAGTGGAACGACCCCAAAACGTTCGTGCAAGTTGGCTGACGTGTTTCCAAGTCAAAGAAGGATTCTTTCCTAATTTGTTTCCTTAATTGTTTGGATTTTGTTTTGCTTTAGGAGAGTTTTTCCAGACCTTTTAAGGATAGGGTTTAGTTGTTTTACACTATATAAGATCACCCTAAGGATCTCTTTAGACCATCATCCTCCCATATACCATACTTTTCCACCAACTTTCATACACCCAGAGAAACATCAGAGAGAGCCAAGGATTTGCTGCTGCACTACTTGAGGAGCTTTTGAAGGTGTTCCTGTGGAGACTCCGAAGATCAAGTCCATCGGCCAAATCGGTTTTATGACAATAATTCTCTTGTTTATATTTTCTTTTGTCATGAACTAATTTCCCTTGCTAGGGCTACGATGTAGCCTAACCATGAATACTTAATTTTTATAGTTATATTAATTCCTGATTATTATCCCATGTTGAGTATTTGTTACTGTTCTTAATGATTTAAATATCTAGCTAATATTTAATTGATGATCCAAGCGGAGACCGAGAGGAGATGTTTGGTGTTTGCTTCTTGTAACAAATACCATGACTTGAATGAGTGCTCGAGAGGGACTAACATGACTCATGCAGTTTTCTTTCAGGTTCTCATAGAACTTAATGGGTTCTTGATTTTCTAAATCTGTTGCTCTAGAGAGAATGGGTTGTTAATTAAGAATACTTTTGGTTGAGGCCGAGAGGGGATATTGAATGAATTAGGAGAAACCAACTGTCAACATGGATAGTAATTAGGGTTAATTGGCTATAAGAATTAAGTGGAATTGGTTATGGTGAAATCGGATGCTCTAGTGTCTAATCAAACTTGATTGTCCATCGTTAATTAAATTGTTATTCTTCATAATTGTTTTAGTTTACTTAAATCAATCAATCTTCTTAATCAATTGTTCAGATAAACTTTTGAATTAATCATAATTGGTAGTTAATAGGAAATTACAGTCTTCGTGGGAACGACACTCTACTTATTTCTATATTACTTGTGCGAATTGTGCACTTGCAATAATTTCACAACAGAGAGTCCTATTAGACAATAGGATAGCTTGTTAAAGAGGTGGATGACTTGTCTTACTGAAACAATGGTTTCTTCTGCAGGTATTTTGTGTATTATTTGTATGTCTGCTAAGATGTTATAAGACTAACAAAGTGCTGCAGAGACGGATTTGAATCAACTGATATGTCGTATGGCACATTCGTATTTTTGAGAGATGTGACGAAAATAAAATTTCAAATCCAACATAAGAAATTAACGCAAGGTTTGAGTGAAGCATCATAAAATATCATACATCTCTGGAGACAAATAGCTCAATCAACCCTTTGCACTTGGAACCAAAACTCTAGTCCCATCTCTTTCCTTCAAAATGTAAGTAGAAGTATACAGTTACATTTAATTATATGTTCAGAAAAGGACTTTCTTTTGGAACTAGCTAGGAAAAATGGGAACTTGAGCTCACTACGATGGCACTTGAATCTCTGTTGGAAGATGAGTTCAACCAAATGGGCTGGTTTGATATTAATGGATGTGCATAAGTCCTGCCCATGAGCAGCCATGGTTAATGATATAAAAACACTAATTAATTTATTTTGTCAAGATATGTATGGTAATTGGTAATTATGATTGAATGAGTAAACAAAAATGCTAAAATGAAAAGGATACATAGGTACCCAGAGTCTAAGGACAGAGAAGAAGGAAGCTGGGCAAGAAGATCACAGGAATTTGTTCTTGAGTGATGCATGGAAGGACTAGATAAAATGGAAAATAAGTTCATTTCCTCCATTAGTCTGAGTGTTCTCATCAGCCCCAGAAAAACAACAATCCATCAACTCAATAAACCTAAAAAAACAAAAAAAAAACCAATCTAACAATTAGTCACAAAGAGAAACATGAATTAGTAACTGTTAATTAAAACGTTTCTCTAAACCTTTGGTCTTCACTCAATTTCCAAATTGTTTGTACCCAATTTTGGTCAATGGACCAAAAGTGGTTCCCTCCCTAAAAAGAGCGTGGCAAGGGCCCAAGCCCAATAGTTGTCTGTAAGTTGTATTTTTCAGGAGGACTTTTCTTGTTTAAAATAAACACCAAGACAGAACCAAAACCGAAGCCCAAGAACAAAGGGCCCAAAGCGATTGGACTGCTGGAAGGTGAAAAATCGGAAACTGTTCCAAACCCACGCGAAGCTGGAGAAGGACCATCAACATTTAATGACGATTTGACCTTTCCCTCTTCCAGGAAGAAAGCCAGCCGCCTAAGGAAGCCACCAAGCCAGGTAAGGAGCCAACTTGCATATCAAATCGTCAAGTACAAAACGCTTCAGACCAGGGAGCTGTTTTCGAAGAACCGGCGGTTCTCGTCAGAAAGTCCAATCACCCCCACTATGGACTGGTTCAGGACATCAAGTCAGCAAGCTGACTTTGGACAACAACCAAACATCCTCGCTCAGTCATCATCACTTAAGACCTCCCCTGCGCCTATAAATAGAGAACTTCCAGCACAGAAGAAGGGGACTCTCTCTCCAAAAACCAGACGCAACGTCTTGTAAAACACTCTAAAAGCATTCAAGATATTCTAGTCAAACTCGCTCGGATCTCAGATAGCCAGACTACTTCTGTGTCCATCTTTTTATTTCTCTGCCATCTTCATGGTATGACTAACTTCTAAAAATGTTCAATTTGAATTTGTATAATCTAGCCGGCTATAACCTTAGATCACCGTGATAATGTATTTCATAGTTTGTAACCAATAAATATGGATCTTTATTGTTTCTTCCATTGATTTAAGAGCTGAATAAACAAGAAGGATGGAATCCGTTCCTATAGCACTCTGTTTTGCTTATGTCTGCATTTCACTTCATACCTTCGATAGTTAAGCATTTTCCCGCTTCTGTTTTATTTAAGCTATAGTATCATAAAAGGTTTTTAGCCCGAATCAGGCCATATAGGCCTAAGGGATATAAGCCAGTTGGGCCCGAAAGTCACAATGCTGGGCCCGAATTTGTGGTCAGTTTACATAAATATAAATATAAATATATATATATATATATATATATATATATATAAATTAGATTTAGGTTTATAAAACATCGCGAGGTGTTTATTAACCAAGAACTCTGTCTTTTTCCCTTGCTTGGATAGGTGTTGCTCGCACCAACCAGGACTGATATATACACGAAAGAAAGAATGACAAAGTCCTCTTAACTGAGGCATAGAAAAGAACCAATCCAGGCCAGGACCCCACCTGGAGCACAATGGCTTGAACAAGGGTCCAGAGAGAAGGCGCAAACTTCACAAAATACCCATCACACTCTCCCACACCAGGTCTGTTGCACTGGTCTCATATCCAACAGTGGCACGCCTATAAAGCAGAACCCATGAATCGGAAGGAATCCGGAAGTTAAGCCCAAGACAGGGCTGGACTGGATTTTTGTCAACCTGATTCAACTTTCAATTTTGTTGAAGATTGAAATAGCATCTGCGTGACCCAAAAAGATACAATCAGGGCATTGGTGTCGGTCTAACAGCTCCTATTTCTTCCGAGCACGCCTATCACGACATTCGGCGAAAAGAATACCTGACAAGAAAGAAGACCAACATATTTTGGCACGCCCAGTGGGACTTTCACTCGTGTATGGTGAGAAGGACCAGAAGGAAAGTCTATATGGCGGAGTCCACACAAGCCACTCGACGACGGAAATAAAGGGATCGTGGAAGCGGAGTCAATGGAGTCTTCCAGAATATCCCCTTTGAACGACTGGAGAAAGCCATGAGAGAAGGTTTTCAGGTGATGACTGACTCTATGAATCACATGTCCCAGAGCATCGTCTAGACCGTCGAGAAGGGACATGTGAATACGATTCTACAAGAGGAAATGAAACTAGAGCTCACCTGAATCAAATCTTCGAACGAATCATACGATTGGCACAGGAAGAGGAAGCGCCCGGAAAGAAAAAGGGCTCCTCGAAAATGAGAATACCTCTTCAGGGGTTCCAAAGTATTCTCCGGGCCAGACAAGCGGCCATGCTAACTCAACGTCTCCCAAGATGGTGGTGGGAAGCTCCTGTGGAACACCTTTCCAAGTTGTTCACACAGGCACGTAAGACATAGCGCTCGCTGGTCCAGTCGCTACGCAAGTAAGCAGCCCATCTAAGGAACCGGGAGGCCAGCGGTTCACACCTTCTGGAACCCCTTCCAAATATCAAGCTCCAAGGACCGGCGAAGCCGCCTTACCACCAGAACCCGTCCGAAAGAATATGTATGCCGAGAGATGGAGAGAACCTGCGGGATTCAACGTCCACATTGCCCACAATAACGGTAATAACAGGGGGTAATGGACGGGGTAGGCGAAATTATGCAAGGACGACCGAGCAGCCTCAAGATTCTACGACGAAGACGAGGCAGGTCAAAACTCACAGGCCGCTCTCGAGCCCCTCGGCACTCCATCCGGATGAAGCCATACGAAATGAGATGGAGGGACTGAGGCAGCTTTTTTACAATGGTTAGGCCGGAATTGGGAGGGCGGCTCGACCCACTTACCAGAAGCCCTACCCCGCATATATCGATGATTTGCCATTTCCAAGGGGATTCAAAGTGCCAAATTTCAGTATATTCAATGGAGAAGATTTGTACGCGTCAGCATTGGAACACATCGGGCGCTTTTCGGCCCAATGCGTAGCCATTGAGACCCAGCCTCTTTTAAAACTGAGGTTGTTCGAAAGCTCACTCTCAGGCCAAGCCTTCACCTGGTATTCAAATTTAAGCCCGAATTCTATCACAGGATGGGCAAAAATGGAAGGAGCCTTTATGGAGCAATATTATCGGCCCGAACCTAAGGTCACTATCAATGACTTGACTGATATGAAGCAGGGAGAACACGAAACGGTCCAGGATTTCATTGCCCGTTTTAAGAAACTCAAGATGAAATGCAAAATCCTCATGGATGAGAAACACTTCATCAAGATGGCCCAGCATGCTCTCAGGCTACCCCTTCGGAAGAAATTCGATGATCAGGAGTTTATAGACTTGCAAGACGTGGCTCAACGAGCCGGGAAGTATGAGTTATTGCTCTAGGAAGAGGCGCAGAGAAGGAATAGTTCTAAACCTGTCTACTTCAAAAACCCGGTCCATCATCTGGAAGTGATCAATGAATTTGCTGAAGCCAGCGAAGAGAGCGTCGATCCGGAGGTGTGATTGGTTCATAATTGTATATCATTTCGTACCCTTCTAGCTTATGATTTGGTTATGTTTTTGAGTTAAACTTGTGCTTTTAATCATTTTTGTGTTTATGTTTCAGTTCATTGAGCTTTAGGTAACAATGATGACTTTGGATAGGAAATGATGCAATCCATGCATGTTAAGGCCTTATTTGGGTGAATGGAAGAAGAGCTTAAAGACAAACTCAATTTGGCTACAACTCCTTGCCAGCCCAGTTTCGTAGGTCAACTTCTTGACCTTGGATGAGCATGTTATGGGGCTCGAATGAGGTGATGATCTTCATGAAACTTGTTCCAATTGGTGTCTAGTACAACATATCCAAATTGCAGCCAAATTGGACATATGTGGAGTGCTTAGCCCGTCCAACACTCAACCTTGCTCAGCAGGATTTACAGCTGCCAGCTTTTTTGCCATGTGCCTTACCCTAGCTATAACTGACTTTGTACCCAACATAATGAGTGAAGTAGGGAGGCATTCCAGCTACGAAATTCTAAAGGAGCAATTTGGTACATGATGGAGCTATTAAAGAGAAAGCATGTGCATGCATGTGAAGCAAAAAGAAAGAAATGAAATGAAATGAAGTCAATTCCAGTCTCTGTTCGGCAGCCAACTTGCAGTGGCCAAAACGTACACTTCTACTGCTCCAATGGGAATACTTTCTTCATAGAGGTTGTTCCAATGGGTGTCTAGTATAACATATCCAAATTTCAGCTCCATTGGATACGTTTTGAAACCTATGGCCTTCCTACACCAAGACTGGTTCAGAAAACTCGTTTTTGTTCAACAACCAAAAGGCAACCACATGGGTTGGCAACAAAAGGCAGCCACAACACCTTTGCTCCCATGTGAAGAAAGCTTGGAGTGCAGCAAAAGAAGTATGGGATGGAGTTGATTTCAACCACACTAACATAGACAAGATGAAGTGAGAGTTATGGGTTGTATTAAAGGAGGAATGGTGGTGTTGAATTTCATCATGGTGTTCCTCCCTCTTAGCCCTATAAATAGAGAAGCCTTCAAGCTTCAAAACACACCCCAAGGGGGGGAGCTCTCAAACACTTCTCTAGAGCTCCCTTCCCTTTTCTCCCTCAAATTCTCTTAGTTTCCTTTCAAGTTGTCAATTGTTGTAACAAAATGAGTTTACTAAATTTTTCTTCAAGTTTTCTTAGTTCTACTTTACTTTTATTTGTAATGTACATTCTTTCTTAAGTATTCAAGTTTAATTAGTTTCCAAGTTTCAATTATGGTTTTTGTTCTTATTCATTATGCTTATAAGTTAATATGCTAGTTTGAATGATTGATCACCATTTAGGCTTGCATGTTAGCTATCTTGGTTTGAATTAAGAGTAGACACCATGCTTTAATTCGAATTGAACTATGAATAGGAAGAGTATGTATGGACATTCGACAACAGGGATTAGGTACATGGTTGGTTGTTTAAATTGTTCTTCTATGCTTAATGGGTCCCTAATGCTTAATTTTAGGTTAGACAACAAATGATCAAATTAGGGAATTAGGAACACAAGATTATGACCAAACACCATGGCTTAATCATACTTTAGCTAGAATCAATCCGTTAATCTAATTGAACTTGGGAACTTATTTGCTTGAGTTATTTCCTTTTTTTTTTATTTTTTTTATTTTATTTTTCATTTCTGTTTTGTGTAGGGGAAATGAATTGGATCATTCAATCACCAATCCTCGTGGGATCGACCTCGCACTTACATATGCTATACTACCAAACGGCTCATGCACTTGCGAGTATCACAAGTTGAGGATGCAGCTGAATCCATTTTGGTGCAGCTGAATCGACACAACAAGGTGTCACTCGCAGAGATCATTCAAATAAAGAATCCGATAACTTGTAAAGCAGTAATGAGACCAGGAAAGGAACAGCGTAGTAACCCCCCCCCCCCCGACTCGGAGGATTCATACCCTATAAGCAAAAACACAAATCGTATTCCTTCGATCTCTCTAAAGCAGAAAACATCTTTGATGAGCTGCTCAGAGGAAAGGTGATCAGACTTGACGAGAAACACGTATTCCCGAAACAAGAAGAAGTTAAAGGCAAATTGTTTTGTAAGTGGCATAATTCCTTCTCTTATGCTATTAACAATTGTGTTCAGTTTTAGGGATGCTATCCAGGATCTCATAAACGAAGGCAAGATCCTCCTGGATAAACCGACCACTATGAGAGTTGATAACGAGCCGTTTCCCACTCACATGATCGGAGTCACTGGCCCGAAAGGCACAATAAGAGGAGGATCGTAGTAGATATTGAGAAAGCAGGGAAGGCTACCTCATCATTGATAGAAAGACCAAAAGTGACCATCACGGCCGGAATTGTAATGTGCAGTCGGTGCAAATGCGAGTGTGAACTCGAGATACCTGCCGCAGGAGGGAACATAGACGAGCGACTAATTCAAAATATAGTCGTGGCTGACCAGAATTTCCACAAGTATGGCCCTTTTAGCCCACATGGGGGCTCGAAAGGTAATTATGAGAAGTTTCGGGAAATAAGCAGAAAAGTTGTCCAAGAGCCATCTATCCCAAGAAGGTCCGGGGCATATAAAGCTAGAAGATAGAGACGAATGGCGCACGAGGTTGGCCCGACCTGAATCCGGAGCGTCATCCGCCCAGCCTGGGGAGATGCGTGCTCAAAATGAAGGAAATAATAGACCATCTACGACATCCAATTCGACCAACGTGAAGCCAACCGAGCCCGGTAAGTCGCGATGGTTCCAAACGGCAGATGGTACCTAGTGGGAAAAGGAGGCAAGCCTAGAGGGAATTGACCAATACCCAGGCCCGGAGAGTCAGGAGGCAATACGGGAAGGCCAGGAGGTATTTAGAAAACCAGACGATCAATCCGGACCTCACACCTAACATCGGAGACGGCGGCCATGAGGTGCAAAGCAGGGAACGACCAACCACGGGAGTGCTTAGACCGAAAGCGTCGCCATCCTTCCCAAAGGTCCAGGGGGCGAAGGAGTCAAGAGAACCAAGACCACAACACTACGCCTCAGGTGGTCAGCCACCACTTTATTCAAAAATACAAAGGCTCTCGACGGGCAAAACTATCCTCAAGCGCCCTTCGCGGTCGAAGATGAAGTCGTTTCACGCAACCAGAATTATGGAAAGATGATGGCAAGGAAGCCAGAGCGGACCATCGAGGTCCGGTTTAAAGGTTATAATGCCACAAAAGGTGATTCAGGCCAGGTTATCCATGGATGAAGAAGAAGATGACAACATGTCCGAAGGAGAAGACGACGATTGGCTAAACTACGAACTCAACCATGAAGAATTTAAAGCCGCTTTGAGATTGAAAAGTGGAGGCAAGGAAGAAAGGGAACAACCCGATCACATCCCAGCTTGGACGTTCGGAACTTTGGAAGAAGTCCCCAAGAACACTGTCACAAGAAAAGGCTGGAGAGCCAATGGCTTCAAAAACCGTCCCAAGAGAAAGAATGTCAAGAAAGTCAACTTATGGAAGTTGAGTCAACACCCACTACTCAGAAAGCTATGCCTATAAATATGGTGTACATCCCCAGCTCTTTATAGGTCGAAAGAGGACCAGCCAGGGTACATAGAGGGCGATAGTCTGATCGGAGATCACCCGACCGCGTTGATCCACATAATTGACGATCATGACGAAAGGCCCGACATTCTGAAGATAAATGAATCAAGCACGGCTGGAAAGATAGAAAATTCGAAAAGGGGGATTCCTCAGGATTCTTCTTCACCAGACCAACCCGGGCAATGACCAAGCATTTGAGACCCCTATTCATTTCCGCTAAAATCAACAGCATACCTTTTAAAAAGGTGCTAATTGATGGAGGAGCTGCTGTCAATATCCTACCATTTAAGAGGTCAGAATTCCTGATGTGGGATGAAGAGTTAGAAGACTACGAGATGATAAAAGCAGACCCAAAGCCATTCTTGCCATCTGCCAATAGCATTGACGCACGGTTTTACAACGAAGACATAGCTCCTCTTACCATTCCAGAACTAGTCAAGAACGGCCACTCTCCAGTAGTGATGGCCCAGAAGTTCATCCAGGAGGGCCTCGTTTTCTCGAGGAGAAGAATGGGAAAGGCCCCAAATATCCTTCGCCAATTTCCATGAATAAACAAGACCTACAGGAACAAGAGCCATCTCTGGCAAAGGAATCTCTAGCGGAGCGGCTACAAATGGAAGAAGTAGTACAAGAAGAGTTAGAAGCGAGTCCAGCCAACTATATGGCTGAATTTGTTTCTTGAAGACGCTTGGACCGACTTGGTCGGACTAAGTGAAGAAATTCAATTGGGGCCCTCCAAACTCGCAGGACACCTCCAGAAATTCAGGACCCTCTTGAAGAAATTAATTTGGGAACTAATGAGGATCCAAGGCCAACATTCATTAGTGGCCTCTTGGATCATGCCATCAGGGAAGATTTGATTTCTCTCCTTCAAGAATTCAAGAGACTTGTTTCGCTTGGCATTACCATGAAATGCCAGGATTGGACAGAAGTTTGGTAGAACACGTTTGCCCATAAAAGAAGGCTATAAACCAGTGAAGCAGTTAAAGCGAAGGATGTCAGTCGAAAATGAATTAAAGGTAAAAGAAGAAATTGAGCGATTGTTGAGGGCAGGATTCATCAGGACCAGCCCGATATGTCGAGTGGTTGGCGAATATCATCCCCGTTCTAAAGAAGGTCACCAAGGCTATCAGAATTTGCGTTGACTACAGAAACCTGAATGAAGCCACCCCAAAGGACGAATATCCCATGCTAATGGCCGATATGCTGATTGACGGAGCAGCTCGTAACAAAATTCTGTCGTTCATAGATGGCAACGCAGGGTATAACCAGATTATGGTTGCTGAGAAGGACATTCATATGACATCATTCAAATGCCCAGGAGCTGTGGGGGCATATGAATATCTAGTCAGGCCTTTTGGGCTGAAAAATGCAGGGGCCACGTATCAAAGGGCAATGAACGCCATTTTCCATGACATGATCGGACACACACTCGAAGTATATATAGACGATGTAGTTATCAAATCAAAGGAACATGAGGAGCATGTGGAAGATCTCAGGAAGGCTTTCATCAGAAATGAGGAAGCATCAACTAAAGATGAATCCGAAAAAGTGCGCCTTCGGCGTTTAGGCGGGAAACATCAGAGAGGTATCGAAGTGGACAAGAATAAAGCTAAGGCAATCATTGACGCCCCTTCCCCGCAGCAAGAAAGAACTGCAGAGTTTGCTCCTGGAAGATCAATTTTCTCAGGCAATTCATCGCCAATTCGGCTGGGAAGGTCCAACCCTTCTCTTCTTTGTTAAAGATAAAGGACAAAGACCCATTCCTATGGGGGCCGATCCAACAGGAAGCATTCGATTAAGATGAAGCAGTCCTGAGTAACCCACCGGTCCTCACGCCTCCAAGAAAGGGTGTCCCTCTTAAATTGTATATTTCTGCTTCAGATATTCTATCGGTAGCTTACTAGCCCAAGACAATGTAGACGGTAAAGAACAAGCTGTGTTTTATCTAAGTAGAATATTACAAGAAGTTGAGACTCATTATTCTGCTATTGAAAAACTCTGCCTTGCACTGTATTTCACGGCAGTAAAATTACGGCACTACATGCTTCCTATTACTGTTCATATCATAGCCAAAACTGATCTCATTAAATACATGCTAAATAGACCCGTACTAAGGGGACGGTTAGGAAAATGGATTCTGGCTCTCTCAGAGTTCAGTTTCAGGTACGTTCCTCAGAAGGCAATCAAAGGGCAGGCTATTGCAAACTTTTTAGCCGCCCACCCTTGCGTCGAAATGGAGGATTTAAGCACTATGGAAATAGCCAATCTAGGATTCCCACTCGATCAAAGAGCTCCGAAACTGGAAATTAGAAATGTTTTTGGGAAGTTACCAGGTTAGAAAGGACAGATTTTAATCCCTGTAAAAACTGTCCAGGTCAAACCATGGAAACTATTCTTCGACGGATTGAGGTCAGAATCAACAGCTGGTGCAGGTATTGTCATCGAAGATCCATTTGGAGCCAAATATGCATATTCATTTAGCTCGATTTCAACAGCACCAACAATAGGGCCGATTATGAAGCTATAATTCTCGGCCTGGAAATGGTGCTAGAACTTGGGGTTACCCACCTGGAGGTCTTTGGAGATTCTCAGTTGATAATCAAGAAACTGACAAATGAATATAAATGCAGAGACCCGACTGTGGCAGCCTACTATGTAGCAACCCGCAATCTAAGCTCTATGTTCAAAGATATATCAGTCAAATATATCCCGAGAAATGACAATTGGCTGGCTGCCAACGAAATGGCACAAATAGCATCTGGCATCCAGATCCAGGAGCACCAGTCCGAAAGGACCATTAAAGTGCAGAAGAGATCCCTACCCTCGATCCTCGGAGAGGAATAGACCTCGAGATAAATGCAAATGAATTACAGGCTGGAGATTGGAGAAAACCTTTGATTGATTACCTGACTAACCCATCTCCAAGGGTGAGCAGGAAAGTCAAATACCACGCCACCAAATTCCTAGTCATGAATGGATATTTGTTTCGACGAACCTCTGAAGGAGTCCTTTTGCGATGTCTAGGACCGAAAGAATCTATGAGACTCATGGGAGAGATTCATGAGGGATCCTGTGGTGCCCATCAGTCTGGGAAAAAGATGCTCTGGCTGATTAAGAGATACGGCTATTTCTGGCCAACAATGGAAAAAGATTGTTTCAACTACGCCAAAGGTTGCGAAGATTGTCAAAGGAATGGTCCAATAAGCATGTACCAGCGGTTCCCTTAAATCCGATCGTGAAACCTCGACCTTTCAGGGGATGGCCCATGGATTTCGTTGGCAAAATCGTGCCTAGTTCTAGCAACGAGCACACATTCATTATCGTGGCCACCGATTATTTCACAAAATGGGTAGAGGCGAGTGCTGTCAAATCCATTTCGTCTTCAGGAGTGATCACCTTCATTAAACAACAAATCATCCACAGGTTTGGGATCCCGAGAACAATCACCACTGACAGAGGTACATCCTTCATTTCCAAGGAAATCCAAGACTTTTCCGATGCCTACGGCATCAAGTTCGTACAATCTAGTCCCTATTTCCCAAGGGCAAACGGTCAGGGCAGAATCTACCAACAAAGTTTTGATTAACATCATCAAAAAGATGGCCGAGAACAACCCTAAGGACTGGCACAAAAGGTTATCCAAGGCACTTTGGGCAGATCGGACGTCCAAGAATACATCCAACGGTACTACCCCTTTTGCGTTAACATACGGTCAGGACGCAGCTTCTCCCAGTTGAAATCAGCGTGCAATCTCTACGCATAGAGAAACAACCTGATATGGATGACGCAGCTTATGTCGAATCCATGATGAAGGAATTGGAGCAGTTAAGCCCGATTCGGGCCAAGGCCTTGAATCATCTCATGGTTGGTAAACAGGCGGTGGCTCGGGCTTACAACAAAAGGGTCTTAGGAAAGACGTTCGAAGAAGGAGAGCTCATCTGGTGTGCTATTTTACCCCTAGGAACCCACGTGTCAGGATTTGGGAAATGGAGTCCAACTTGGGAAGGTCCATTTGTGGTCCACAGAATCCTAGGAAAGGGGAAAGCGCATGACGCAGGATCTTGTATGCTAGGATATTGTAATAAATTTCCCACATCAAGGGCGATCATATATAGACATAAGTTTTTTGAAATTTTATATAGCCCATTTGCAGTCTTATCATACCAAGATAATCATCCATCCACATAAGCAATAAAAGGGCAAATAAAAAGATTGGAAAAACAGCAAAGGCATCCGAGGCAAGTTTAAACAAAGTTTACACCGAGAGATCAGCAAAGTCTTGATCTTGTCCGAAAAATGCAGCACGTCCACACGCAACCGATCAACACGAATCTTCTTCAGCTTTTCACCCCACAACTCTAGCCCGACATCCATGTCCGCCTTATCCAGATCTTCTTTGGCCAAGGACAAAGTTGTGAGCATTTGATCCGCCGCATCTTGGAGTTCCCTCTTCTGCACTAGCACCCTCGCCAATCGGGCCTCTGAAGTCTTCAGACGCCAACATACTTGCTTCAGCAGTGAGTCCTGTTCAGTCAACTCCTGGAGCTGCGCTTCCACCACACCTTTTGCTTGAGCCACCTCTACATCTAATCCAGGACAGACATCGGGTGTTTGACATAACGGATCATCTCGTTTGAACTTGCCAACAAGGGTTGCCAAATCGGTCTTGGCAATCTCGAGAAGGTTGCAAAGTCCGAGAGGCACGACAGATAGAGTCTAGAGCATTGGAAACCTTGGCACCCTGCTCCTCCGCCACCTTGTCCTCCAAAGGAAGCGCCAGCCATTTCCCCAACAATATTTTCGGCCTTCCATTCGAAATGAAAGCACTATCGGAGCTCCTAGTCCCCAACCCTCCAAACACCCTCGCACCCGCGGAACCAGAAGAAGGTTCGGCGGGAGGTTTGGAAACCGGTATTTCGGGCTCATCTTTTTGGGCCCGGGGGGCATCATCCTCTGGGGCATTCCCTTCTTGGCCATTCTTCTCGGCCGGAATTTCTTCTGAGGGCCTCCTCCCACAGGAACAGTTTCTTCAGGCCGACCCTCCTAAGGTTGCGCTTTACTTCCCTGAGCCACATCAGTCGTATCAAGACCAACGCCTTCAACCGGAGTGGAAGAATCTGGGATTACCTGCAAGCCAACCCACATGTCAGAAATATAACCCGAAGATCAGCATACAAGAAGCACTTATTCGGACCACACCTCAGTTCCGGTTGTCTACATCACTCGTGCCTTCTCCTCGGGCCTCCTTCACTTGTGGGGCTGGCCCAGCAACCTAGGGGACCATGGATTATTATTATTGTTATAAATAAATAAATAAAAAACGGTCATCGTTTACCTCAACAACAGAGCCTTCTGCCAACATCGCTCCGGTAACTCTTCCCTCGGACCCATGTCTAGGCGGAGCAACGTCTGACGGTGGAACCCTCAAAGGAGAGGAAGAAGCAGGGATCTGCGCGACGAATCATAAGAATAAATAAAATTCAAACATAAGAGAAAAGAAAAATCAAGAAAATTCAGAGGCCCACGGAGCAACCCCAGGAGCCTCGACAGGAGAAACCTTGGCCCGCCTTCTTCTTCTGGCGAGACCTTTCTTGGCAGCCACGCGAGCACCTGTTTCGACCAATAATGGGGTTAGAACTTGGAAACACAAAATTGGTTGATCCAGAAGTAAATTTTTTACCTTGGGGAGAAGAAGACGGAAGTTCACTGCCAACCTGCGAAACAGGAGGAATGGGAGCTCTTTCCTTCGGTCTCCGCTAAACGAAATAGGGGTCTTCAATCCACCAGCGCTCCCTTGCCCCAAAATGGCTAATTGGCTGGGCGTGCAGAAGGACTGATAGTTGACAGAAACTGCATTGGAAGATAAAGATAATTATGACCACGCCAAGAAAAGAGACAGGAAATACGTCTCTTACCAGTTAAGGATAGCCGGTTGTCTTCCACAATCTGCTCAAGCAAAATCCGCTTGTCTTCGCCTTTAAGATCCCGCCGAAAGGGACAATTCTTGAAAGCTCTCTGATACGCGTCATTCAGGGGCCCATACCTACTAAGACAATGATCCCACCAGACTTGGAAGGATTGAGTACAACAGCAGTCAGGATGGTAGGGCTTCGACTCCCCATTCTTGGCTTGAACGCCCAAGAGATCCTCCTTATTTAACCTGGGGAATCTGGAGGACGAACCCTTATTGATCAAGGAATAGTCCAATTCAGGTATCACTTGGGCGCATCCAAATTGTCTGCTAAAGAACTGGGGACTGTAGGCTTCTACCCCGTCCTGATAGTTTCTGGAGTCCATTCTCCCACCACAAGGCAAGTCTCGTCTCCAGGCATGAGAAAATGTCCATATTCTCAGAGGCCATGGGAGCATTTCCACCTCGAGGACCCTGGTAAATTGGTCGATTTTCGAACCAAGGTGAACCCCTTTTGAGATTCATCATCCATTGGAAGGCATGCCTGGTTTTCCGGCACAAAAAGAAGGTAAAACAATCTTCGGTGGTCTTACCAGAAGCGGATGTCAAAAGTAGTTCCCTTAAGGGTACGGCATTAGAGGCGACCCGCAATTTTCGAGCCCGCAACTCTGGAAAAGTCCATTGGAGCCAGACCTGAACCATCCATAAGGGCCCTTTGACGTTAAGATTGATGGGCTCCACTTCGCCTCCCTCAAAGCTCTCTGAAATGGAAGCCAGAATCAAGGGACCAGGAGCAAAGTCCCTATAGGAGGATAGACCCTCTGCCAGATGAAGCCATTCCATGGTAATACAGTTAGAAGCGCTAGGAAAAATGAACCTGTTCAGCCAGGACAACAGGAACATCACATGCTCCCCATCAGGATAATCAACCTCCTGATCCATAAAGGTCCCCATGAAAGCCCCATAGCCCCGATTGGAACCTATTAAACTGGTAAGGACTTCGAGGTTCTTCTTTCTCTCCTTCTCCTGAGAAGGACCGTCTTGAAAATCCCCTAACCAGTCAGCGCTCCGCCCATGAGGACGAAATCCAAAGATCACTGCAAGATCAAGAATGGAAATCGACATAGGCTCGACCCCAAAATCGAAAGTGTTGGAGGCGCTGTTCCAAAAGACCAGGGCAGAACCCAGAAGAGGAGAATCGGCCTGTGGCTGAACGATTGAGCAAGTAATGGCATAATATACAGTGATCATTCGCAAAGCTGATGGCATCTTTACATCCAGGAACTGGGCACGACCCGCAGCGAACCTCTCAACCTAGCCATCAAAAACGGCGGCAAAATCTTTCACTCCCGCCCTGGAAAGGAACACCGGTCCGAGGAGAAGCGGTCTCGGAAGAAGAAGTGTCAGGAGCAGAGGTCGAAGATTTCTTAGGCGCCATTTTTCAGAAAATAGTAAGAACACACAGGAATTCAAAATTTTGAAAGAGAGAAGGAAGTTGGGATTTCTCGCTCTGGAAAAATACAGACCCTTTTGACACGACCTCGAAAAGACAGGAAATGGAAAGGCGAGAGAAAGAGTAAGGCATGTCAGATATTTAAAACTCGACGCAACTTTTCAATTCAGCCCCTGACAAGTCCCCATCATGGTGATTTGTTTCGAGGCACGACACTCAATAAAACCGTGCTTGAGGACACGACGCGTAACGGACAAAAAGCCCACTTTATGAGAATATGCCCAAAAAATAGCTTTGGAAGGGCTTCTCAGACTTAGTTACTTTTATTCCTTAAAAACGAATATTGGTACAAAGTCTGCACTCATTGGGATTAAATGGCCACCTTCCTGGAATTCAATTTGTCTAAAGACACAGTTATGGGGCCAATTAATGGTTGAACGGAAATAATTGTCAAAAAACAAAATGAAATGAAGAAAATACCATGGCATTGTTCAAACCATAATAAGTGTCTACAGACCAAAAGAAAATCAAGAATAACGGAAATTTAAGCAATAAATTCTAGAATAGTGGAGATTAGGTCCGATAAATTGTCCATGTCCAAATCAAGGGCCCGCCGTGTAGAAGTCAATTTCTTGCTGGCCAGCCCTGGCCCGAAAGGTGCGAGAAGTCAAATCTTGAATAGCAGGTTCACTGGCCGCGATTCGAGCCCCGAATGTCCGCCATCTTAGCTTCCAATTCTGCCTTCAATTTGAGATCGGCAGAAATTTCACCCTTCGAGCGACTTCCTCCTTTTCCAGCGCCTCAAGCCTATCCAGAACATCTTCCGCTGCTTCAACAGCCTCTACAAATCCTTCTTTACGATCACAGTGATCTTCCAAAATCTCCTCAGGATCTCTCAGAAGGAAGGATACTTTTAATTACGCAGATGTGTTTCAGTGTTTTGCTCAGCCATCGGTCCAAGTGATTGCACGCGGGGGCAATATGTGGCTTCACCTGAGCAATTTGACAAAGTAAAGGCTGAATCTTCGAGAGAGTATCATGATCCGCCACTGGGTCAAAAGTCGGAGCCCTAATCAAATTCCACAGAGTCCTAAGCCCTTGCACCGCATTGGCAAGCACCACGTCCGGCTTACTCAGGGTCAGAAGAACCTTCCTGCCCTCTGCGCTTGTGAGGTTGGTGGCGCGTCTCAGACCGAGGCCCAAAAATCCCATATACTCCAGGACTTGGAAAATCAGGGCGGCTCATGTTAATCACGGCTGAGTCTCGAGCCAGCGCGGTTCATAGGGAGGAAGGTCAACACCTTCTTCAAGCTTGATGGTTCTCACTTTCAGATGAATTTTCTGGGGCGCCAATCAACTGGAATAGGTCCTGAAACCTCCTCCTTGCCTGGGCGCTGCAATCACAAATAACAATCTCAGAAAAGTATTGAAGAAAATCAAGGAAAGTATGAACAAAATCAAGAATCGGACCTAGGGTACCGGCATGGAATCCAGTTTCCGGCTCTTCCTCTTCACTGGAGGAAAAATCCATTCTTGCCCTCTTTTCGCCAGCACCTGGGATAGAAAAATAAACAATTTTATTTTTAGCATAAAAACCCACTTACCAAGGGCAAGAATGATTTTAAAAAGCCCGGCGAGGATGGAGCTCTGCGCTTTTTTGAAGGGGCGAGTCACCTTCTTCTTCATCTTCTCCTTCTTCTTCTTCTTCCTCTACTAGAGGGGCCTTTCCCTTATCTACACTTGATGGACCAGGGCCAGAGGGGTGAGAGGAAGGGGGAGGGGCAGAGAAATCTTCCACTCTTTCATCCGAAGCAGGATCGCCCTGGAGGGCCGATGTCAGCCCGAGCTGCGGTAAGAAAGAACAACCCATATAAGAAAAAGGAATCAGAAGAATAAGACTAATCAGGATCTTACCAGTGCTTTCTGGAATGGGAGACTTGCCCTGAACCGTCTCTGTCAATCACCAAAAAAACAATCCAGATTGTTAGAAATTGACGAATCAAGACTAAGAGAGAAAGTAAAAGCTTGAGGCGTTTACCTATTATTGCTGCACCCTGAAGATGCAGCAGCCTCCTCCTCATGGATTTTTCCTCTTCACCCGTCATCTCTCGGGCAAAGGGGCAACCCTGAAACACAGAAGAATGGAAAAGCTTGGCAGGTTCAGGAAGCCAAGAAAACAACCTCCCTTCCCAGAACTCGTGGAAGCTCGAGGTGCAAAGCGAAGACGTTGTATACGGAGGTACCCTTGCCCTGTTAACTCGGCCCTTCCAGGACCTTATTGATTTCATCGCCTCAGGCCCCAGAGCCAAGTTGCGCTAGGAGCTGCCCTTGTTCACGGAACTATATCTCAATTCAAGAATAGGCTGGACAAATCCAAACTGCCGGCTCACGAACTGGGGATTATAGGCTTCCACTCCATAAGTGCACTTTTTATCATTCAAGACCCCTCCGAAGAAAAGGTCCCTGCTAACCAGACAAGAAAGGCTCATGTCCGCATGGAGTCGAGAGCTGAAATTGGTCAGTTCCCTCCACTTGCTCGGGGCTTGATGCAGGCCTCCGTCTATGAACCAGGGAAGGTCACAGCCAAGAGAGCGAAACCAAATTTCGTTGGGCCGTCCTCTGCATTCCCGAAAGAAGACGAAGCATTCTTCATGTTGAACGATCTCTTCGGAGCAATGGCCAGGGCAGGAGCAGGGACGTCATCTTCAAGATACACCAAATCTTCAGTCCCGAGCTCAGGAAAATACCATTCCAGCCAGATTTGGGCCATCCAGGAAGGACCACACACGGCCAGGTTAAGAGGATTGACCGTAATCCTGATAAAGGCAGTGGTAAAGCGAGGCCAACATGAAAGGACCTGTGGCCAGACTCGATTCGTTGTGAAGGGCCTCAGCCAAGTGCATATACTCCGGGCTAACACTGCCATCCACGTTGGGGAAGATAAATCGGTTAAGCCAGGAAACGCAGGAACATCATATGTTCCTGTTCACGATCAGCCATGCCTTGGAAAGACATCATAAAACCAGAGTAGGTTTTCAGGCGAAGAATCTCGATTTTGCTCGCCTTCATCGGAACTTTAACCCTCCGATTTTCCACCTCATAATTACCTAAGACGTCAATATTCCCACCCCAGGGTTTGAATCCAAAAAGGGCTGCCATGTCTAGGATAGTGGGAGTCATGGGACCAGGTCCGAAAGCGAAGGTGTTCGAGGTGCTGTCCCAAAAGCAAAGGGCGGCCCCCAAAAGCGAAGGGTTCAGATCAATCCGATTCTTCGATAGCAGAATGGTGTAATATATCCCGTTCCGCTTCCAAACATCCGAGAATAAAGGCTGCATCTCATCCACCCAGTCTCTACCAGGAGAAGTAGACCTCAGACACAGGCACATCATGGTTAGAACCTAGCCGCTCCAGGTGGGCCTCCCAGGAACTCCAATCGATGTCCTCCAAGCCATACGAAAATGGGGCTCGAACCCACCGAGTATCTAATGAAAGAATATCCTCTGGTTTGGCTTGAAGATAGTAGGGACCCAGAAATGGTGTCTGAAAAGGGCCTCTCAGGGTTATTGGGAAGGGAGAATAGACCGGCGATAGAACATTTGTCTGCTCCTGAGCCAAGGTAGAGTGGAACTCATCGGCGTGTTCTGCGCAGCCTGCTGGAAAGCCACTCAGGAACCCTAGTGGAAACCTTTGCGGTCTTCGATTTCTTAGGAGCCATGGCAAAGATGGTTTTTTCTGGTTTGGGTTTTTGAGGGAAAAGGAAAGGACGACAAGCACGAAAGCAAGTTGGAAGGAGATATGCGTATTGGGCAAACAGTTTCAAAAATAAGAAGCTGAGAAGTTTTTAACAGGCCGAATTAATTGTCAGACGTGATAGGACAGTTGCTATCACGAACTTGGCGCGTTACTTTCAAAAATTCCCTTTTAGTACGATTTGACGTCGTAGGAAGCTGAAGGTCAGTTTTAATAGACTTGACCCAAACCCATTAAAACCGGGGGGCAATGTTTGTACCCAATTTTGGTCAATGGACCAAAAGTGGTTCCCTCCCTAAAAAGAGCGTGGCAAGGGCCCAAGCCCAATAATTGTCTGTAAGTTGTATTTTTCAGGAGGACTTTTCTTGTTTAAAATAAACACCAAGACAGAACCAAAACCGAAGCCCAAGAACAAAGGGCCCAAAGCGATTGGACTGCTGGAAGGTGAAAAATCAGAAACTGTTCCAAACATTTAATGACGATTTGACTTTTCCCTCTTCCAGGAAGAAAGCCAGCCGCCTAAGGAAGCCACCAAGCCAGGTAAGGAGCCAAATTGCATATCAAATCGTCAAGTACAAAACGCTTCAGACCAGGGAGCTGTTTTGAAGAACCGCGGTTCTCGTCAGAAAGTCCAATCACCCCCACTATGGACCGGTTCAGGACGTCAGTCAGCAAGCTGACTTTGGACAACAGCCAAACATCCTCGCTCAGTCATCATCACTTAAGACCTCCCCTGCTCCTATAAATAGAGAACTTCCAGAACAGTAGAAGGGGACTCTCTCTCCAAAAACCAGACGCAATGTCTTGTAAATCACTCTAAAAGCACTCAAGATATTCTAGTCAAACTCGCTCGGATCTCAGATAGCCAGACTACTTATGTGTCCATCTTTTTATTTCTCTGCCATCTTCATGGTATGACTAACTTATGAAAATGTTCAATTTGAATTTGTATAATCTAGCCGGCTATAACCTTAGATCACCGTGATAATGTATTTCATAGTTTGTAACCAATAAATATGGATCTTTATTGTCTCTGCCGTTGATTTAAGAGTTGAATAAACAAGAAGGTTTTTAGCACTATGTTATGCTTATGTCTGCATTTCTCTTCATACCTGCAATAGTTAAGCATTTTCCCGCTTCTGTTTTATTTAAGCTATAGTATCATAAAAGGTTTTTAGCCCGAATCAGGCCATATAGGCCTAAGGGATATAAGCCAGTTGGGCCCGAAAGTCACAATGCTTGGGCCCGAATTTGTGGTCAGTTACATAAATATATAAATATATTTAAACTCAAACTTAGGTTTATAAACCCTCTCGAGGTGTTTACTAACCAAGAACTCTGTCTTTTTCCCTTGCTTGGATAGGTGTTGCTCGCACCAACCAGGACTGATATATACACGAAAGAAAGAATGACAAAGTCCTCTTAACTGAGGCATAGAAAAGAACCAATCCAGGCCAGGACCCCACCTGGAGCACAATGGCTTGAACAGGGGTCCAGAGAGAAGGCGCAAACTTCACAAAATACCCACACCAGGTCTGTTGGACTGGTGTCATATCCAACAGTGGCACGCCTATAAAGCAGAACCCATGAATCGGAAGGAATCCGGAAGTTAAGCCCAAGATAGGGCTGGACTGGATTTTTATCAACCTGATTCAACTTTCAATTTTGTTGAAGATTGAAATAGCATCTGCGTGAGCCAAAAAGATACAATCAGGGCATTGGTGTCGGCGAAAAGAATACCTGACAAGAAAGAAGACCAACACAAATAACACAAATCCCAGCCTTTCAAACCCACAAGGGGCCTAAGCTCTCAGTCAGATTTTGCATAATGATGGCATATCTACAGAGAATTTATTCAATAATGGATATTTCTTTAAGGAACAATCAATCGAATCTCATAATATGCAGAGATAATAATCTTCCAAAAGACACAATAGACCTCAATTTCTGAAATCCTTGTTTCAATAATTTCTCAAAAGCTCCTTCACCCAGCTAGTCATGGCCAAAAGCTCCTCAATAGCCAGGCGTGGCCAAAACCAAAAGTTCTAGCCATCTGTATAAACAGAAACCAAAAGTCATAAAAGTAAGACAATTTGTAACCGATATAAGTGAAAACAATAACCGATTACAGCTAGCCAACATGCTAATCTAATGATTCTAGAGTAAAAAGTAGAATCCAACCACTTTACCCACATGCAAAATAAGAAGAAAAACAGATTCGGATCAAACACTTTCCTCAAATTACACCAACCAGGAGTGACAAAAAAAAAAAAAAAAACAACGGATTATAATGCAACTGCAAGCCCATTCCCAGATCTTTAATATTGACTGATATGAAATGCACAGTAACTGAGTCAAAATGGTACTCCATAACGATATGGCATGAAAATTAGAAAATACTATCAAGTAAATGAGCCAAGTTTCAGTCAAACAATATGGGTAGAATATTTTCTGATATATTTCATTCTCCGAAAGGAGGTATTTATAATACAAGGTTACAAACCCTAGTAGGGTTTAATTAGGAAATAAGTGGAATCCTAATTACATAATATCTATACAAAAGGAAAAAATAAATAAAACCCAAATAGAATAGGATATACTCGCCAACACTCCCCCTGAAGTTGGAGCAAAGACGTCACGCATGTGCAACTTGTCAAGCGAGTTGCGAAAGATACTTGTAGAAACAGCTTTCGTAAGAACATCGGCTAACTGATACTCTCTTAGCGGATGAACAGAAAGGAAACAATCTCCGCATCCAACTTTTCTTTAATGAAATTTCGATCAACCTCCACATGCTTTGTACGATCATATTGTACCGGGTTATGAGCACTTGCAATCGCAGTTCGTATTGTCACAATATAAATCCATGGGTTTCTTAGGCCCAAAACCAAGGTCTCTCAATAATCTCCTCAACCATAGTAACTCAGATACACCATGAGCCATTCCCCGATACTCGGCCTCAGCACTAGATCGAGACACCACCTTTTGTTTCTTGCTCCTCCACATAACAAGATTGCCACCAACAAACATAAAATACCCAGATGTTGAAGCGCCTATCTGTAGCTGAACCTGCCCAATTAGCATCTGTGTACCCTTCCACATCTGTATGACCGTACTTGGAAAACATTAACCCCTTGCCCGGAGCCCCTTTGAGGTATCTCAAAATACGTGTCACGGCACCCATATGATCTTCACTAGGTGAGTGCATAAACTGACTCACTACACTCACTGCATATGCAATATCTGGACGTGTATGAGCCAAATAAATTAATTTTCCCACAAGCCGTTGATAGCGCTCCTTATCAGTAGGAGCTTGATCAGGATACAACCCCAACTTGTGATTCTGTTCACTAGGAGTATCAATGGGTTTATAATCCAACATTCCAGTTTCTGCAAGCAAGTCCAAAACATACTTTCTTTGGGACAGAAAAATACCATGCTTAGATTTTGCAACTTCAATCCCAAGAAAGTATTTCAAGTCACCTAATGATTTCATCTCAAATTCAGACGCAAGATATTTCTGAAGATTATGTATTTCTACCTGATCATCTCCAGTTACAATCATATCATCAACATAAATTATTAAAGCTGTCAATTTACCTCTCGTCGTTTCAGAAACAAAGTATGATCCGCGTTTGTACATACCCGACTTCCTCATAGATGCAGCAAACCTCCCGAACCAAGCTCTTGGAGACTGCTTTAATCGATACAATGATTTCCGTAGCTTGCACACCATACCCTCCTTAGAGGTCACAAGGATACCCGGTGGAGGATCCATGTATATTTCTTCTTTGAGGTCACCATGGAGGAATGCATTCTTGACATCAAATTGTAACAGTGGCCAGTCATGATTAGCAGCTAAGGATAAGAGTACGCGTCCAAGTGTTGAGCTTAGCTCCTGGAGCAAAAGTCTCCGTGTAATCCACTCCATATGTCTGAGTATACCCTTTTGCTACCAATCTTTCCTTGTAACGGTCAATGGAACCATCAGCCTTATGCTTCAAAGTAAACACCCATCTGCACCCAACTACCTTTTTTCCTTTTGGTAAAGGAACTAACTCCCAGGTAGCATTCTTGTTCAAGGCTTCCATCTCAACATGCATTGCATCTACCCAGTTTTGATCAGATAGAGCATCCTGCAACTTAGTTGGCACACATACACTAGATAATTGACACAAATATGATGCATATGGCTTAGATAAACGATGAGTTGACATATAATGGTTAATGGGATATTTGGACTTGGCATGTATATCAGGAGAATGTTGCACTTTAGATTTCCCACGGGTAGTACGTGGGGGCAAAGAATAGGTAGGCACATTACTAGAAAGTACCTCATTATCACAACTTGATTGAGGCAATGGCAGGGCAAAGGGGGGTCTTGTATCAATTTCATATGTACGAGAGTCGCTAGTATCACTGTTATGTCCTTCTGAGATAGGCTCCAAAAAACCAAGAATATCGTCTGCGACCGGTCGCTTCACTCGTATCGGACTGCTGTCGCTCGTCGAGGCAGGCGACCGGTCGTTTCCAGGTAGATCCATTAGCGACCGGTCGCTCACTTCCAGGCAGATTCGTTCGCGACCGGTCGCTTCCTGTCGCCAGAAATTCCTTCTTCAAGTCCAAGATCTTCCATATTTTCCACTCCGAAACTCTTCAATTCACTCCCCCTCTCCCTCTCGAATTGAAGAGGAGGGAGAAACATAATAGGGTACTTCTTCATGAAAGGTGACATCCAAAGTGACATGTACCTTCTAGAGGGCGGGTGATAACACTTATAACCCTTATGAGTAGTAGAATAACCAATGAAGATGCAACGGAGAGCATAAGGATCAAGTTTACTCCGTTGATGGGAGTAGACATGATGTTTGTGCCTAATAAATCACGGCCGTAAACTGGCCGAAGGGACCCTTTATCTCGGCCCTCGCACCTTCTCGAGAAACTGAAAACGCAGCGTTTTGCCAGGGTGTTTGGCCTTCCGAGAGAAACAAGAGAAAAATTGCTAAGGCACGATCATCTCGGCCTCGATTGAAGGCCGAGGCCGAGGTAGAGCAAAATCACGGCCAAAGGGATTAAAGTCAGATCATCACGTGAGAGAGGGTCCCACGCTCCATTTAATGAAGCAAGGCCTCTGTTTATTGCAGCAAACCCACTGGCCAGAAATAAGCATTTAATGCACGAGGGATGGTGGGAAGTGATTGGAGTCAGGGTTTGGTGACAGGGATCAGAGTGATTAGACGCCAACATTCTCACAAGACTCTTTGCAGCTTGAGAGATTAGGTGACCAGCCACCAGAGCAATAAATGCGTCTCCACGGCCAGAAGCGCAGAACCCACGTTCAGGGCGGCAGCCGAGATTCACCAGGATTCATGGGGTCACACCACCATACTTCACGATCCCAAATGTCGATTAGACTACCCACTTGCGCTAATCAGGCTCCACCATGCGGATTTTCAGCCTCGATTACCCCTCCAGAGACTCTGCTTATAAATACAAGACTTAGGACCACTTTCAAAGGGTTCAAACACCAAACAAAAGCCTCCCACGGAGCAACTTATATTTTCCTGTAATGCACTTTCAATATTTTACTTGCTTCCCTAGGAGTAGTGTTAGTTTGTAAGGAAAATCCATTCATCAATATATCATACGACCCTTGATTTTCAAGGCACCGGAGCACCATCCTTATGATTCGCTCACTCACCCCATATATCATACGACCGCCGCTCATCGAGCAGCGCGCGAGCATCGTCCTAAACCCACCAACACCACCACTCAACGGCCTTGTAGTTTAGGCCGTGAACCTAAACAGCCGAGACTAGTTCCTCTCTCGGCTACAATCGTTTGATTAGAAGACGAGTTCAAACAGGCGCATCACTTAAACACTTTCACACACCTCAAACATCTCGACGCACGTGAGACCGTGCTGGCACGCCCGCGCACAACCGCACCACACCCAAAAGCAGGAAACCGCGTGTCAACGCACATCCCCTCGGCCCGGCACTCCAGGCCGTAAGATTTGCGCGGCAGACACATGAACATACACAACACACCCAAACACCTCCGTAGGTAACTTAGAGACCGAAACCGGAGGAGTAAGAGCACACAATATATCAAGTGGGGTCTTGAAATCAAGAACCCGACTAGGAGTACGGTTAATCAAGTAGGCGGCGGCCAAGACACCATGTCCCCAAAGATGACGGGGAACGGACATATCCAACATCAGGAGCGAGCAACTTCAAGTAACTGACGATTCTTCCTTTCAGACACACCATTCTGTTGAGGTGTGAATGGAGTGGTAGTTTGGTGAATGATACCTTGATCACGAAAGAACTAGGGGTCAAGGTATGATTCACATATTCACCGCCATTATCAGTCCGAAATACTTTAACACGAGCATGGAACTGAGTAGACACCATGGCACAAAAGTCAGGAAAAATAGAGGCAACATCATGTTTATTCTTCATCAAATACACCCATGTTAAGCGAGTGCAGTCATCAATAAACGTAACAAACCAACGGAAACCATGAGAAGTCACACGAGCAGGACCCTAGACATTAGAATGTACTAACTCAAAAGGCAAAGCAGCTTTATTATTACTTAAGGGAAAAACAGTACGGTGGCTCTTGGCCATTACACAAGTTTCACATTTGAAACTAGACTCATCACACGAACTAAATAACAAAGGAAACAAATGTCTAAGATAACCAAACGACGGATGTCCTAAGCGACGATGCCATAACCAAAGCTGTTGCTTCTCTCTTGACACTGCCACTCGGAGCTTTATTAGCGACACAACCACGAACTGCTGCAACCGGCAACAGTAAATAATACAACCCCCCTATCCGTTTACCATGCCCAATCTTCTCGTGAGTCTTGAGATCCTGGAAAAAACAATGGGTAGAATAGAAGGTAGCAGAAGCGTTAAGTGTATCAAGTAAACGCCCAACAGATAACAAATTGCAATGAATATTGGGAACCAAGAGTGCATGAGACGGAGGTAAAGAAGGAGTGAGATGGATGGTACCTTCACCGGTAATGGGGAAGGTAAACCAGTAGCACTAGTAATATAGGGGTCACGAGGGTTATGTGACAACTCATCAAACATTTTATCATTATAAGTCATATGATCAGAAGCACCAGTGTCAATTATCCAAGTAGTAGAACCCATACCTGGCATAGTATCGGAAGCACACAGATTTGCAGATGGAGCCGGAGGATGGGCCTCATCAGGAGTCACAGTGTAAGTGGCCTTGGGGCCATACATACGAGCTTTGTAGTCAGCAAACCAATCAAGGTAACCATGCTCCTTAAAAAACTTCTCAGAGTAATGATTCCCATTACAATGGCGGCACTTAGGTGGACCTTCAAGAGAGCTAGAGGTAGAGGCAGAAGGACGAGACCCGCAGAAGATCCAAATTTTCTGGACGGCAATCCTCCCCCAAGCATAGCCGACTGACGGGTATCTTCCTCCATGACCATGGCATAGGCTTCGAGAGGAGGTGGAACAGGAGTAAGAGCAAGAATACGGCTACGAACACCATCATACGGTGGATCAAGCCCGCCAAGAAAATCATAAACTCGATCGGCTTCAATTTCTTTCAGACGACGAGCCCCATCAGTAGAACAACCAAACTCATACGAAGCAGACAATCAATCTCTTGCCAGATAGCATGAAGTTTTTCATAGAACACTTTCACAAATTCACCATTCTGACCTATAAGTATGGATTGCCGTCGAAGTTGAAACAAACGAGAACTATTTTGAGTCACAGTATAGGTCTTTCGAGCAGCCTCCCATATATCAAAAGCAATATCACCGTGTTCGAACAAGGCACAAACTGGTTTAGTCATGGAATTGAGAAGCCATGACTGCACCAGCAATTATCTTCTTCCCATTCGGCATAGGCAGCGGAATCTTGAGACGGAGCAGGCTTCTTCCCATTGATCCAACTTGCCATACGACGACTAGTAATCGTAATACACGCACCATGAGACCTAGAGGCATAATTGGAGCTATCCAATTTGTCAGATGTAATCGGGGTAGAGTAATCACGCGAGGGACGTGCCTCCTTCGGTGTAGACACACTAGTACCAATCACAACCTTGGAATCATCACCCATGATAGCAGCGGAAACAAACACATCACGAAGTAGAGACGATAAACACAGCACAGGCAAGGGCACAAGAACCCTAAAAGAAATTAGGGCACAGAGTAGAACACGGGTGGGCACAACACACACAGGTCACCAGAAAACCTGGCTCTGATGCCAAGTCAAACAATATGGGTAGAATATTTTCTGATATATTTCATTCTCTGAAAGGAGGTATTTATAATACAAGGTTACAAACCCTAGTAGGGTTTGATTAGGAAATAAGTGAAATCCTAATTACATAATATCTATACAAAATGAAAAAATAAATAAAACCAAATAGAATAGGATATACTCGCCAACAGTTTCGACCCCGCATTCATAACATTGTAGCAAATTCACAATCAGACCATTCAAACCAATAAGAAGAGAAACTAAAAAGAAAATCATTCTAATTGTGGTAGCAAAACTCACAAGACAGAAAATAATCCCTAAGTTACTGATCCTCTAGGCAATCATGTAGCTAACCAATTCAAATTGCAATGCCAAACCCACATCTAATACTAACAAAGAGAAAGAGATTGTTAACCTGAAACGAGTAGGTCAGAGAGAGCAACCCAGAGAGAGAGATAGAGAGAGAGAGAGAGCTAAGAGAGAAGAAAAAGTGAGAAAAAAATGTTAAAGTGGCCAATAAGTATGTTGTTGATGCTCAAAATGGTTCGGCCAAGATTGAGTCCAACTTAGTGATGAGGTGTGGTGGATGATGGGTGAAGGTGAGGACCTTCAGCATGCGTGTGAGGACTTGGGCAAGCGATAAATATACGAAAGACAAGATATAGGTGGTTCACCCTTAATGAAAGGGCTACGTCCACAGAGAAGATGTTCTCATTATGATAATGTTTGCATTTGTACAAGGGGATTAGACCCAAAGATAAATGGAAGAAGGTCTAGGGCCTAAGGTACAAAGCTAGGAATCTGAAGCCCAGGGGTCAAGTCCCCAGGTTCAGAAAACCAGGACCCGAAGGCAAAACTAGCAGGAGAGTCCTGAAGAGAGAGCCCCTTTCTAAAGGGAGAGTAGTCTTCTTTTATAGGTGAGGGGGAGTGTCCATTTCTTGTAGTTTTCCGATGTGGGACTCCTGGTTTCTTGGTTAGTCACTTGGATCAACAGTAGTCCCCCAAGTTCGCGAGTAAGAAGGTACTTCTTGATTGGGGACTTGTAATTTTAAGTGCACTGGCCGAAAAACACCACAGTTCATCTTCCAAGCTGTATAGTGCACTACCCATAGTCCCCCAAGTCCCCGAGTAAGAAGGACTTTGGAGGGAGATAAGTTGCAACAAAAACCCAAGTGGTTTGCAAGTTCTCGGTTTGTTATGCAAGGGTACCGAGGGCTTGAAGGGTTGGGCGTGCTGAAGGTACAAGACTTGAATGTCGCAAGAAAAATGTGCTCAGGCATGGGGGTGCCGAAGGTGAGCTTAGGCACGGGGGTGCCGAAGGTGAGCTTAGGCACGGGGGTGCCAAAGGTGAAGGGATGCCGAAGGCGACACAAAGCTTGCATGTTCCAAGGCAATGTGCTTAGGCACGGGGTGTCAAAGGTGACCAAAACCATGAGGGTGGTGCCGAAGGTGAGCTAAACCATGGGGGTGGTGCCGAAGGTGAGCTTAGGCACATGGGTGCCGAAGGCGAGCTTAGGCACATGGGTGCCGAAGGCGACACAAATCTTGCATGTTGCAAGGCATGGGGTGCTGAAGGTGAGCTAAACCACGGGGGTGCCGAAGGCAAAAGGGTTGCCAAAGGCAAAAGGGTTGCCGAAGGCAAAAGGGTTGCCGAAGGCAAAAGGGTTGCCGAAGGCAAAGGGGTTGCCGAAGCTTCGAAAGGGAGGGTTCCGAAGGGAAGGTATGACGTCATCGCGAGGTTCCGAAGGGAAGGTATGATGTCATCGCGAGTCGTGTGGGTCCTTTTCTCAACTTAAGCACGAAGAGTTCCGAAGGCAAAGGGGGTTGCCGAAGGCACAAAGCTTGCATGTTACAAGGCAATGTGCTTAGACATGGGGGTGCTGAAGGTGAGCTCAAGCACGGGGTACCGAAGGCGACACAAAGCTTGCATGTTGCATTGCAATGTGCTCAGGCACGGGGTGCCAAAGGTGGGCTTAGGCACGGGGGTGCCGAAGGCAACACAAAGCTTGCATGTTGCAAGGCAATGTGGTTAGGCACGGGGTGCTGAAGGCGACGCAAAGCTTGCATGTTGCAAGGCGATGTGGTCGGGCACGAGGGTGCCGAAGGTATAAAACTTGCATGTCGCAAGAGAAGGTGGCTAGGCACGTTGGTGCCAAAGGCAAAGGGATGCCAAATACACAAAACTTGCATGTCGCAAGGCAATTTGTTTAGGCACGGGGGTGCCGAATGTGTAAAAGTTGAGCGTTGCAAGGTGATGTGGCTGGGCAAGAGGGTGCCGAAGGTATAGGGGATGCCGAAGGGCACTGAAGAAAGGGAGAACGACAGAAGCCTTTTGTGTCGGTTCCCACAGGCGGCGCCAAATTGTTGATGCTCAAAATGGTTCGGCCAAGATTGAGTCCAACTTAGTGATGAGGTATGGTGGATGATAGGTGAAGGTGAGGACCTTTAGCATGTGTGTGAGGACTCGGGAAGCGAAAAATATACGAAAGACAAGATATACGTGGTTCATCCTTAATGAATGGGCTACGTCCACGGAGAAGATGTTCTCATTATGATAATGTTTGCATTTGTACAAGAGGATTAGACCTAAAGATAAATGGAAGAAGGCCTAGGGCCTAAGGTACAAAGCTAGGAATCTGAAGCCCAGGGGTCAAGTCCCCAGGTTCGGAGACCCAGGATGACAGGACCCAACCCAAATTCCAATTTGGTATCAGAGCCGACCCGACCGGAAATGTGCCAGCGGGGCACGCTGGGCCCCAAGGGGGGTGGATTGTAAGACCCGTGTCTTGGGGAAACAAGAACGGTGAGCAATCCCACATCGCTCGGGGAGGGAAAGGTGAAGTGCTTTAATTGTGTGGGAACTTCTCTTCCTAGCACGAGGCCTTTTGGGAGCTCACTGGCTTTGGAGACGTAGGAACTCCGAAGTTAAGCGAGTTGGGGGCCAGAGCAATCCCAGGATGGGTGACCCACTGGGAAGTTGGTCGTGAGCTCCCAGAAACAAAACCGTGAGGGCCAGAGGGGGGGGGCCAAAGCGGACAATATCGTGCTACGGCGGAGCCAATCCCGGGATGTGACACAGGACCCTAAGGCCAGGCTGGCAGGAGAGTCCTGAAGAGAGAGCCCCTTTCTAAGGGGAGAGTAGTCTTCTTTTATAGGTGAGGGGGAGTGTCCATCTCTTGTAGTTTTCCGATGTGGGACTCCTGGTTGCTTGGTTAGTCACGGTATCAACATATGTATTTGTAGGTTATATTTGCAAATGTGTGGGTAAATTTGGATTGCAGTGGCATTCAGCGTTATTTCCCCTTTAATTTTATATAGATTTAACAGCGTTATTTCCCGTTAAATTGGAGTTTGATTTGTCATACCTTAAGTCGTTAGATTATTGGAACGGTTGATATGTAATGAAATGCGGGTAAATGCACGGTCATTAAATGTAGAGGCTCGAGATTCTGGGGGAGGGGGCAAACTCACACACACGAGAATCATAAGGGCTTAAATCTAGGACCACTTGGTAGAACAACAAAGGACTACACCAATCCAACTAACACCCGATTAGTAAATAGAATTTCTTATTTACATGTGCGTAAGTGACCCTTGCATCCGAACAATTACACACATAATAGTCATATAGATTAATTACTTGAAAGTCATTAGAAATCTAATACTTTTCTTATTCTACTTAAGACGCAGAGTACAATAATTTTTTTATTCTAAATAATACATAAATATAGAGAACTTCATTTTTATAGATGTGTCCTTTGCATACCAGAACAAGAAAACAGTACCAATAGTTAATGCATTTTATCATACAAATGTTGACAGGACCCGCCCCAAATTTCTCGAAATCCGCGACAAATCCTCAGGATTTCCAACATCAAACTGATGTCGGGCCCACTTACTAATGTTAAAGCCTCTTTTCCAAATCTAGGAAAAGAGGGATGAGACTTTCTACCTGAAATTTCGGCAGAGTCTCCCTTAAAAAAGGTACTTTTCCAAAATTGTTAAACCTGTCAAATCACAATAATATAATCCCAACGGCAGCATGCACAATACAATAGCACACAATTACATAGTAGGCCTCCGGCCTTACATTCAACCTTAGCATGAGCGATAACAGAGTGATTCTACAGAATTTTAGTTTACAAATGCAATAAAGTTCAACGGAAATAAAAACAATTTAACGTGGCCCTCCAGAAGTTCGGGCTCGGTAATGCAAGTCTTGGCTTGGCCGCTCGGTTTAAGTCTAGCTATTGCCTGGGGGGCGGGGGGTAAAACAGAAAACGTGTGAGTGGACAAAAACAAAGTTTGGTTATATTTGAAAAACAATATAGTAACTCAACCGTTTGGAAAACGATACTAAAAACATCAAGAGATTCAAGGCAGAAAAGACAAACATCGTAGATTGCAATGGTCGAATCACATCCACTGCCTTCAAGAACGGCTTGCCAATCGACTACTTGGCAAATGGAAATCTGTCAAACGTTATGTTCACAGCTAGGAAGGTCCAATAGAAAGCTGCGAGATACTATATCCACTGCCTCATCTCACATGCATAAGGTACCTTCAAACACTTGAGGTACTCTGCAAAATTCACGACGACGAGTGCAACAACCATTATGGGGGCAGATCACTCATTCAAAAGGCTAGAAGCATTGGCTATTTCTGGCCTACCATGTGCTGTGACAGCCATAAAAGCGTCCTAAGGGAGACACATGACAGCTTGAAGTGTCTTAAGGGAGATGCAGGACAACCAAGCCATCGTCCATAAGAAGCATCCAAAGGGAGATGTAGAGAGACTGCCTTGAAGCATCCTAAGGGAGAATCAGAAGAGCATCCTTGAAGCAAGTAGTTGGTAAACATTCAAACATCCCAAGGGAAATGTGGAACCAAGGTGTTGCGTCTACCCAAGTGCAAGTAGTCACACGTAGTAATAATCTTGGAAGTCCAAGTATCGTATCCACAAGGCTCCAGCCAGCCACTCAAGAGATTAACAAGACACAATGCGAATTGAAGTTAAAGAAATAACTGAAGTTTCCATAGTAAAGTCACCAACCGGCCAAGGTCAAAAGAAAGAAGATGGTCAAATAAGACAAATTATTGAAAACAGAAAAGCATATTACAAAGCTTGAAAAGATAAAAGAGCCTCCATCTACCTCGACAACCTCCTCAACTTCCGATTGATCAACTATGCCCTCCATGGCTCCGCCTAGCTCAGCTATATGCTCATCAGATGCAACCATCTCTCTCAACAGCTCCAACTACCTACTTCGCCAGTCTCCTGCCACCTCGTCAGCTACGCCCTCCTTAGCATCATCCTTCTCGGTTGCAATCTCATCAGCCACTTGCTCTTTGGCTGTCTCCATATCCACATCATTGATCTGCACACGTTGAGCAGGAGGCATGTTAGGTTAGAGCATCTCAATATCTTCATCTTCAATAGGATGACAAAGAGCGGCCCTACTCTTGCAGTTTAAGTAGTCCAACTTGTATGCGTCAATGACAGCTTTAGACTTGGATTTGTTTAGCAGCCTTGTGGTAGGTGTCAAACTTGGGCAGAAGTTTATCATAACACTAGGATATATCAGCATTCTTGCTCTCAAGACGGAAGTAGGCCTCTTTGCGACCATGCAGGGCTGTAGCAGAAGAGTTGAGTTCACTATCTTTTTTAGTAAGGGAACACTTTAGCACAGACATGCCTGTCACGCCCCGATGGCCCGGTCAAGTGACAGCGACACATACCTCGAGAACCCCGAGAATACAACACTCACCTGCCTGAGTATCATACTCCCAAGTGTTCTCAAAATACGTTAAGCCTTTTTATTTTATTTTATGGTGTGAGTTAGATCAGAGTATTTCAATCACAGCGGAAAATAAAATAAAATAGTTAGATACAAATATTTACATCATTACCAACCCAACAGTTATAAGAGTTTGTGTTCCAAGTAACCAAGTTTAAAAGCAAAGATACAGAATATGAGGAGTTTAAACACAACCCAAAACAAACATAGTACAAGCCAAGAGTGTGTACAAGGTCCACCAAACCCAGTTACAATATATTTCACAAGGAGACAAAAGATGAGTTTCTTGACCTGCAAGTAACGTGAAGCACGAGAAGAATTGACAAGTCTCAGATGTCAAGCCACGAACTTAATCAAGGTCTAGGTTGACAGGACCCGACCCAAATTCCACTTTGGAATCTGAGCCAAACCCTGTGCGTGTCCGACACCTGGCAGATGCCGGGCACTCTTGACCAAAATTCCCTTTCTAAGTTTCCAATTTCTTTTTCTTCAAGTTTGACTTCTGCTGAAAATTCGGCAGAGTCTCCCCTGTAATTCACTCGATTCCCAAAAATTTTACCTGTATAAAACATGATTTTTACAATCTCAAACGTTCAGTATGCACAATAATAGGCTTCATCCAACCAAACATCACATCAAAATGGCCCCAGGCCTCTTTAAACCAAATAAATCGTTCTCCCAACTAAAACTAATCTCAACTATTAGAACATCAAGAGTACGTTAACAAATCTCAAAATAGCTTAGCGGAACAACCTTTCAAACACTTGAACTTGCGGCTGCACCTAGTAACTTTAGGTTGCCTACGTACCCTTCTGAGGGATCAAGCCACACGTAGTTCTTTCACTTAATGATATTTATATATATCATTAAGTTGTTACAAGTAAGTAAGAAAACAAGAAAACTATTAAAATAGCACTGACTACAAGAACCTTATCAACGATTTAAGTAAAATATACTCCCCTCTTTCACATGTAAAACAAATCCAATCTTTAAGAGAATATATATCATTTGTAGAAAATCCTTATAACTTGGAAACCTTAAATTCTTGTCTCATATTATTAGAAAATAGATATTAAAACTTCTACTCAAAAATACCAAGATTAAATCATCAGTTTAGTTTAAACCTCTTAAAATCAAAACGCTCTCCACCTAGGCGTACCCCCATTTGTGATTCGTCAATTCCACAAATTTTCCATCAATTCCAATAATGTATCGTCAATTCCATGATTTTCTATTCATTTCCCACATTATACCGTCAATTCTGATAATATTCCGTCAATTCCAAGTATCCTGTTAGTCACATCCTCGCAGGCCTCAGAAACACAAAGTCAACTGAGCCGCATTCCTCGCAAGACTCAGGGGACCATTACTTAGCCTGAGACGCATTCCTTGCAGAACTCGGGGGGCATGTAGTCAACCCGAGAACGCATATCCTCGCACCGCACGGTTAAGGCATCCCCGAAACTCATGGGGCATTATTATAAATGACAAAACTGTTTCAAGGCAACTTGGGGGGGGGGGGGAGTAACTCCTGAGGTGGGTTTGAAAACCATATTCTGAATCTTATCTTGAAATTCCTCTTATTTCACAAACCATACTTAAATTTTTTTTCTCAACTTTCCAGAAATCAGTTCTCAACTACCTTGAAATTTACATTACATACTGTTGAGAACTAGTGTCCATAATTCCGCATTTTCCCCTAGTGAGTATGTATATTAAATATAGATATGCACTTAATAGTAATAAATAAATAAATAAATCAATCAATAACCACAACCCCTAGAGATTTCACCATTTCCAATAATGCATAATCTTCAAATATCGGAAATAACATTTAGGAATACTATAAAGTACTATAATATCAAAGTAATAGAAATATTCACAATTAGAAATCTATATAAATAAATATATACATATATATTTTCATTCCATATTCATATAAACCCATAATGGGTTTCATGGTAATTTAATCAATGAAAAGTAATAACGTTTAAAGGAAATCCCATAACGAATCAATTTCCACTCTAAACCCATTATACAAGAAATTCCATACGATAACATAAAGACAAATCCCAAAATTCGTCCAAAATCAACATAGCTCCACTAACAGTCAAGGCTTGTTAATAAGGTCGTTCTAGTACTTCTCAAAGGATGAAGCTACCTCGGACGACTAACGGTCAACGGAGGGGTTAAACTATCCAACTTGGTCAACCGGGCCCGCGGGGCCCACGACCTCCATTTTACGATCCGAAAGTTCCTATAGGTTCCACACGCTTTTCTAAACCTACCCTGCAAGTTTGGTCCAAATCGAACGATTGGACGATTATCGTACAATGCAAACTTTAAATTATTGCATCGGAACATCCAGGGCTCCAATTCACGGTCCGCAAATTCCTACACGATCCTAGGAATGCCTAGATCAACATAAATTAAATTGGAGTCGATCCAACGACCCGACTATATCAAACCCGGATAACGCTTCATATGCGATATCCGATCGATGATGAAACGATATCCAAATTTATATCTACGCATACCTGTCGTGCTCAGGACGACATGAGGATGATTTTAGGACTCAATGACTGGCCTAAAAGTGGCCCACACACAGCCGGCGATCAGAAAATCTCCAAACCGCCAGTCAAGACTTATACCTACATGATCACCACATAGAGTGGAGCAACTTTTGTTGTTTTTACCTACCCCAAAAAGCCGACGGAAGTGGCCGAAATCGGAGGTCAAAAACTGATAGATTTTTAATCGCTTATTTAACCCCCTAAATGCAGAAATTTGTCCTATCCAACCCAACCAGGAACGTCTCGAGAGGTTGAGAAAGCATACCTGGATCGACGAAAATGGTGGTCGGAAGTGAGAGAACGAGCGGCTGGAATTTTTCTCACAAAAACCAGCCGGTTTTCTACATAATCCGTCGGTGTCGCTGGGGAAGGACAGCGGAGTCTCGCCGGTCATTTTGGTATCGGTCCAAGCTCGGGGGGTGGGGTTTGTGCACGACTGGGGAGAGAGAGAATCTAGTTTTTAAAGATCCTTTTTTGAAATAATTACGATTTTTCCATTGGACTATTTTTTATTGTAACTTCCTCGTTACAACTCCGATTGAGCCCACTACGTGTCTCCAGACTCATTTCAACTTTTAAACCGTTAAATATTCTCGGGTTAAAATCGCGTTTTCTTGAATAATTCAATATTTAACTATTAATTTAGGACCGGGTTGTTACATAGGTAGTTGACCTGATCGTAATCTACACCAAAAGTAGGGATGAGCATCGCATACGATCATTAGATTATCAGTTTGAAACACTTGGCATGCTCACACAACTTTTCATAAACAATATTTCATGATCCTAGTAACTTCATGTGATGACCGATCGATTAGGCCAACTACTCTTACCAAGTTGTTTAAGGGCCTCGAGACTAGCCGGTCCGTGTAACCCCTCCGAAGGTTTAAGGTATCGAAACCTAAGGTCATCGATATGTGACCCTTCACTCACAGGTCATACTAGTAAGAACACCGTCAACACCAAAGGTTGGTGCCCAAAAGAATATCAACACCATACATTAATGCCAATCACAAACTATGCAGTTTCATCATGCATCAATATTTAATATAGTAGTACGCGCATGAAATCACAAGATGGGGAGTGAGTCCCCCTACATGGAGTCCATAGCTTTAGCCAACACAAGCACCCAGCTCAACCATCGTTACGTTCGCGTTCGGCTATTCGAGCTCCTAATCGGACAAGAAGTAACAAGTTAAAATGTGTCTTAGGGACAAACGTCACTAGCTAGGGTTATGTCCAATTTCGCTCTGTTAACCCAAAGTCGAGGTCGGAACCCTGAGACGGAAACCCTAAGTCAAGGTCATAACCTTGAGACGGAAACCCTAAGGCGTAAAACCTTGTTTACTACCCTAGAAGTCGAATTAGGGTTAGGGTCTAAGGTCTTGAAATAAGTTTGAAACAAATTTGGAAAAGGATCGAAAGTTAGGGTTTAAGTTTGGGACTTGGAAGTATTTTCAAAGGTTCAAAATAATTTTTAAATAATTAAAACCAAATTTTGAAAATTTTAAAACTAATTTCCAAAAGTCCAAAAGAATTTAAAATCACTACATAAACTTATTTATTAATTATTAAATAATTTTCAAAAATTAAAGAAACAAATAAATGTTAATTATTTAATACAATAAAATTTAAATAACACATTAAACAAATTAAGGAATTTATTAAATTAATTAACTAAATTGGAAATTACTTTAATTAGTTAATTAGAACTAATTAAAGTAATTAAATAAGTCTAAAATATTACTTGGATACAAAATTAAATTACTTAAAACAAATTAGGAAATAACAAATTATTTCACTAAATTATAAATTAAATTCCAAATAATTAAATTAATTGTTGCGTCGATTCAACTGCACCAAAATGGATTCAGCTGCATCCTCAACTTGTGATACTCGCAAGTGCACGAGCCGTTGGTAGTTTAGCGTATGTAAGTGCGAGGTAGATTCCACAGGGATTGGTGATTGAATGATCCAATTCAATTTTCCTACACAAAACAGAAATGAAAACAAAAGAACATAAAACAAGGAAGAAAGAAAATAAGTAACTCAAGCAAATAAGTTCCCAAGTTCAATTTAGATTAATGGATTGATTCTAGCTAAAGTATGATTAAGCCATGGTGTTTGGTCATAACCTTATATTCCTAATTTGATTTATTTGTTGTCTAACCTAAGCATTAGGAATCCATTAAGCATAGAAGAATGTTTTAAACAACCAAGTATGCATCTAATCCAGATTGTCAAATTCTCATACACACTCTTCCTATTCATAGTTCAATTCGAATTAAAGCATGGTGTCTACTCTTAATTCAAACCAAGATAGCTAACATGCAAGCCTTAATGGTGATCAATCATTCAAACTAGCATATTAACTTATAAGCATAATGATGAATAAGAACAAGAACCATAATTGAAACTTGGAAACTAATCAAACTTGAATACTTAAGAAAAGAATTTACATTACAAAGAAAAATAAATTACAACTAAGAGAACATTAAAGAGCGAATTTGAGGATGAAAGGAAAGTGTTTGAGAACTTTAGAGAAGGGAGAAGAAAGTGTGTTTGAGAACTTGGAGGATTTGATGAAGGAATGGGAGAAGTGTTTGAGAGCTTTGAGGATTTTGGAAGAGAAGAGAGATGTGTTTGAGAACTTGGAGAATTTGATGAAGGAATGGGAGAAGTGTTTGAGAGCTTTGGAGAGGGGAGAAGTGTTTGAGAGAGAGAAGGGAAGGGGGAGAAGGAATGGAGAGAAGAGAAGGTGTTTTGAAGAACTAGAAAAGAAGATAAGGGAAGGGAGAGGAGCTCTAGAGAAATGCTTGAGAGCTCCCCCCCTTAGGGTGTGTTTACAAACTTAGAGAACTTCCCTATTTATAGGACTAGGGGAAGTGAAAATCTGAATATACAAGTGAGTTCACTAACCACACTAACTTCACCAACTTACAACACTTAATTCACCAACTTAACCTAACACACAATTGCATTTGAAAACATTATTCTTGTCTTTAAGCTTAGTGTTGCAGCATCCACTTCATCTTCTTTTACTTCATTTGGCTACTGCAAAATTCCACTCAAATATAAGTATTGAATCTGCACCACCTAACTTCCCCACAATCAATAACACATCATGCATATGTCAGCATGACAATGCATTGCAGTCTTCTTTTGGGCTCGTTTTGGGCTTGTTTCTCCATCCATAAAATTCTGAAAAAATATGGGTCTTGAAGCTCTTTGAACTATCTTTCCAAGCATATGCAGCCCAACTCAAGGAAAAATCGGAAAGCCCTTCAAATGCTATTTTTGGCCCAGTAACACAGATGCTGCCGAATTTGACCTTAAGCTGCCAAAACCTGCATAACTTCATCTAGGAGACTCGGAATCATGAACCGTAAAATGCTACATAAACGGGACTTCCATATATTTCCAATGATGTATGGCTCATTAGCTGGTTCTTCCTGAGCACATACAGTTCAATCCGTGAAGTTGACTGATTTGCAGACACAATTTGAGCAGACTTGACTCCAAAATGCAATAAATGAGTCCTTAAGCTTAAAACACTGAAACAAACACAAAAGAAATTAAAAGCACAAGTTTAACTCAAAAACATAACCAAATTATAAGCTAGAAGGGTACAAAATGATATGTAATTATGCACCGATAATTAACTAAGTAAAACTACTTAATTAAACTAAAACAATAATTAAGACTAATTAAACTAGAATAAAAATTAATTAAATCTAAATTAAATAAAACTAGAGAGAGATAGGAATATTACCTTAAGGAGGAGTGAGAGGCTCCCAAATCAGAATGGGGTCTAAAAATGAGAGTGTTGGGGTATTTATAGGCAATGAGGAGGAAAACGGATGGTTAGGATTGAACAAATATAAAATTCGGACAAAAAATGGAAGGCTGAGATTAAAGGAAATGGGCGGTGCATTTTGGACCGTTGGATCTTCACCAAAAATCCGAATGAAGGGTCTAGATTGTGTCAAAAATCGAACCCAAATGACATGCCATACTCTGGAAACGACATGCAGCACAAAGTAGGGCTCAGACCAGTTGATGACATCATCTCTCCAGCGCAGATCAACCCGGTTAGCGCGACCCATTTAGAAAAGACGTGGATCTTATTTCGGGTCGGGTTTGCTCATGGATAATTGATGTTGTGCCATGTCAACAAGCATCCTGGCCGTTGATCTCGCTGCGTCAACCCGGTCGACTCCTCTAATCGTGCCACTTGTCACTCCTGATTTAAAATTCTATTTTCTAGTTTTCTTTAATTACTAAATTCACCAAAAATGGCTCCGAGCTCCAAAAAATTCCCCGAAAATTCCTATGGATTCGTTTTCACCTATAGTATTTTTACGTAGCCTTTACTTGTCCAATATTCTTCAAAATATTTTCTGGAAAACCCTTCAACACTTGAAATTAATTTGAATAACCTCCAAGTTTCTTTTTCCCAAAATACTTCACATTACCACACAATCTCACTTACACACTTGTGAGAACTTCTAAAATTACAAAGATTTTCTTGGGGCTCACACATGCTCTCCTTCATTTCAGACATCCTTGTCTCTTGGCAGATCTACTCGGCCGAGAGCTTGCCAAGTCATATTAACATTTTTCTTCTCCAACTCACAGAGCTGAAAGAAGTGGGAGCAGCGGCAGATGAGTTCCGGATGGCCTCAACAACAAAACTACTTCTTTTTGAAGCAAATTGACAACCGCTTCCTTTCACTTCTCCAAGGAAAGACTTGAGAAAATGCTAAGATTACTAGCCTGATGGATATGATCAACCAGCATCTCCTGCGGAGTTGGACTTGTGAACCTTTGGACTAGCAGTTTGTGTTTCTGAAGAACCATTCGCCCGAGTAGATGACTCTCTACCCTTCTTAGTCGTCGCCATCCTCACCTCCAAAGGATTCAAAGACGCCAAATCAGCTCCATGTTTGACTGCTCGTGGCTTGGCAGATGAATCGCAATGTTTAGGTGGAGGAGAAGTCCTCCTAGTTTGATCATCATCCCTTGATTAGTGCAGACGACTCGAACTTCAGGGAGGAATATCAGCAGCTCTTTGTTTCTCGGGGGCAAACCGGTTAGGGAACCGACTTCTTTGCATGGAAGATTACGGTCTTTGAGCCGATCAGTGGGAGACTTGAGCAGAATGTCCTGAAGATTCCGCATGCCGCCTATCTTCTTGCTATCCTCGCCAACAAGATGCATGACCCTGGCAGACTACGCGCGACAGGACTCGTCCCGGGTTCCCCTTCAAAATCCGTGAAGAACCCTGTTGCCTGTCCCGATATCTGGCCAATGATTTTGGCAGAGTCTCCTCTCTACTCGAACTTAAAAATGAGCTGCTAAGAGAAACGAAAGATTTAGTTTGCAACCCAGGAAAAATAAAAGGTAGAGAGCGATAGTAGCACACTCATACGGAGCGGACAACGATGATGCCTCGTCGTGGTGGTCTCGACCTCGGATGCCTAGAACCTGGGGGGCGCAAAATAGAAAATGTGAGTGGACAAAAACAAAGAGTTAAACATAATTTATATTCAACATAAATAACCATCTCCGTGTTAGAAAATAATGCCCAAAACACTATGCAATGGATTTCTTCGGTAAACGTACGGAAATATCATCCAATACTAGAAAATATTTGAATTCAGTAAAATTTCATATCACGACATACGATAAGGAAAACCATTTAATTAATACTTCTCAAATTATTGGAAAAAAATGTAAACTTGTTAATTTATTCCTTATTGAAAAACCGTATATTCAACACCACCAAAGTAAACCCGTTAATATAAAATATAATCATCAAAACACAAAATCCTTTTTCCCGCATCCATATCCAATCTAAATTCTGAACGTCATTCAAATGTTCATACCTATGCAAAGTATTCTTAATGCACATGCTCAAGAAACCTCAACCTAGAAATAAATCCACACATATATCCATATATCTATACACTCACACACACACACACACACACACATTCACCACACCATCGTCATGTACCTGGGGAAAAACAATCCAACACGGGGACTTTTTAACTAGACCACATGGCAGAATCCTCCTTACTTAAGTGACTAAGGACGAGCAGTCCAACCGGGGGACTATTGCTCCCCAACACACGCATGGCATAATCCTCAATACATGTGCGGATGGAATAAGTCTTACGCGCGCAGACAGCCCTATCAAGGGCTCTACGGTACACCCTGTCAATGGTGCCCAGATCCTGACACCTCCAAAGAGTTACCGTATGTCGAATGTATCCAAGTATCCATCGTATCCAAGGGGAGGTACATGTAATGGTGCAATCTATAATTCCAATTTACAAAAATACGTTTCCAAATAATATATATATATATAATATAAAAAAATAAAATAACACCCATAACCCATAATTCCTTTATGAAAACCATAAAAATCATAATCAAGAAAAATGCCAAAACTAAAATAAACCCATTCGTTTTCAATAATACCCAAAACACTATATTCATATACTTAGGAAATATAACAACCTCCGAGAATCCCATAAGATAATATAATAAATTCAATATACCATATTTTAAATTCCAAAACCATATAAACCAAAATCCCATGTTCAAATTTCATAAACAAACCCAAAATCACCAAATCCAAAATCACCATCGATGCAAAACCCAGATCCATATACTTAAGTAGTAATAATAATAATTGGAAATCCCATATCACATTGTAAAAACCGAGAGTAGCATGATAATAAAATCTCATATCACATTTCTGCAAGCAATTCCATATTTGAAAAATAATGCTCATTTAAAACTGAAAATTCACTCACAACAAGTCCAATGCTGCTTAACCCTGAGAGGGCTCTTCCTGTGGAGTACGTGAAGAATGAATATATATTTGAGAGGATAAACGGACTTAGTTAATAAAAGTACCCCACAACAAACTTTAACTCAAAATTCTAGTTTCTGAGTCTCAAAGTGTGCACAACTGTTTGACTATCAAATGAATATTGCACTTATTATGCGATATCTGGGTTTGATAGGTTCAGACTGTTCAATCGGTTCCAATTTCAATTATGTTGTTTCCTGTACCTCTAGAATCGAGAATCGGAGTCCCGGATCCTCCGAGTCAATGATTCTAGGGTTGGGAGAACCGATCGTCATTCAATCATGCGATTTGGTTAGATCTAACTGTTTAATTGAGACCAAACTTTAGAGACTTGTTTAGTAGACTTTGTTAGACTTATAGGAACTTTCGGATCGGAAATCGGAGGTTGTGGGCCCCAAGGGCACAGTTGACCAATATGGAAAGTTTGACTGCTTGGTTGACCATGAGTCTTCCAAAAACTCTCTCTACTCTTTCATACTATCTTAGTGAGGGATTACTAGCATCATCTTCTCACTAAGCTCATGATCTTCTTCTCAAGCTCTAGTTCGTGAAAAGACTTAGAGGTTACCTACTTTTTTGACTTTTTTGGAGAACCTCTCAAGGTGGAGATTTTGAAGGAGACATTCAAGTTTCAACAACTTTGGTGGAATTCGATCATAGGGTTGAAAGCACGCACCCCAAGGGAAAAAGTTTTGTTTTTGAACTCATAGATGCATGCTTAAGCTTCTGTTGCCATGATTTTGTTTTCTATGTTGATGTTCAAATGAAATTCATGATTTTCTAAAGGTTTCCTTCAATTGGTATTAGAGCCAAGGTCAAGTGATAAGTTGTACCATTTTGGGTTTTTGTTTATGAATATGGGTAAAAGTTCTTTGTGGCATAAATCTTATGTGTTGTGATGCCTTGATTGTTTCATTATTTGAAAAGTCTTGTATCTTTAAGTGTTATAGATGTTTTAAGGAAGACATTAAACTTTTGAACAAATGGATAGAAAAGGGGTTTTGGCCATATTGGATTTTTGGGGGTTTTATGATGTTTCAATGCTAGCTTGAGCATTGTAAAATTTCTATGTTGATAGCCATTTTTATCTCCAAGAAATTTGGCACTTGAAAATATGATTTTTGTGTTTTGTGTGTTCTTGAGTTCATAGGATGAATGCATGTGTTCTAGTTTTTGATCCATTTTGGTGGGATTAAATTTCAAAATTATGTTGGTCTTGATTTGAATGGGGACATTGACCTTGGTTATCCAAGATTCCTTGTCGCCTTGTCCCCCTAGTCAAAGCATGCTCCTCCAGTTTTTCTAGAAAATTAGTGTAATAACCCAATCCTAATTAATTTTTAATTATTAATTTATCCAAGTAAAAAGACGAATTTACCCCGGGAATATTTTAATAGGTTTAAAAGTTGACTTTTTGTTCGGAAAGGAATTTGGGAATTCTATTTACACCGTTGCATAGAGCACGTCGAGACGAGTTGTAACGAAAAAGATACGATTAAAAATGTCCTAGTGGCAAAACCGTAAATTTTTCAAAAAGGGATTTTAAAAACCTGATTTTTTTTTCTTCTCTCTCTCTCTCTCTCTCTCTCTCCGTCACGAGCCTTTCCCCCTTCGGTTTTCTTCAGCATAGCCTATGGCTTTTCAAGCCACCAACGCCGCCATAGCTCCCGGTCGGCTGCGAGACCGGCCAAGATCAAACCATTATCGCCTCATCTCCCCACCTCGGCTAGTCCCAGCCGTCGTCGTCAACCGCTCCAGCTGCCGAAATCTACCAGAAATCGCGCCGTTTTGACAGAAATTTCCAGCCATTCATTCTCCATCCTCCGACCACCAATTCCGACGAGTGAGGTATGGATTCTCATTTATTTTTCAAGCCCTAGCTGATGGTTGGGTAGGATTGGATCGATTTCTAGCCTAGGTAGTTCGATTTACAACCCTAAATTTGGCCGGTTTTCAATTTGAAATTCCGGCCACTTGCCGTCCGAATTTGACGTTGCCGTAGTTGAATGAAGTGTTTCACTCATCGAATAGTAGCTATAGCTGGAAGGGTGGCCCATGATTTTGAAGTTTTTCGGCCGTCGATATCACTTTGAAGTTTTCCGGCCGCGGTATCACTCATTGTTGCAGAGGTGTATTGTATCCCAATGTGATCTCCTGGTTGTCACGAGCGCGTAGGTGTGCTCAGATTCCAGTTCAATGTCGTTTGAACCTCGAACAGACTTCGCCTATTATGCGTTATCTGGGTTCGATACGTTCGAACTGTTGGATCATCTCCAATTTAATATATGTTAATTTAGGCACTCGTAGGATCGTGCAGGATTTCGCGGATCATGAATCGGAGCCCCGGATGTTCCGAATCAATAATTTAAATTTTAAATAATCGATAACCGTCCGAAATCGTATGATCGTGAACAATCCGACCGTTCGATTCTGACTAGACTTGCAGGGCATAGTTATTAAAATATGTTGAACTTATAGGAACTCTCGGATTGGTAATTAGAGGTCATGGACCCCACGAGGTCCCGGGTTGACTATCTCGAGGAATTTATCACTTATCGAGTCTTGGGTCTTTTTAGACCGTTCTAACCGTCCAAAATGTTAAAATGGGCCTAGGGATTTTCTTAAACTAAGTACACGCACTTCTAGAAGTCGGGGGTCAGGGTTTTGGATTAAATAATCATGTTGGGAATTTTTTATTAATTAAATATTTTAATGGCTTAAATAGGTGCTCGGGCACGTTAGACCCGCAGGAGGGACGCTCAAAGGGTCAAGCTAGCTCGGATTCCTAGTGAGTGGAATTTTGTTTATAAATGATTTTATACAATTAAAATTACATTATTTAATCTTGAATAAGTATTAATGACTATTGCTTTCCAAGCCTAAGTATTTAAATTCAAATATTTTTGGTTATATTATGTTATCTTTAAAATGAGAATGGCTTGGAAAGTAGGAAGGATAATGGAAACAGGATTTAAACCACCCATGTTGCCTTCGGTTATAATGTTGCCTCGAATATTATGTTGCCTTTGATTAAATTGTTGCCTTCGGATACAATGATGTCTACGTACATCCTAGTTGCCTTCGGTTGAGTCAGCACACATTTGACAATTGCCCCACGAGTCTTAGGGATATCCGGACAGTGCGGAGCAAGGAATGTAGATCATGTGGACTAAATGTCCCCTAAGTCCTGCGAGGATTGTGGCTTGGGTGGACTTTGTGTTTCCGAGGCCTGCGAGGATGGGTCACACTACATGACACAAGGAATTGACGGAAATGAGGGAATTAAATATAAGCTCATGGAATTGATGGTTATATATATATATAATGGGTACACTTAGGTGGAAAAGATTTATTTCTTTATAATGTTTTCTAAAAATCTCGATGTTTTGAATGAATGCATAATTAATAATATATATGTAAATATGCATGTTTTAGGAATTCTTGTACGAATATATAAAAGGACTAAAATTGAATTTTCTAAATGGTTTTAACAGTGGGGTTAGTATGTTAATACTTTATTTTCCAAAACTTTATTTTTGTCCACTCACACTTTTAAATGTTTTGCGCCCGAGGCAGTAGGCATGAACCAGAGCACCACCACCGGGCATTCATCATCACTCTTCCTTCTCTTCCCACTATGTAGGATATATTTTCGTTTCCGCACTTCTTTTGTAATTAAGTAGATTAGTATTGCTCTGAAATTGCCCTAGAATTCTGTAAGGCCTGAGGCCGTATATTTCTGTTGTTGGATAGCTTGATTGTAAACTTGATGCATGCCGAATTTCCGCAGAAGCCAAACCCTAAAGGAACTTAGGTTTTTGTTAGAAGGGCAATTTGGGCAAGTGTGTTTGGCACCTGCCAGGTGTCGGATACGCACAGGGTTCAGCGCAGATTCCAAAGTGAAATTTGGGTCGGGTCCTGTCAATTAGAATATCAAAACATAGGCACGCCTAGTTTGCCATTGGTCTTTAGGAATGTTTCCTTGGTTGAAGAAATATTCCTCTGCCCTCTCTTCTTTTCCTAGGAACTTGTTAGCTTGGGAGACCACACTTTTGGTCTTAGAAATGTTTCCTTGAAACTTGATAATGCATGCTTAACCCTTTTATGGGACAAACAAACACTCACATGCATGTCACACACACACACACACACACACACTTCACATGGCCTGCCCCACCTTGGAATCCTCTTGGGTTTCTCATGCAATTATATTATTTATTTTGGACTTCTGTGCAATTACTTTACTTTGCGGTTTGGTCTTCAAGTCTTTAATTAATTGCATACTTACCCCACATTTTGAACTAGGCCCATATACTAAAAACCTAAAATGTTTAAATTGCATTCTAAAGTTTAATTATTTTAATTTGATTAAAGTAGTTGAAAGGATGATTATGGACTAAGGCCCAAATTGCAATCGAACTATGTGATTGGGCAAGTATTAATTTGATTGAACCTTGGGATGTGATTTATTCATTTATTGGGCTTGTAATTAATAAGGTTTAAATCTTTTGTTAAAGAGGCTTGCATTTCTCTCATTTTCTTTTTCTTATGTAATTGTTAAAAGGCTTGCATGCCTTTGCTTTTCATATGATGTAGAGAAGAAGAAGAAAGAAGAAGATGAAGTCCAAGGCTCTAGTTAGATGGGCCTCAAGCCCAATTAGGATTGCATGTTTAATTAGTTAAATGCGTAATTAAAATGAACCACCCTCCCTAGGCCAATATTCTATTATGATGAGGTCTTACTTGAACCCCTACACTCACGGGAATTGTGGACATGACTTAACTAGTACAATAGTACCTCGCGATAACATTTGGGGGTGCACATTTGCTAGAGGCCAAAGTGATGGGTAATCATATCATGATCTGAATGGGTAAGAATACTCTCTCTTCACCATTCAAGCAAACCAATATTCTATTATGATTTGGAAAGCTTGATGGTGGTGAGCCTCCCATCCCCACTAAAAGTTGAAACTAAAACTCTCGAATTCCATTTGAGGGATATGGAATTTGCCAAAAATAGTGGGAGATGTCATTTGATTTAAAAGACCCGAATCATTGGTTGTCTAAAAGTAATCTAATTTAAATTTCTGTATGTTATGTAGATATTTCTGGAAACTCACTAGCCAAAATTCTTGACAAACATTGCCTTGAGGGGCACAATTTCCTGAAATGGTTTCGAAATCTCAAGATCATTTTGATCAGTGAGAAAATTGCATATGTGCTTGATAAGCCGTTACCTCGTCATCCTCCTGGTGATAATTTCACTGAGGAGGAACGTGCTCAATATGTTAAGCACATACAAGACGACACACAAGCTAAATGCTACATCCTTGCTTCCATGAACTCTGAGCTTTAAAAGCAACATGAGCACATGGATGCTGCAATTGATATCATCCTTCATCTGCAATAGCTGTATGGTAAGGGTACTCGTAACAGATGGTTCAGTGTTGTTTATGAGCTTGTGAATACCAAGATGGTCAAGAGAGCAAAAGTCCACTAGCATGGGCTGAAGATGATTGGACTTATCGAGCAGTTGGAGGAATTGGCCCAAGACTTTATCCTTGCATCCCTCTCAGACCAGTTCTCCCAGTTTGTTATGAACTATAACATGGGAAAAATGGACAAAACTCTTGCTGAGTTGCTGCACATGCTAGTCACAGCTTAAAAGAATTTCAAAAGGGAAAGTGGGAGTGGGACTATGGCTGCCTTCGAGAAAGGCTCTTCTTCCTCTACCAAACCTAAGTCTAAAACCAAAGGCAAGGACAAGGGAAAGGAGAAGAAGACTACTGTAGTCGAGCCCAATGGTAAAATCACCACAAAGAAGACAAAGGAGCCCAAAGGAATATGGTTTTATTGCAACGAAGATGGGCACTGGAAGAGGAACTGCAAGAAATATCTTGCAAGCCTGAACAACAAGAAGAAATATCAGTTCTAACAGTTAGTTCCTCTACTTGGATATTTGATTTAGGCGCTAGCCAACATGTTTGCAATTCTTTGCAGGGACTAGTGGGAAGTAGAAGAGTGAAGAAGGGAGAGATGGTGCTACGTGTTGGAAACGGAAAAAGAATATCAGCTAAAGCAATTGGCACCTACCTTCTCAAACTACCATAAGGAGAGGTTTTGGAACTGATAGATCGTCTTTATTTTCCGTCTTGTATTAAGAACTTAATCTCCATCTCTATGCTTTTAAGAGATGGGTACTCAATCATGTTTGACAAACTAAGTAGTTCCTTATATTTGAATGGATGTGTAATTTGTTATGCTCATATCGTTGATGGCCTCTTTCATTTACAATTGAATGGTAGTGTTAACTGTTTAGAAGGTAATGAAGCATCAAGGCCTAAAAGGCAAGGGGATGAGATCAATCCTACTAAAATGTGGCATTTAAAACTTGGGCATATCAACCAAGACAAAATTCACAAGATGGCCAAAGATGGATATCTTGGACCGTTGGGTTCAGAAGCCGATGCCTACTTGTGAGTGTTGTCTAAAGGGTAAGATGTCTAGGTCTCCTTTCTCTGGCAAAGGGGAAAGAGTGATCCAAGAGGATCTACCAACAAAAATAAACATAATATAATATAATTATAATTAATTTTATTATATTGTATTATTAAATTATTTAAAACCATAAAAACTAATGGTTTATAACGAATTGTTAAAAACCATATAATGGTCTTAAATGAGTGAGATTTTAGGCCATTCATTCTTTATGGCTTAAAATAATTTACTATTTTAGTTTAGTTAATTTAGCAACCAAACTTTGTCGAAATGCGTAACTTATTCATTGAAATGAATCAAGCAATCCTGAAAGCATAACTCAAAGCAGTTCCTTAGCTTCTTCCTTTTGTTTCTCCAATTGTCTTAAAATTCCTCTTGTTCCCTTTTTCCTATAAACTAGGAATTCATAATTCTATCGACTAGAAGTTTTGGATCAAGTGGTATCAAAGCACCAAATCTGAGAGGGTGACGGTGGTTTATGGTCTCAACTCGCAACCAACGTAAAACTTCTGGAGAATAACTTCTAGGTCCTTTGCTCATACACCGAAAGCCAAGGTCCAATATAGACATTATGACTAAACAAAACAAACAGGATACATCTAGTGATGGCGATCGCATCACTAAGCTTGAGCAACAAGTTGAAAACTTGTCTGCATCAATCCTTAAACTCGTGGAGAGTTTGAAGACTAGAAAACTTTCACGTCCATCAACTTCATATGAGCCTAATCAAAAGCTAAAGAAAAAGGTTGTTGGGGATAGTGAAAGATGAAGACAAACACAAGCTGATCCAACGAAAAAAGGAAGCTTGAATCAGGTGACAATAAAAATTCTATTGATACCTTAAAAATTGATTTTAAGATTGATATCCCTATATATAAAAGAGATGTTGACCCTGAAAAACTAGATAATTGGACAGACACATTAGAAATTTATTTCACAGTTTATAAGTATTCTAATGTGCAAAAGATAAAATTTGTGAGTTTGAAACTTTCAAGCCATGCCCTTACATGGTGGAAGTCCTATCGGAGAGGGTATGATGTCTCAGAATTGACTTAGAAGAACTTTAAGATGCTTTTGAGAAAACAATTTTATCCAGTTGGCTAAGAAGATGAAAGATGGTATAAGTGGCAACACTTCAGACAAAGATTTGTGCAGCCTGTATAAGAGTATACAACAGAGTTCCACAACCAAGCTATGGTTCTACACATCGACATCGATGACTAGGATGTTTTCATGAAGTATACCGGAGGTCTTGCTTATTACATACGGAAGGAACTGAAATTGTTCACCGTAGATACTATTGAAGAAGCTACTGTGAAGGCCATCGCCATTGAGACGAAAAATAAAAGAACTAACTAGAAGGATGACAAATCAAAACCTGTCAACAAAACTCACTGGTAGAAAAAGGGGAAGCAGAGCAAGGAAGGTCAGACACAGAAGGTCTACTTTGATCACTGTCAAACCAGGAGACATGCCAAAGACAAGTGCTGGATACTGCATCATGAGTTGCGGCCAAAGCGCGAGAAAAACAACCAGGGGAGAAATGACAGAAAAACCACCTTAACTACACAATAAGTAGAAGAGCTTCTAGAGTTTACCCTTATGACAAGACTAGCATATACCTGAAGACACGTACAACCGTGAAGAGTTGTTTCATGTGAATATTCAGGTGAAGCAAAGTGTTGTACAAGCTATCATTGACCTTGGAAGTTAGAAAAACTTGATTTCAGAGGCTTTAATAAGAAAAGTGGGTTTAGACACCACACCACATCCTAAGCTATACCCGTTGGGATGGATTCAGAGGGACGTTGACTTATAGATCACAAAGCAATGTACCTTCAAATTTGCTATCACCAATCGATATATCGATCAGGTGACATGTGAGGTGGTTCCTTTGGACGTTTTCCAAGTTATATTAAGTAGTCAATATTTATGGGACCGAGAATCCATTCACTAGGCTTTGCAAGTATCGACTTGCGAAGGATGGGAAGGAGTTCCACATCAACGATTGCAAGCCTCAAGCTACAGATAATTTGCTAATAGCTAACCAAGCCAAGAGGTTAGTCAATTCATGTCGGTGAATCGATCGCAAGATCAGAGTTGTGGAGCTGTGATGTTGTCTACTTTGTCTTTATCTCTTACGCAATGCTCAAACATAGGGAAATTGCTGGAGAAGTTCAAGGACTTATTTCAATATGTGCATGATTTGCCACCGAGTAGAGTTGTGGAGCATGATATCCCATTGGTAGGAGATTCACCTCTACAAAGGCCAATCAAAAGTTTGAATGGTCGAGAAACCATGAAGAATCTTTCCAGTTGTTGAAATGAAAGATTACAAGGCCCTAGTACTAGCATTATAGAATCTACATAAACCATTTGAAGTGGAAGCAGATGCATCGAACTATGTGTTAGAAATGTGCCCTAAGAGCCAATACATTTGATGTAATCTCCTTAGAATACATTTCATATATGATAAATAAAGGGCAATATTATTTTGTTATCTTTTATGTCGCATAAAGAAACAAAAGTCCAGGGTATACTAAATAAGAGATAAAGTAATCTAAAGAAGTTTAGATTCGGAGACCTTTAATCTCTAACTGTAGTATCCCAAAATGTTCCTAATCATAGGGTTATCACATGGGCATTGATAAACCGTCAAGATTGGCACATACTATGTATGCTCAATAATGAGGATGGTTGGTCTCAAACCATTTGTGTAGTTGACACTAATACAAGTATGTGGGTGCTCATTAGTGAATGAGTACACTGAGCGCGATCAACCGCAGTTCTCGTATGGAGTATTTATCTATATGTCAAACGAGAACTCATAGTTGCAATAATGCAAATTAGTCCTTAGACCTGAGGCATCATGGTTGTCTTGTGATGCGTTATTGATCTTTGATAGCTCACAAAGGCAAGTCGTAAAAGATTTTCCTTATGTGTTATTGGGATCTCTTAATTCATCATGGAGGCATGTGAATGTACAATAAGGAATCTCTACCTTTGATAAGGAAAGGAGAATGTTTCAAGATATGATTCAGTGAATCTTCGGCCGAAGTACTTGAACATGATTTAGAAAGTGGTTTTAATTATGTTCTATTGAATCATATGAGGTTAATCATATTAGGGGTTTGACATTATCAATCTGTACCCTAATAATATGATTGGAAACATTGTATAAGAGAAGGACCGTATTGCATTGCAATTCCAACTGAATAGGTTCTTCATCTATTCTAATTAGCTTGGGTAGCCATGATATATTGCTAGATGTCACTCTTGGCTTGTGGAAGTCCTAGGATTGATTGTGATCGATCCAAATGAAGGAAGAATTAAAAAGGGGTTTTAATTCCAGTTGGTTAGAAAGAGTTCTAATGTTTTCCCACTGCCTTGCTAAATTAGAACCTAATGGATCGCACACCTTAAATGGTTAACTTTGAGTAATACAAATGAGAATGAGGAAATCAATTTGATTGATTTGATGTGGATAATTTACTACGTGTAAAAATGTATTTGGGCCTCGATAATAGTTAATGAGAAGCCCAAATGGTTGGGTATCAAGCCCATGGACTTAAGACACCTAAATATTATGGTTTAAGTGTCATAAGGCCCAATTTTGGAAGCCCAATGGGATTTGGCCGAAAATGCTTAAGTAAATGTGTATGGGAATTGTTTCCATAAGCTCATTTTACACACAAACACAATCCAACATCAACCAAAGAGGTTTGGGAGATCAAAGAGAGATAGTTGTGAGTTTTCAAGAGTGAAACACAATCTTCTTTCAAAGGGGTTTAGATTGAAACCAATCTTGAGAATCTTGTACTAGCATCCTTGTATTCTCAAGATACCTCTTCTCATCTCAAGGTTCCATTGGTGTGGAGACTTAGAGGCCATATACTTTTGTGGCTCACAAGGAGGAGAAAGATCAAGAGGAGATCAACAAAGGAAAATCATCAAGAGAAGACCAAAACACAACTTGGTTCATAAATTGCTTCAAGGGTAATTAGATCTTATCCTTTCTCTTGATTTTTTCATTTATGAAAAACATATCAATGTTCATGGCTTAAGATACTTGGAAGAAGTTTTGTTTTTGAATTTAAACAACCACCATATTCTTCCGCTGCGATTAATTTGATTAATTGTATGTTTAATGTTCAAATCAACTTCTTAAAAATGTTTTAAAACCAACACTATGCCATGTAAGCCCTATTATTTTAGGATGGGAAACCAGTTGCATACCATTCTGAGATGTTTAGTGGATTGATATTGAACTATCCAACTTATGACAAGGAGCTGTATGCAATGCATCAAGCAGTGAAGCATTGGAGAGCTTACTTGTTGGGAAAAGAAGTCATAGTTCACTCAGATAATAAACCTCTTTAGTTTTTAACTACACAGACTAAGTTGCAGCAAGCTCGACATATGAAATGGATGTCTCACCTACAACAATTCAATATTGTGATATAGTACAAGAAGGGAGCAACCAATAAGTTGGTAGATATTTTATCTAGACCACCTACACCAGTTAGTTCCACATTGCTGGTGGATATGCAAATCCAACCCATTGTTCCTTCTGAATATGCCAAAGGGTATGGCACAAATGCTGATTTCAACTCAGCCTCTGCCAAGCTACTACAAAGAAAGACTAGTGAGTTCCAATTGAAGGTTGGACTAATGTACAAGGGAACACAATTGTGCATTCCAGAAAATGGCAACAGATTCCAAGTGGATTCATGAGGCTCATACTTCCAAAGTAGCAGGACATTTTGGAGTTGAGAAGAGTTTATTGAATCTTCGTCGCTATGTTTATTGGCCAAAGATGCATCTCGATGTTTCACGATACATTCGAGGTTGTGTTCTATGCAACACATCGAAGCCTTCCAATAGAAAGTTAGGACTGTATCCATTACCAGCACCTAGCCGACCTTGGGAGAGTATCTCGATGGATTTCTTAGGTGGATTGCCTAAAACCGAGTCTCTGGAAATGACTACTTCTTTGTGGTGGTAGATCATTTCAGTAATATGGTGATTCTCACTCCATGCAAGAAGATCGTTCCTGGAGAAGGAGCTGCTAAGTTATTTTTCCAACATGTTTGGAAGCATTTTGGCTCACCTACATCGATTATTTCTCGCAGAGGGGTTCGATTCTTAGGCTATTTCTTGAGGTCGTTATGGGGAATGATGGATACCATATTGAAAAGAAGCACTGCATTTCGTCCATAGATAGATGGGCAAATGGAGGTCGTAAACCGGACTATGGTACACAATTCCAAGAATCCGAAAACTTGGGATGAAAATCTCCCTTACTTATAGTTTGCTTTTAACCGAGCAATTCATGGCTCCACACTCAAATCTCCATTTGAGGTTTGTTGGGTTATTTACCCCAAAGTCCCTTTGATTTATCATTCACTATGAGTGACTAGCCATTAAGTGGGAAAGAAGAACATATTCGAGCACAAAAATTTCTCGAACAAGTCAGAAAGATTCATGCTGAAGGGGAGGCACAACTGAAACATTCTAGCAACGATATAAAGCTTGCCATGATAAGCCTCGTGTGCCATGTAACTTCAAAGAACGTGACCTAGTATGGTTACACCTTGGAAAGGAGCAGCTAACCGGTGAAGGCAAGAAACTGAAGCCTATTCGTTATGGACCATTCAAGATCATCAAATGAATTGGTGATAATGCCTTTCAACTTGAATTACCACCATACATGCATATGTACTCGGTCATCAATGCCGAGAATCTTAAACTTTTTGAGCCATCTCTACTTGATGATGATCCTAACGAAGACACACGCCTTCCATCAGTTGATGACTTAAAGACTGAACGTGAAGATCCTTTGCAGGAGGATTATATCTTGGAATAGAAGGTTCATGAGACTCGACATGGAAAGTATGAGTATTTCTATATTGGCAGAAAAGGTCAACTTCCTAGCAAGTTGAAGTGGTATATTCAAGACAAGGCAATAACAGAGTTTCCTCATCTCACAATTTAGCTTGACCAAGAACTCAAGCATCTTAAATGGGGGAGCCATGATCCAGGAGGATCTACCAACAAAAATAAACATAATATAATATAATTTTAATTAATTTAATTATATTATATTATTAAATTATTTAAAACCATAAAAACTAATGGTTTATAATGAACTGTTATAAACCATAAAAAGTTAATGGTTTTAAATGAGTGAGATTTTAGGCCATTCATTCTTTATGGCTTAAAATAATTTACTATTTTAGTTTAGTTAATTTTAGCAACCAAACCTTGTATAAATACGTAAGTTATTCTTTAAAATGAATTAAGCAATTCTGAAAGTAGAACTCAAAGCAGTTCCTTAGCTTCTTCCTTTTCTTTCTCTAATTGTCTTAAAATTCCTCTTGTTCCATTTTTCCTATAAACTAGGAATTCATAGTTCTATCGACTAAAAGTTTTGGAACAAAGAGTCACTAAACTGTTGGGGTTGATCCACTCTTATGTTTGTGGCCCTATGTCCACATCATCAAGAGGAGGCTTCTCATATTTTACAACATTCACCGATGATCACTCTCAGTTTGGCTATGTGTATCTCATGAAGCACAAGTGTGAATCCTTTGAAAAGTTTAAGGCATTCAAGAATGAGGTTGAGAAGCAAACATGAAAGAGTATAAAGATTCTAAGATCAGATTGAGGAGGTGAATACTTGAGTACGGAGTTTCTTGATTATCTCAAGGAACATGGCATCATTTCTCAATGGACTCCACCGGGGACTCCACAACTCAATGGAGTTTCTAAAAGGAGAAATCAAACCTTGATGGGCATAGTTCATTCCATGATGAGTTATACGGATTTACCTATATCCTTTTGGGGATACGCATTCCTCACTGCAGTTTACCTGCTGAATCTAGTGCCTTCCAAGTCCATCTCGAAAACCCCATATGAAACATGTTAAGATTTGGGGTTGTCCTACATATGTCAAAAGCCCCGATGCAAATATGTAACACCCCGTCCCAAAAATCACTGTTCAATTGATTATTTATTGTGAAATTTCATTTTTGTCCTTGGGTGTAAGGGCACTTTAGTCACTTTTTTCTCGGGAAGGATTTTGGGGAATTGAGTGGCACTGTTGCATAGAGCTCGACGATACGAGTTCGTAGACATGCGGCACGCCCAATTCCAAGTTGTAAAGGACGTAATGGGAATTTTCAAATTTGTTACCTGCTCCGTACCCACTACCAGTAACCGAGCCTGCTTTTTTTTTTCTCTTTCTTCTCCCCCTCTGACATTTCTTCTTCCTCTCTTCTCATGCGATATTCACTGTAGCAACAGTGACTGTTCGACTTACCGGCCACCAATCGACGTCATGCACGGGTTGGCCGCGCCACCTTCACGAAAAGTGTTCCTCTCGTCCTCCTCTACAAAACCCACCCAAGACCCGATCTGATTTCCTGACGGTGAGCTCGAATTGAAGCTGAGAAAGAGTTAGGTTTTTCCAGGGGTGTTCTTGCATTTTAAGGCGATGGTTTTCATCGAATGAGGTATGAAACTTCATCTACTCATCACGCACTACCTGTTTATGTACTTAGAATGGATTGGGTGGCTGTGCGTTGGCCATTGTGTGATGGCCCATTGAGTTCTAAGTTGTTTTCCTTTTCGTCTTGAGCACGACGATATGCTCGGATTTGGATTTGGTTATTGTTTGACAGTCGAACGAATATTGCACCTATTATGCGATATCCAAGTTCGAACAGTTTTTATCGGTCCCAATTTCAATATGTTGTTCTCTGTACCTTTAGGATCGTGTTGGAACTTGTTGATCGAGAATCGAAGTCCCGGATACTCCGAGTCAATGATTCTAAGTTTAGGCAAAACGATCGCCTAAACTTCGTGTGATTGGCTTAGATCGGACCGCTCGATTCGAGATCAAACTTTTGGGACTTGTTTAGTAGACTTTGTTAGACGTATAGGAACTTTCGGATCGGAAATCAGAGGTCTAGGCCCCACAAGCCTAATTGACCTAGTTGGTGGGCCTCATTGGCCTAATCGAGATCCTTTTGGTTATGAGGTGTTGTGTTTTGGTTATTTGTTTTATATTGGTATTTTACTTTGAGAGTTTTATTAACTGTTATGAATTCTTATTCTATAGCTTTTATTTTTTCCAAGCATGATGTATCTATGTTTATTTAAATATATGTGTTAAATAGATTAATAATTGGATTGTGTTGCCTTCAGAGATATTGATATCTTTGGGAATCCTGGTTGCCTTCGATTGATGTCTTCGGACATCCAGTTGCCTTTTGAATGTCATCGGACATATGGTTGCCTTCAGATTATTTTGCATTCTCAAATTGAGTATATCTCCCTGAATCCTGCGAGGGAATTGACGAATTATTTGCGTTCTCAAGTTTAGGATATATCCTTGAGTCCTACAAGGGGAATTGATGAATTTGTCTACGCACATATGACATTGCCCCACGAGTATTGGGGACGCCTGAACCATGTGGTGCGAGGATTTGCGTTCTCAAGTTTAGTATATCTCCCTGGGTTCTACGAGGAATACGTCTCAGGTCGACGTGGGTCCCTTAAGTTCTACAAGGAATGCGTATTGAGCTGACCTCGCATCCCCCGAGTTCTGCGAGGAGGTATCACACATGTGGCCACATGTGTGATACTTGGAATTGACGAATTATGTTTGAGGTACATCTATATGGAGAATAGTGTAGTACCAACGTGTGGTACAGTTAACAGGATATTCTTCGCCACCCTGCTCATATTATTTGCAAAGGGTTGGCCAGGATCCCTAGCCACTTGCCCGACTTGTCTACACAGGTGGTTAGTGTTGTGTAGATACAGCTTCACCAAAATGGGTTCAGCTGCATCCTCAACTTGTGATACTCGCAAGTGCACGAGCCGTTTGGTAGTATAGCATATGTAAGTGCGAGGTCGATCCCACGAGGATTGGTGATTGAATGATCCAATTCACTTCCCTACAAAAAAAACAGAAATGGAAAAGAAAATAAATAAAACAAGAAAAAGGACATAACTCAAGCAAATAAGTTCCCAAGTTCAATTAGATTAACGGATTGATTCTAGCTAAAGTATGATTAGGCCATGGTGTCTGGTTCTAACCTTGTGTTCCTAATTCCCTAATTTGATCATTTGTTGTCTAACCTAAAACTAAGCATTAGGAACCCATTAAGCATAGAAGAACAATTTAAACAACCAAGCATGTATCTAATCCCCGTTGTCGAATGTCCATACATACTCTTCCTATTCATAGTTCAATTCGAATTAAAGCATGGTGTCTACTCTTAATTCAAACCAAGATAGCTAACATGCAAGCCTAAATGGTGATCAATCATTCAAACTAGCATATTAACTTATAAGCATAATGAATAAGAACAAAAATCATAATTGAAACTTGGAAACTAATTAAACTTGAATACTTAAGAAAGAATGTACATTACAAATAAAAGTAAAGTGGAACTAAGAAAACTTGAAGGAAAACTTAGTAAACTCATAACAATTGACAACTTGAAAGGAAACTAAGAGAATTTGAGGGAGAGAAGGGAAGGGAGCTCTAGAGAAGTATTTGAGAGCTCCCCCCCTTGGGGTGTGTTTACAAGCATAGAGAACTTCCCTATTTATAGGCCTATGGGAAGTGAAAATCTGAATTCAATATGACTAATGCATACAACACTTGAATTATAAAATCTGAAATGGTTGATGCACTTGTATTAGAAAATCTGAAATGGGTGATGCACTTGTATCAGAAAATCTTGAATGGTTGATGCACTTCACCAATTAATCCCACTAGCAGCCCTAGGTCATCTTCATGTCACCATGACCAAGCTTCCAACCAGAAATGATAGCTCATGCCTAGCTCACCATGACCAAGCATCCAACCAGCACATGCTGAGGTCAGCATGACCAGCAACTTCAAGGGCTTACAACTTGGTCTTCTCTTAATCAAATTAGGACTTTAAGCACTTAAAATTGAAGTTCAGAATGTCTTCTTTCCAGCCATATGTTATTTGGGCCAATCCAAGGTCGGAGGAAAAAGTTAAGGCCGAAACAAATTGCTAACTCATTTTCCGCGCTGATAAGATCCATCCTGAGCATGGTTTTGTGTTTGCTAGGTAACGGACTCCAGATTTATCCAATGGAGCTGAATTTTGGATATGTTATACTAGACACCCATTGGAACAAGTTTCATGAAGATCTTCACTTCAGTCGAGCCCCATAGCATGCTGATCCAAGGCCAAGAAGTTGACCTAAGAAACTGGGCTGGAAATGGACTGTAGCAAAAAATGAGTTTGTCTTTAAGCTCTTCTTCCCTTCATCCAAATCAGGCCTTCACATGCTTGGATTGCATCATTTCCTATCCAAAGCCATCATTATTACCTAAATCTCAATTAACTGAAAGATAAACACAAAAAGAATTAAAAGCACAAGTTTAACTAAAAAACATAACCAAATCATAAGCTAGAAGGGTACAAAATGATATGTAAATATGTACTGATCAAATACCCCCAAACCTAGATTTTGCTAGTCCTCGAGCAAAACAACACAAAACAAAGTTAAAAACAAAATAAGAAGTTAACTAAACCACTTCCGCAGGTAACTCGATTGCATTTAGCGTATGCAACAAGCCTTTAAACCTCTAGGCATCCCTAGGAGGAGGAGTTGTGTCTCCTGAGGGTTTAACAGATTGAGATACCCACAAACGTTTTTCTAACTCTACAAAACAAAATGGTTAGAAAACTTAAAAGATTGTTAGTCTTTAAGAAAAACCAAAACCAAAAACAAAAACAAACATAATTACATTAACAAAAACAAAAACGAAAACAAAACAAAAAAAAAACAATTACAAAAATAAAAAGAACTCAAAACAATCTTTCCGAACATTTTATGAAGAGAAATGACTCATGCACATGACTTAAACGTTTTAACAATAAAAGCTCAATTTTGGACATTATTTACAAGGCGGCAAAGTTCAAAACACAACATGCTCAAAGTGTAGTAGTGTGATAGCCAAATGCAACAAATTCCCCAATCCTAGTTTTCACATAATTTCAAAAATCATACCAAGCACAAAAGCAACTTCAAATCTCACCAAAGTTGTCCTCTCACAAATGAATCACTCAGAAGAGGGCTACAATGCAACACTCAGTTATAAACATGAGATTAGAGTTAAACCATAAGGGACTTAACTCAAAATAGGAAGATGAAGAACTTGCATTAATATGATCTCAAGAAGGATGCCAAACACTTAAAAGTAGAAAAATGAATGCAATTCAACCACATGACATTTAAGATCAATTTAGGTCTTTATTATAGGTTGTAATGGGGCCAAGGGTGTAAGGTGAGTGAGAAATGAAAGGTATGGATAAAACAAAGTCCAAGGAACTCAAAATATAAGAGCATAAAACAATTGTTTACAAGACTTCGAATCATCATGATTAGATTTTTTTTTCTTTTAAATGATCAAAACTCCTTATACCTTCATTTGAACAAACGCCTATTTATTTTGAAGGCCCAAAGATAAATTTCAATAAACCACCACTTTTTTCTTTTCTTTCACCAATTGATGAACCTTTTTTTTTTTTTTTTGAAATATCCCTTCCCAAACTTAGCATGAAAAGCACATCCGATTTAGAGCTCATGAGTTCCTTAGAAAGGTAAATATTTGTTTTTCGGGCTAAGGCGAGGAAATATAGTTGGTAAATCAAAGAAAAGGTTTACATGTAGGCTCAAAATGGTTAACAATGGAAAGTCATGCATAAGGTTAGCTTGAAAGGCACAAACGATCCAAAGAGGGCCTTAATATCATTTCTTAAATGTCATGAAATCAAATTGCAAAAGAATGAATGACTTTTAAGTGTTCAACCAAATCAATGAATAATGAGATCAAACAACAACTTTGATGACAAGAAAATAAGAGTATGTGTATAACACTCATGAAATGAAGCACACGGCTCAAAAGCTCACATTATATGGTTATATAAGTCTAATTTATGCTTGATACAATTCTTTGGGTCATGCAAATCCTTTAATTGGAAAATTATGAAACAAATGGCAAGTGCAAAGATGGTTTCAAACATATCATGCTAGAACGATGCCAAATTTTATTTTATTTTTTTCATTTTTTGAAATAAAAATTTACAAGGAAAAAAAATAAATAATAAAATAAATAATAAATAAATAAATAAAATTCAATTTTCATTTAAGTCATGCAAACATTTATCACAATCTCATCATAAGTGTTCGAAAAGTGACTCAAAACAAAACAAGACTCAAAATATAGAAAAAGAAAAACAAGCAAGAAATTAATTAAATTTTTTTTTTTTGGAAAATTAAATTTTCTTGGTAAACTCCAATACCCCCAAACCTAGAAATGAGCATTGTCCTCAATGTTTAAAAATTAGGAACAAGCAATGTCATAACAAGAAATGAAAGGTACTAAAGTAAATATAAAATCACAAAACACACAAGAATTAAAATACAAAAATAAAATAATTACAAAATAAAAATTACAAAACAAACAAACAAATTAAAAAAAAAATAGTAAAACACTCGAAACAAAAAGCCCTAAACAAACAGTCTTACGCAAACCAAAACCCAAACGATTGAAAACTCAACCCAAAAAAAGTTAACACACTTTGAAACCTAACAACGGTGAAAACCCGACCCCGCAAAGAAATCCGAAGCCCACACGTTTGTTATTATTTTTATTTTTAATTTTTTTTTAATTTAATGAAATGTGAAATGGGAGCGCAAGGCGGGATAAGAAAGAGTGTGGTCCCTGCTGCCTCGGTTCCTAGGAAGTGACAGGCAAAAGGAGTGAGGGACGTGTCGGCGCACAGAGGCCGCTTTCACATCCCCCAAGCCAGAATTATTGGCCTCTTGGGTGAAGCGAGACGACTTTTTCACTTTGAAGGTGGTGAAAGGTGAAAATGCAATTAAGGGGAGTTGGGAAACGGGTGCGGCGACATATAGAAATAAGCCGTAAGGGCCGCACAAAACTCAGAATCGACGGCTAGGGTTTAGCAGACTAAGTCTATAAAAGGTAAAAAGAAAGGGTAAAAAAAAACACACAAACTCAGAAACACACAAAATAGAAAAGAAGGAAAGAAGAAAAACGAGTGAGAAATCAAATGGCCTCTTCCTACCCATTTTCGTTGGATCTCAACCTAGCTCCACCGACTCAGACACGAGGCCAAGCAGCGGCGGCAGTATGGATGCCCTACTTTGCCTCCGCAAGGGGGCCTGTGACAATAGCTGACTCAATACTCCTGGACAACGATGTTGCCATTGGAGTGGGCAGAAATCTAGTGACTCCTAAAGATATACGTGTGTTCGGGACAAGGGATGACAATCGAGTCGCGAGTGATGCCATGGCACTGAGCGTGCAGAGTCCAGCATGTGTCGCAAGTTTGGGACATCGCCTACTTGCGAAGTCCCATGAGGTAGAGGTGCTGAAAGGTCAGTTGGCGGCGGAGCGAAGTATGGTTGAAGAGTGTCAGACTGCTATAAAAAGCTTGAAAAGGGAGAGGTCAAGGATAGTGGAGGTGAATCGACACCAGCTAGAGGTATTGCGGGACGAGAATAGAAACCTATTAAAGATGGTAGAGTTGTATTCTCGCGACATGCGAAAGCAGCTGGAGGACCTAGACCGACCGGGTAAACGCAAGCAACCAGATCGCGAGAGTAGTTACGCTCAAGCTAAGATTGCGATCTTTGGGAGCTCAAGTGGTGAGCCCCAAGAGGCTGTGCAAGAAGCCCAGGAAGAGGACAGCCAGAGGGCCAAACTCAAAGCTCTAATGGTCGAGACACCGAGCACTGTGAAGAAATGACTTCTCCTGTATTATTGATGTTTTTATTTTATGTTGTTGTTTTTGTATTTTCGTTATTTTGTTTCGGAAATAAAAGAGGAAGGTTGCATAAAGAAAAATAAAAAGAAAAGGAAAAGGAAAAGACACTTCCCAACTAAAATAAACCAAAGACGACAAACGGAAAGAAAAACACAGTTCCCTAACTAAAATAAAACAAAGATAGCCGAAAGGAAAAGGCAGAAACACAAAGCACTAGAAAATGAAAGTAACGGGCAAAAACATAAAACACCAGAAAACACGGAAAAAAAAGTAAAGTAAAGTGAAAGTTAATGTGCTCCCCCTTGAAGCGATTAGGTCGAGCCTGCCCGGAAATCCGAAATGGTGTTGGCTCTCTCTCATCAGCATATGCCTATTTAAACCACACCTCTGCAAGCGGATGATACCCAGCATTTCTTCCTGCAAACTCAAGGAAAAACATCAAAAAATTCAGAAGCAAAACAAATGGCATCCTCATGCACTCACCTTGATGATCTCAACCTTGAGCTATCCCTTGCACCACCAAATGCCCAGATAAGGGCTCCTCCAACCTCTGTCTTCCCAAACTCTTCATATCATCACGGCACTGCCTCAAACTCTCCTGAGGCAATACCGAACCTTTCCGAGGCAATGCCGAACAGGGTCAGTGCTGCCTGGGAACATTGATTGGCAGGAAGCTAACTCCAGCAGATCATCCTGCATGTGGCACGTAGGTCTGACAAGATGGCGGTGGATGAGTCCCACGATTTAACTGTGCTCCAAGCGGTCTCGGCTACCAATTTGGGCATGCGACTCCTGGCGAGGACACGGGAGTGTGCCGCTCTCAGCGAGGAAGTGGCATCCTTGAAGGCTATGGTGGCGGACCTCCAGAAGCGGCTCTATTGTGCCACTCAACATGTGGAAGCACTGCAGAGGAAAAATGATGACCATGTAAAACCTTGGAGATCCTACAAGTACGAGACAATAGAGGTAAGCCATGATGATGATGAAGACGAAGAAGAAGAAGAAGAAGAAGTTTGTTTTTTTTGTTTTTTAATTTACTTGAATGTTTTTTTTGTTTTTTTTTGTTTTTTTGTTTTTTTGTTTTTAATGCAGTGTTTGAAATAAAATAAAAATGTGTTTCTAACACTCAGAAATAAACTAACTAATCATACCATAAAAAGAAAAACAAAATAAAAACCACGACTAAACAAAATAAATACAAAAACTAACTTAACAAAACAAAAACAAAATAAAAACAAAGACTAAACAGAAAATAAAAATAAAAACTTAGTTTAAAAACACACGAATATACAAGCAACTCACGGATGACCAGGATGGGGCCTCAGAAAAACACAGCCAGGGGATCCGGGAAGGTTGGAGGGGTCACAATGGTCCCGCTTAAAACCCAAACTTCTTAGACACCAAAGGTGTCGCCTAAAGAACTCCTAGACACTGTATTGACGGAAGTGCTTACCTGGAGTTACCATAAGTCAGCTCATATGAAAAATCTTTTTGAATTTTTGAATTTTGAATTTTTAGTTTTTAAGATAAGAGAAAAAAAAAATTAAGATAACAAACCATAAATGAAAATGAACTAAGTACTCTAAACAAACTCAAACAAACGACATAAATTGTTGTACTAAAAGAAACAAACCAAGAAATAAACTGAATTTAAAGAAGAGAAATGATTGAAATGCTCCCCCTTGAAGCGATTAGGTCGAGTATGGATGCATTTGGAGGTCGCGACTTCTCCCACTGCTCCACACTTCCCATTCTTATGATTGAGGTTGCCATCTCTCTCCATTTTTATTAAGCTGTCATAAATTGCTAAAACAAACACACAAACTTGAAATGGAATTAAAAGGGTTAGGAAATAAAAGGAAAATCAACACACATCCAATTTCATGCTTCAAAGCAACAAGCAACAAAGTAAATTAAACTAGTTTATGAAGTTCGTTCTTTCTCAAATATGATTATCCATATGGTGTGTGGTTTTAATCAAGTATTCAGAAAAAGCATTTAGCTATGGTGTTTAGTCTAAACACAAATTCCGAACCCATTAAGAACAAGAAGAACAATAGAGAACTAAGTAGAATTTAAACATGGTGTTTGTCTTCAATATCTACCCATTCATTCACTAATCAGTCCAAGAGTCATATGGTGTTTATGTAAACTTGAACAAGATAATTAATTAAGAACAAGTGAATGAAACCATAAATTAGAAATAATCAACATGCTACTTGAACCTTTTTGTTTTTGGGTGTTGTGTAAGCTGGGACTCAAACCCAGTTCTCTTGCTTGTCAGGCAATTGTCCTTGTCAGTTGGACTACAAACACAACTTATCAATTAACCTCATTAACTTTAAAACATGAAACTGTCTAGTTATAAAAAAAAATAAAAAAAAATAAAAAATAGGAAAACCAAATAGAATCAAGCAGTGTTACCGATCCCGGCAACGGCGCCAAAAACTTGTTGTGTAGATACAGCTTCACCAAAATGGGTTCAGCTGCATCCTCAACTTGTGATACTCGCAAGTGCACGAGCCGTTTGGTAGTATAGCATATGTAAGTGCGAGGTCGATCCCACGAGGATTGGTGATTGAATGATCCAATTCACTTCCCTACAAAAAAAACAGAAATGGAAAAGAAAATAAATAAAACAAGAAAAAGGACATAACTCAAGCAAATAAGTTCCCAAGTTCAATTAGATTAACGGATTGATTCTAGCTAAAGTATGATTAGGCCATGGTGTCTGGTTCTAACCTTGTGTTCCTAATTCCCTAATTTGATCATTTGTTGTCTAACCTAAAACTAAGCATTAGGAACCCATTAAGCATAGAAGAACAATTTAAACAACCAAGCATGTATCTAATCCCTGTTGTCGAATGTCCATACATACTCTTCCTATTCATAGTTCAATTCGAATTAAAGCATGGTGTCTACTCTTAATTCAAACCAAGATAGCTAACATGCAAGCCTAAATGGTGATCAATCATTCAAACTAGCATATTAACTTATAAGCATAATGAATAAGAACAAAAATCATAATTGAAACTTGGAAACTAATTAAACTTGAATACTTAAGAAAGAATGTACATTACAAATAAAAGTAAAGTGGAACTAAGAAAACTTGAAGGAAAACTTAGTAAACTCATAACAATTGACAACTTGAAAGGAAACTAAGAGAATTTGAGGGAGAGAAGGGAAGGGAGCTCTAGAGAAGTATTTGAGAGCTCCCCCCCTTGGGGTGTGTTTACAAGCATAGAGAACTTCCCTAATTATAGGCCTATGGGAAGTGAAAATCTGAATTCAATATGACTAATGCATACAACACTTGAATTATAAAATCTGAAATGGTTGATGCACTTGTATTAGAAAATCTGAAATGGGTGATGCACTTGTATCAGAAAATCTTGAATGGTTGATGCACTTCACCAATTAATCCCACTAGCAGCCCTAGGTCATCTTCATGTCACCATGACCAAGCTTCCAACCAGAAATGATAGCTCATGCCTAGCTCACCATGACCAAGCATCCAACCAGCACATGCTGAGGTCAGCATGACCAGCAACTTCAAGGGCTTACAACTTGGGCTTCTCTTAATCAAATTAGGACTTTAAGCACTTGAAATTGAAGTTCAGAATGTCTTCTTTCCAGCCATATGTTATTTGGGCCAATCCAAGGTCGGAGGAAAAAGTTAAGGCCGAAACAAATTGCTAACTCATTTTCCGCGCTGATAAGATCCATCCTGAGCATGGTTCTGTGTTTGCTAGGTAACGGACTCCAGATTTATCCAATGGAGCTGAATTTTGGATATGTTATACTAGACACCCATTGGAACAAGTTTCATGAAGATCTTCACTTCAGTCGAGCCCCATAGCATGCTGATCCAAGGCCAAGAAGTTGACCTACGAAACTGGGCTGGAAATGGACTGTAGCAAAAAATGAGTTTGTCTTTAAGCTCTTCTTCCCTTCATCCAAATCAGGCCTTCACATGCTTGGATTGCATCATTTCCTATCCAAAGCCATCATTATTACCTAAATCTCAATTAACTGAAAGATAAACACAAAAAGAATTAAAAGCACAAGTTTAACTAAAAAACATAACCAAATCATAAGCTAGAAGGGTACAAAATGATATGTAAATATGTACTGATCAGTTAGCTAGTTTCCCTCTCCCCTATTGCCTTCGAATTTGAAAGTGTTCCCATATACCCCTTGGTGGGTGATTACAGGATATATGCACTATGTGGATGATTGCAGGTATGACGTTCAAGTAAAAGTTTGGTTATGTAAGTATTTGGGTGTACAATGTTATACTAATTGAACAGTTAAATACATAATTTCATGGCATGATATTCAATTATATAGGTTGTTGAAATCAAGGTAAAAAATGATTCTAGGATTTCATCGTTAGTTTGACTTTGATTATTTCTGTACTATCTTAATTGTGATTCACGGTAGAAAGAACTATATGTGGCTTGATCCCTCAGTAAGGGTATGTAGGCAACCTAGGCTAACCTAGGTGCAGCCGCAAGTTTATGATTTGTTTGTTATGTTCAGTTATGACAATATTATTTTGCTGACTTTCATATGTTGGTAAAGAGGGGGTTGAAGCCCATTGAAACTTTTGCTAATTGGAGTGTGGCTTATACCTTGTGCTTATTGAATGCTTAGGAATTAATTGAGTTTGCTGTGTAAGTAGATTTCTGGGTTTTGAGCCTTTTTCAGGGGAGACTTTGCTGGTTTTCAGGTAGAAGTCAAACCCTAAAGCAGTTTGGATTAGGGCAAGAAGGGTATTTTGGTCATTCGTGCCCGACACCTGCTAGGTGTTGAACACACACAGGGTTCGACATGGATTCCAAAGATGAATTTGGGTCGGATTCTTTCAAGATAGCTTGAAGCTAGGTTTGTTAAGTGTAGATGATTTGTGGATACTACTTCTATCAACCTGACGAACAGAAGGTGTTTGTCGAAAAGTCTGCCAAATTACTTGATAGGGAATTTGCTCTAGATAGGTCAAGCGGAACAGAGATGGAAGTTAAAGAAATGCCTAATGAGCCACAAATCACCACTCAACAATATGACAATTCAATTCTTGAACCTCAAGTAACACAAACTCCACTTAGATCTAGTAGGGTGATCCAACCACCCCAAAGTTATGGGTTGCTTCATGACATCATTGGTGAGTTACATCTCCTTGGTGACAATGAAGAAAAGGTTGATCCCTTTAATTACACTGCGGCTATGTCTACATTGACTCAACGAAATGGCAGGAAGCCATGAAATCTGAAATGGATTCTATGTATGCCAACCAAGTCTAGACTCTAGTCGATCTTCCAAAAGGCATTGTACCTATTGGAAATAAATAGATCTTCAAGACGAAGATAGGCTCAAACGGTAATTTGGAAACCTACAAAGCTAGATTAGTACCTAAGGGCTACAAGCAGAGAAAATGGATAGACTATGAAGAAACCTTCTCGCCCGTGGCCATAATAAAGTCCATTCAGATTTTGCTTGCAACAGCAGCACATTACGACTATGTGATTTGGCTAATGGACATCAAAACGGCTTTTCTGAATGGTTACCTTCAGGAAGAGTCCATTTATGTCTAAAACTGAGTCTCAAAGTATGCAAGCTGGAAAAGTCCATTTATGGACTAAAGCATCCATAAAATTTGAGAATATATATCTCTCAGAGAAGTCAGCATCCTCAAGGTAGTTTCGACAGATAACATAGCAAATCCACTAACTAATGGCCAGTTTGGCATTGTTGTGCTGTGAAAATAATCGCTGTCAGAATTTGCTGTGAGAGAAATCAACTGTGAGATAAAGTAATTTGGCGTTTGGTAAACTTTTTGTTAAAAGTGTTGTTCGTACTAATTCCCATATAATCAAAAAATAATTCCCGCATAATCATTAAACTCAACGCCTCTTCGAAACTGATTCATGCATAATTAGAAAATAAAAGCACCTCATTAGCTGATTTCCCTTATAGCTTTCTCTCACAGCAATTTTTAACAATAAGTGATTTTCTCATAGTTTACCAAACAGGCTGGGCTTCCCAATTTTTTAAAAAAATCACTTATCACCCCAAATAAGCAATGCTAAACGGGCACTAAGCCAATGACTCAACTACAATTGGATCGACATCTTTAGAAGATGGGTATTAGATACATGGCTGATTGGCTTTAGAGTGCATGTGGGAGATTGATGGAAATATACCCTAAAAGCCAATCATATGATGTAATTTTTTAAGGATATTTCATGTATTAGCTAGACTTATGCTTAATTCTCTTAAAGGGCAAGTTTATTGTTTATTAGTAAATGTCTCATTAACAATTACATATGCTTAAACAATAAGTCCAAGGGATGTGAGATAGAGAGAGTAATCTAAGGAAGTTTGATTCATAAGACTTATCCTCTATTATCCTGATATACTAAATGTTCCTAGTCATAGGATTGTCAAATGGGCATCTGACAATCCAGGAAAGACCGGTACATGCTATGTCTTCTCGATTGGGAGGATGACTAGTCTAAAGTCATTCATGTGGCGACACGAAGACAAGTATGTAGGTGCTCAATAGAGAATGAGTTCACTAAATATGATCAAATGAGAGTTTCTTATTGTATGAAAATTTTACTTATATGTCAAACAAGAAACTCCAAGTTGCAATAATGCAAATTAGTCCTTAGACTCGGAGGCACCATGGTTGTCTTGTGGGAAGATTGTGGATCTTTGATGATGCTATAAAGACATATCCTAACCACAGACGTGGTACAAGCATAGTTGGGGTTCTCGATTAACTCATGGAGACATGCTAGTGTACAACATAGAATCTCTATCCTTCAGGAAAGGAAGGAAAATGCTCAGAAGATATGATTAAGCAAATCTCTATTCAGAGTATTCGGTATGACCTAGAAAGATGTTCTAGTCATACTAATACAAATCATATAAGACGTGACAATCTCATTAGGGGCTTGACATGCACCATGCCCTAGTAATGAGATTAAGAGTATTGTAATAAAGAAGGATCGTATTGCATGGTAATTTCAAGTAAATAGGTTCTTTGTGTTTGTGCCTAATAAATCTCGGCCGTAAACTGGCCGAAAGGACCTCTCTCGGCCCTAGCACCGGCCCATGAACTGAGATGTGGCGGTTCGTTAGGCATTTGCCTTCCTAAACATAAAAGGAAAGCTGCGAAGGCATAATCATCTCGGCCTCGTGACCGCGGTATTACAGGTCGAGGCCGAAGGATGTAAGAGACACGGCCGAAGATATTAAAGTTAAATCGCCACGTGGCAACAGGGTCCCACGCTTCATTTAATGAAGTAACGCCTCTGACTAGCAAACCCACTAGCCGCAAAAAGGAATTTAATGCACGAGGGAAGAACGGAAGTGACTAAAGTCAGGATTTGGTGATGGAAATCAGAGTGGTTAGGCGCAAACATTCTTACAAATATTTTTACAACTTAAGGTCAGATCACCAACCATCAGACCAGGGCATTAAATGCGTTCCCACGGCCAGGGGCGCAAAACCCACAATCAGGGCGGCGGCCAAGATTTACCGGGATTTATGGGGTCACACCACCATGCTTCACGATCCCAAATGTTGATTGGACTACCCACTTGCTCTGATCAGGCTCCACCATGCAGATTTTCAGCCTCGATTACTCCTCCAGAGCTCTTCCTATAAATACCAAGCTCGAGTTACATTCAAAAGGTTCAAACACCAAACCAAAAGCCTCCCACGGAGCAAATTATATTTTCCTGTAATGCACTTTCAATACCTTTACTTGCTTTCCTAGGAGTAGTGATAGATTGAAAGGAAAATCCATTCATCAATATATCATACGACCCTTGATTTTGAAGGCGCCGGAGCACCATCTCTGTTACTCTCTCATCCACCCCATATATCATACGACCGTCGCTCTCTGAGCAACGCACTAGAGCACCGCCCAAAACCCATCACCAACACCACCGCTAAACGGCCTTGTAGCTCAGGGCCAAGATCAGTTCCTCTCTCGGCCACAATCGTTTGATTAGGAGTTGAACTCAAACAGGCGCACCACTTAACCATTTTATCCAAACACTTCACTCTCTCGACGCACGTGAGACCGTGCCTGGCACGCCCGCGCACAACCGCACCGCATCCAAAAGAAAGACGTCACGTGTTGACGCATATCCCTCGGCCCGGAGCACCAAGCCGTGAGATTTGCACCGCCAACACTTTGCTTATTCTACTTAGCTTGGATATCCATGACATACTGTTAGGTGTCACTCATGGATAGTGGAATCCCTAAGGACTAATGATTCTAACTAATAGGGAGAATTAAAAGGGTGTTTTAATTCACAATCAATTACGATGAGTTTAAATTTCCCATAACCTTGCTAATTAGAACCTAATGAATTGCACACCGTTAAACTTGAGTTATTTGAGGAACCGTTATAGAGATAATGAATTGAAGAGATCAATTAAACTTAGTTAATTGGTTAAGGAAAAATTAATTATGGAATTAATTTAAACAACACGTGATGTCGAAATAGGCTTTAAACGAGAATTTTGAATCCTAGGCTCATTGGGTTTTATCCTATTGGACATGGAGATTGAGTTGTATGACAACTTAAATGAAATTGAGCCCAAGAGGCCCAATTTTAAGGGATGGACGTTCATATGGGCTTTTGGTTGCCAGAGTCAACTTGTTCACTCAAGTAAAAGACTATCATCTTTTTGAACCCTAAGGGGTCATAAGTGAAAAACTAGAAAGAGAAAGAAAGCTATAGTCTTCCAAAAACTCTCTCTACTCTTTCATACTATCTTAGTGAGGGATTACTAGCATCATCTTCTCACTAAGCTCATCATCTTCTTCTCAAGCTCTAGTTGGTGAAAAGACTTAAAGGTTACCTACTTTGGTGACTTTTTGGAGAACCTCTCAAGGTGGAGATTTTGAAGGAGCCATTCAAGTTTCAACAACTTTGGTGGAATTCAATCATAGGGTTGAAAGCACGCACCAAGGGTAACTCCTCCTTCCAATCTTCTTAGAAGTATGTTCTAAGAAAATAGTACAGCTATCACTTTGCTTAAAAGATTCAAGGGAAAAAGTTTTTGTTTTTGAACTCATAGATGCATGCTTAAGGTCTCGTTGCCATGATTTTATTTTCTACGTTGATGTTCAAATGAAACTCATGAATTTCTAAAGGTTTCCTTTAGACAGATGGAGTAGGTGGTTGTTGAAATCCTGGTCACACAACTGTATACTAAAGACAAGTACTAGCAAACATCTGTATACTAAAGACAAGTACCTGGCAAAGATCTGAAGGCTAATTGATTGAGTACATCCTCAAATGTCTTACGAAGGGTGCACATAACGTGCAAGTCTCCAGAATCACTAACTTATTCTCTTATACCAATTGGTAGGACCCGCCCCCAGAATCCTCCCTTGTTATTCATGACGGACCTTGTGCATGTCCGACACTTGGTAGGTGTCGTGCCAAATTACTAAAATATCATTCCTCTAATCCTAAAACAACCTTAGGGTTTGACTTCTACCCGAAAATCGACAATCTTCCCTAAAATTGGTTCTAAACCCAAAATTTCCACTTGCAAAGAAGAAACAATTAAATCTACCAACCATTCAGCATACACAAACTATAAGCCACATCAATTAACAAAAGTTTCAATTGACCTCAGGCCCCTTTGCACGACATAAATCACTCATCAAACCAAATCGGGTCTCAAACCCTTACAACAACATAGACAAGTTATCAAGATCTATTTAGACAAAATTAAACATACTACTAAAAGCCTAACCTGGTGGCTGCACCTAGGTCAACGCTAGGTTGCCTACATACCCTTTTCAAGGAATCAAGCCACACATAGTTCTTAAAACAAGCTTTAGGCAAGTGCATAGACAAATCCTGGCCTAACACCTACATACTAAACACAGGTACAAGCAAACATCTAAAGGCAACTAAGAACGGGAAAACTGGCCAACCACCAATGGAGTCAGATCAGGGCAGGTGTCTGGGCGAACACCTACATACTAAACACAGGTACATGCAAACATCTAAAGGCAACTAGGAACAGGGAAACTGGCCAACCACCTGTGCAGCCAAATCAGGCAGGTGGGTAGGGAAATCCTCTTCAAATAGCTCTATACTAACCACAACAACCTGCAAACATCGGAAGGTAACTGGGAAAGGGTGAAACTGGCCAACCAACTATGCAGACATGTCGAGCAGGTGGCTGAGGAAATCTTGGTTGGACAACAGTGTATTAAGCACAGGTGCATGCAAACATCTAAAGGCAACTTGGAACGGGGTAACTGGCCAACCATCTGTGAGACAAATCCAGCAAGTGGATAGGCAAATCCTGGACGACCACCTATGCAGTCAAATTGGGGAGGTGGCCAGGGAAATCATGGTCAGACACCTGTGTACTAATCATAGGTGCATGCAAACATCTGAAGGCAAACTGGCTAACCACCTAGGCAAACAAATCGGGCAGGTAGCATGGGAAATCCTGGGTCGGCCACTTGTATACTAAACACAGGTACATGCAAACATTTGAAGGCACTTGGGGAAGGCGAAGACTGTCCAAATACCTGTGGAGACAAATCGGGCAGGTGACTGGGGAAATCCAGGTCAAACACTTGTATACTAAAAACATGTAATGGGAAACTTTTGAAGGCAACGGGGGAAGGTTAAACTAGCCAACTGCATGTGCAGACAAATCGGGCAGGTGGGTAGGGAAATCATCTTCAGACAGCTCTACACTAAACACAATTAACTGCAAACATTGGAAGGTAACTAGGAAAGGGTGAAACTGGCCAACCACCTATGTAGACATGTCGGGCAGATGGCTGAGGAAATCTTGGCTTGACAACTGTATACTAAGCATAAATACATGCAAACATCTAAGGGCAACTGGGAATAGGGAAACAGGCCAACCACATGTGCAGACAAATCGGGCAGGTGGGTAAGGAAATCCTCGTCAGGACAGCTCTACACTAAACACCACTACCTGCAAACATAGGAAGGTAATTGACGAACGGGAAAACTGGCTAACCACCTAGGCAGACAAATCGAGCATGTGGTTTTGGGAAATCCTTGTTGGCCACCTGTATACTAAACACAGGTACATGCAAACATTTGAAGGCAAATGAGGAAGGGGGAAACTGTCCAACTACCTATGCAGACAATCGGGCAGGTGACTGGGGAAATCCAAGTTAGACACATGTATACTAAAAACATGTTGATCGGTGCATATTTATATATTATTTTGTACCCTTCTAGCTTATGATTTGGTTATGTTTTTGAGTTAAACTTGTGCTTTTAATCCTTTTTGTGTTTATGTTTCAGTTTATTGAGCTTTAGGTAACAATGATGACTTTGGATAGGAAATGATGCAATCCATGCATGTTAAGGCCTTATTTGGGTGAATGGAAGAAGAGCTTAAAGACAAACTCATTTTGGCTACAACTCCTTGCCAGCCCAGTTTCGTAGGTCAACTTCTTGGCCTTTGATGAGCATTCTATGGGGTTCGAATGAGGTGATGATCTTCATGAAACTTGTTCCAATGGGTGTCTAGAACAACATATCCAAATTTCAGCCCAATTGGACATATGTGGAGTGCTTAGCCCGTCCAACACTCAACCTTGCTCAGGAGGATTTGCAGCTGCCAGCTTTTTTTGCCATGTGCCTTACCCTAGCTATAACTGACTTTGTACCCAACATAATGAGTGAAGTAGGGAGGCATTCCAGCTATGAAATTCTAAAGGAGCAAGTTGGTACATGATGGAGCTATTAAAGAGAAAGCATGTGCATGCATGTGAAGCAAGAAGAAAGAAAATAAATGAAATGAAGTCAATTCCAGTCCCTGTTTCGGCAGCCAACTTGCAGTGGCCAAAACGTACACTTCTACTACTCCAATGGGAATACTTTCTTCATAGAAGTTGTTCCAATGGGTGTCTAGTATAACATATCCAAATTTCAGCCCCATTGCATACGTTTTGAAACCTATGGCCTTCCTACACCAAGACTGGTTCAGAAAACTCGTTTTTGTTCAACAACCAAAAGAAGACCACATGGGTTGGCAGCAAAAGGCAGCCACAACACCTTTGAACCCATGTGAGGAAAGCTTGGAGTGCAGCAAAAGAAGTATTAGATGGAATTGTTTCCAACCACACTAACATAGACATGATGAAGTGTGAGTTATGGGTTGTATTAAAGGAGGAATGGTGGTGTTGAATTTCATCATGGTGTTCCTCCCTCTTAGCCCTATCAATAGAGAAGTCTTCAAGCTTCATAAAACACACCCCAAGGGGGAAGCTCTCAAACACTTCTCTAGAGCTCCCTTCCCTTCTCTCCCTCAAATTCTCTTAGTTTCCTTTCAAGTTGTAAATTGTTGTAACAAAATGATTTTACTAAATTTTCCTTCAAGTTTTCTTAGTTTCACTTTACTTTTATTTGTAATGTACATTCTTTCTTAAGTATTCAAGTTTAATTAGTTTCCAAGTTTCAATTATGGTTTTTGTTCTTATTCATGATGCTTATAAGTTAATATGCTAGCTTGAATGATTGATCACCATTTAGGCTTGCATGTTAGCTATCTTAGTTTGAATTAAGAGTAGACACCATGCTTTAATTCGAATTGAACTATGAATATGAAGAGTATGTATGGACATTCGACAACAGGGATTAGATACATGCTTGGTTGTTTAAATTGTTCTTCTATGCTTAATGGGTTCCTAATGCTTAATTTTAGGTTAGACAACAAATGATCAAATTAGGGAATTAGGAACACAAGGTTATGACCAAACACCATGGCTTAATCATACTTTAGCTAGAATCAATCCATTAATCTAATTGAACTTGGGAACTTATTTGCTTGAGTTATTTCTTTTTTTTTCTTGTTTTATTTATTTTCTTTTTTATTTCTATTTTATGTAGGGGAAACAAATTGGATCATTCAATCACCAATCCTCATGGGATCGACCTCGCACTTACATATGCTATACTACCAAATGGCTCGTGCACTTGCGAGTATCACAAGTTGAGGATGCAGCTGAATCCATTTTGGTGCAGCTGAATCCCCGGCAACGGCGCCTTCTTTGTTTTTGTTTTTGTTTTTGTTTTGTTAAGTTAGTTTATGTATTTATTTACGTGGTATGGTTAGTTTGTTTTTTTGTTTTTTTTTTTTTTCTCTAGTGTTAAAAACACATCTTTATTTCACATCAAACTTTGCATAAATAAAAAAAAAACATTCAAGTACATTTAAAAAAAAAAAAAAAAATCATCATCATCATCATCTTCTTCATCTTCTTCATCTTCATCATCATCATGGCATGCCTCTATTTGCTCTTACTTGTAGAATCTGCAGCAGCTCTACATGGTCTTCATTTCTCTTTTGCAGCATTTCTACATGCTGGTTGGCATTGTAGAGTCGCTTCTGGAGTCTGCCACCATAGCCTTCAAGGAAGCAACTTCCTCGCTCAGAGCTCCACACTCTCGTGTTCTTGCTAGTAGGCGCATGCCCAAATTGGTAGCCGAGACCGCATGGAGCACAGATAAAGAGTGGGACTCATCCACCGCCATCTTGTTAGACCTACGTGCCACATGCAGGTGATCTGCCGGTGTGAGTGTACTGCCAATCATGCCACCCAGCAGCACTGCTCTATTCGGCATTGCCTCAGCAAAGTTCGGTATTGCCTCAACAAAGTTTGAGGCCGTGCCTTGATGATATGAAGAGTTTGGGAAGGGCAGGGGTTGGAGGAGCCCTTATCTGGGCATTTGGTGGTGCAAGGGACAGCTCAAGGTTGAGATCATCAAGGTGAGTGCATGAGGATGCCATTTATTTTGCTTCTGAATTTTTTGATGTTTTTCCTTGAGTTTGCAGGAAGAAATGCTGGGTATCATCCGTTTGAGAGGCGTGGTTTAAATAGACATATGCTGATGAGAGAGAGCCATCACCACTTCGTATTTCCCGGGCATACTCGACCTAATCGCTTCAAGGGGGGGCACCTTTACTTTCACTTTACTTTTCTTTTTTCCATGTTTTCTGGTGTTTTATTGTTTTGCCCGTTACTTTCATTTTCTAGAGCTTTGTGTTTTTTTTGCCTTTACCTTTCGGCTATCATCTTTATTTTATTTTAGTTAGGGAACTGTGCTTCCATTTCCGTTTGTCGTCTTCGTTTGATTTAAGTTTGGGAAGTGTGCTTTCTTTTCCGTTTTCTTTTTCCTTCTGCAAACTTACTCTTTTATTTCCCAAAACAAAATAACAAAAACAAAAACAACCAAAAAAAATAAAATAACTTAAAAACAACAATAATGCAGGAGAAATCATTTCTTCACAGTGCTCGGTGTCTCGACCATTGGAGCTTTGAGTTTGGCCCTCTGGCTGTCCTCTTCCTGGGCTTCATGCACAGCCTCTTGGGGCTCACCACTTGAGCTCCCAAAGATCGCAATCTTAGCTTGAGCGTAATTACTCTCGCGATCTACTTGCTTGCGTTTACCCGGTCGGTCTAGGTCCTCCAGCGCTCTTTCGCATGTCGCGAGAATACAACTCTACCATCTTTGATAGGTTTTTATTCTCGTCCCGCAGGACTTCTAGCTGGTCTCGATTCACCTCCACTATCCTTGCCCTCTCACTTTTCAAGCTTTTTATAGCAATCTGGCACTCTTCAACCATACTTCGCTCCGCCGCCAACTGACCTTTCAGCACCTCTACCTCATGGGACTTCGCAAGTAGGCGATGACCCAAACTTGCGACACATGCTGTACTCTCACGCTCAGTGCCACGGCATCACTCGCAACCCGATTATCATCCCTTGTGCCAAACACACATATATCTTTAGGAGTCACTAAATTTCTGCCCACTCCAATGGCAACATCGTTGTCCAGGAGTATTGAGTCAGTTCCTGTCACAGGCCCCCGTGCGGAGGCAAAGTAGGGCATCCATACCTGGTGCCGCTGCTTGGCCTCGTGTCTGAGTCGGTGGAGCTAGGTTGAGATCCAACGAAAATGGGTAGGAAGAGGCCATTTGATTTCTCACTTTCTTTTCTTCTTTCTTTTCTCTTTTGTGTGTTTCTGAGTTGTGTGTTTTCCCCCTCTTTCTCTTTCTCTTTTATAGACTTAGTTTCTGCTTAACCCTAGCCACCAGTGCTTCTGAGTTCTGCGCGGCCCTTACGGCTTATCTCTATATGTTGCCGCACCCGTTTCCCAACTCCCCTTAATTGCATTTTCACCTTTCACCACCTTCAAAGTGAAAAAGTCATCGCTCCTTCCTACGAAGCCAATAATTCAGGCTTGGAGGATGTGAAAGTGGCCTCTCGCGCCGACACGTCCCTCACCCCTTTCACCCGTGACTTCCCAGGAACCAAGGCATCAGGGACCACACTTTTTCTTTTTTTAAATCCCGCCTTCGCACTCCCAATTCACGTTTCATTTAAAAAATAAAAAAAATAAAAATATAATAATAACAAAAGTGTGGGCTTCGGATTTCTTTGTAGGTCGGGTTTTCACCGTTGTTAGGTTTCAAAGTGTGTTAACTTTCCTTTGGGTTGGGCTTTCAATTGTTTGGGTTTTGGTTTGCGTAAAAATGTTTGTTTAGGGCTTTCTATTTCGAGTGTTTTACTGTTTCGTTTCTTTTTATTTGTTTGTTTGTTTTGTAATTTTTATTTTTGTAATTATTTTATTTTATTTGTGTTTTTTTTTTTTTGTGATTTATATTTACTTTAGTACCTTTCATTTCTTGTTATGACATTGCTTGTTCCTAATTTTTTAAACATTGAGGACAATGTTCATTTCTAGGTTTGGGGGTATTGGAGTTTAGCATGTAAAATTGGTTTTTCCTTAATTTAATTTAATTAATTAATTTCTTGCTTATTTTTCTTTTTTCTATATTTTGAGTCTTGTTCTGTTTTGAGTCACTTTCCGAACACTTATGATGAGATTGTGATAAATGTTTGCATGACTTAAATGAAAATTGAATTTTTTTTATTTTTTTATTTTTTTTTTTTTTATTTATTTAATTTTTTTTTTTCCTTGTAAATTTTTATTTCAAAAAAAAATTAAATAAATAAATTTGGCATCGTTCTAGCATGATATATTTGAAACCTTCTTTGCACTTGCCATTTGTTTCATAATTTTCCAATTAAAGGATTTGCATGACCCAAAGAATTGTATCAAGCATAAATTAGACTTATATAACCATATAATGTGAGCTTTTGAGTCTTGTGCTTCATTTCCTGAGTGTTATACACATACTCTTATTTTCTTGTCATCAAAGTTGTTTGATCTCATTATTCATTGATTTGGTTGAACACTTAAAAGTCATTCATTCTTTTGCAATTTGATTTCATGACATTTAAGAAATGATATTAAGGCCCTCTTTGGATCGTTTGTGCCTTTCAAGCTAACCTTATGCATGCTTAAGCATGATTTTCCATTGTTAACCATTTTGAGCCTACATGTAAACTTTTTCTTTCATTTTACCAATTATATTTCCTCGCCTTAGCCCCGAAAAACAAATATTTACCTTTCTAAGGAACTCATGAGCTCTAATTCGGATGTGTTTTTCATGCTAAATTTGGGAAGGGATATTACATAAAAAGAAAAAAAGAAAAAAAGAAATTCACACAATTGGTGAAAGAAAAGAAAAAAAAAAGTTATGATTAAATGGTAGTTGAATGAAATTTCGTTTTTGGGTTTCATTAGTGTTTGGAAAGGAGTTTAAATCATTGTAAATGAAGGTATAAGGAGTTTTGATCATGTAAAAGAAAAAAATCTAATCGTGATGATTCGAAGTCTTGTAAACTATTATTTTATGCTCTTACATTTTGAGTTCCTTGGACTTTGTATTATCCATACCTTTCATTTCTCACTCACCTTACACCCTTGGCCCAATTACAACCTATAATAAAGACCTAAATTGATCTTAAATGTCATATGGTTGAATTGCATGCATTTTCTTACTTTTAAGTGTTTGGCATCCTTCTTGAGATCATATTAATGCAAGTTCTTCATCTTCCTATTTTTGAGTTAAGTCCTTTATGGTTTAACTCTAATCTCATGTTTATAACTGAGTGTTGCATTGTAGCCCTCTTCTGAGTGATTCATTTGTGAGAGGACAACTTTGGTGAGATTTGAAGTTGCTTTTGTGCTTGGTATGATTTTTGAAATTGTGTTAAAACTAAGATTGGGGAGTTTGTTGCATTTGGCTATCACACTACTACACTTTGAGCATGTTGTGTTTTGAACTTTGCCGCATTGTAAATAATGTCTAAAATTGAGCTTTTATTGTTAAAACTTTTGAGTCATGTGCATGAGTCATTTCTCTTTCAGAAAATGTTCGGAAATATTGTTTTGAGTTTTATTTTTACTTTTTTATTTTTTTTGTTTTTGTTTTTGTAATTGTTTTTGTTTTTGTTTTTTCTTTTATTTTGCTTAAGGACTAACAAATCTAATAAGTTTTCTAACTACTTTGTTTTGTAGAATTAGTCAAGCGTTTGTGGGTATCGTTTCTGTTAAACCCTCAGGAGACACAACTCCTCCTACTAGGGATGCCTAGAGGTTTAAAGGCTTGTTGCATGTGCTCAATGCAATCGAGTTACCTGCGGAAGTGGTTTAGTTAACTTCTTGTTTTGTTTTTAACTTTGTTTTGTGTTGATTTGCTCGAGGACTAGCAAAATCTAGGTTTGGGGGTATTTGATCGGTGCATATTTATATATTATTTTGTACCCTTCTAGCTTATGATTTGGTTATGTTTTTTAGTTAAACTTGTGCTTTTAATCCTTTTTGTGTTTATGTTTCAGTTTATTGAGCTTTAGGTAACAATGATGACTTTGGATAGGAAATGATGCAATCCATGCATGTTAAGGCCTTATTTGGGTAAATGGAAGAAGAGCTTAAAGACAAACTCATTTTGGCTACAACTCCTTGCCAGCCCAGTTTCGTAGGTCAACTTCTTGGCCTTGGATGAGCATTCTATGGGGTTCGAATGAGGTGATGATCTTCATGAAACTTGTTCCAATGGGTGTCTAGTACAACATATCCAAATTTCAGCCCAATTGGACATATGTGGAGTGCTTAGCCCGTCCAACACTCAACCTTGCTCAGCAGGATTTGCAGCTGCCAGCTTTTTTGCCATGTGCCTTACCCTAGCTACAACTGACTTTGTACCCAACATAATGAGTGAAGTAGGGAGGCATTCCAGCTATGAAATTCTAAAGGAGCAAGTTGGTACATGATGGAGCTATTAAAGAGAAAGCATGTGCATGCATGTGAAGGAAAAAGAAAGAAAATAAATGAAATGAAGTCAATTCCAGTCCCTGTTTCGGCAGCCAACTTGCAGTGGCCAAAACGTACACTTCTACTACTCCAATGGGAATACTTTCTTCATCGAAGTTGTTCCAATGGGTGTCTAGTATAACATATCCAAATTTCAACCCCATTGGATACGTTTTGAAACCTATGGCTTTCCTACACCAAGACTGGTTCAGAAAACTCATTTTTGTTCAACAACCAAAAGAAGACCACATGGGTTGGCAGCAAAAGGCAGCCACAACACCTTTGAACCCATGTGAGGAAAGCTTGGAGTGCAGCAAAAGAAGTATGAGATGGAATTGTTTCCAACCACACTAACATAGACATGATGAAGTGTGAGTTATGGGTTGTATTAAAGGAGGAATGGTGGTGTTGAATTTCATCATGGTGTTCCTCCCTCTTAGCCCTATAAATAGAGAAGTCTTCAAGCTTCATATAACACACCCCAAGGGGGGAGCTCTCAAACACTTCTCTAGAGCTCCCTTCCCTTCTCTCCCTCAAATTCTCTTAGTTTCCTTTCAAGTTGTAAATTGTTGTAACAAAATGATTTTACTAAATTTTCCTTCAAGTTTTCTTAGTTTCACTTTACTTTTATTTGTAATGTACATTCTTTCTTAAGTATTCAAGTTTAATTAGTTTCCAAGTTTCAATTATGGTTTTTGTTCTTATTCATTATGCTTATAAGTTAATATGCTAGTTTGAATGATTGATCACCATTTAGGCTTGCATGTTAGCTATCTTAGTTTGAATTAAGAGTAGACATCATGCTTTAATTCGAATTGAACTATGAATAGGAAGAGTATGTATGGACATTCGACAACAGGGATTAGATACATGTTTGGTTGTTTAAATTGTTCTTCTATGCTTAATGGGTTCCTAATGCTTAATTTTAGGTTAGACAACAAATGATCAAATTAGGGAATTAGGAACACAAGGTTATGACCAAACACCATGGCTTAATCATACTTTAGCTAGAATCAATCCATTAATCTAATTGAACTTGGGAACTTATTTGCTTGAGTTTTTTCTTTTTTTTTTTTTTTTATTTATTTTCTTTTTTATTTCTATTTTATGTAGGGGAAACAAATTGGATCATTCAATCACCAATCTTCGTGGGATCGACCTCGCACTTACATATGCTATACTACCAAATGGCTCATGCACTTGCGAGTATCACAAGTTGAGGATGCAGCTGAATCCATTTTGGTGCAGCTAAATGACGCAACACATGTATATGCAAACATTTGAAGGCAACAGGGGAAGGGGAAACTAGTCAACCACCTTGACAGACAAATCAGGGAGGTGGGTAGAGCAATCCTCGTCAGACGCTCCACACTAAACACAACTACCTGCAAACATCGTAAGGTAACTAGGGAAGATGGAAACTTGCCAACCACCGGTGCAGACATGTCGGGCAAGTGACTGAGGAAATCTTAGTCAGACAATTGTGTACTAAGCATAGTTACAAGCAAACATCTAAAGGCAACCGAAAACAGGAAAAATGGCCAACCACCTGTATAGACAAATCGAGCAAGTGGATAGGCAAATCCTAGCCGACCACCTGTGCACTCAAATCGGGTAGGCAGCTCGGGAAATCCTTGTCGGCCACCTGTATACTAAACACAGGTACATACAAACATTTGAAGGCAATTGGGGAATGAGGAAATTGTCCAACCATCTGTGCAGAAAAATTTGGGCAGGGACTGAGGAAATCTAGATTCGATACCTGTGTACAAAAAATATGTATGGGAAAGCATTTGAAGGCAACAAGAGAAGGGAAAACTGGACAACCACATGTGTTGACAAATCGGGCAAGTGGGCATGGCAATCCTAGTCAGACGCTTTACACTAAACACAGATAACTGAAATCATCTACTAAGCACATTTACATGCAAACATCTAAAGGCAATTAGGGAATGGGAAATTGGCCAACTACCTTGCAGACAAATCGGGCAGGTGGATAGACAAGTCCTGGCTGGACACCACTACACAAAACACAGGTATATGGAAAGATTTGAAAACAACTAGGAGTAGGGAAACCGGCCAACCACCTGTGTTGACAAATCGGGCAGGTGGGTAGGGAAATCCTCGTCAGACAACTCTACATTAAACACAACTACCAGCAAATATCGGAAGGTAACAGGAGAAAGGAGAAGCTGGCCAACCACCTATATAGACAAATTGGGAAGGTGGCTGAGGAAATCTTGGTCGGACAACTATCTACTAAACAAATTTACATGCAAACATCTAAAGGCAACTGGAGAAAGGGGAAGCTGGCCAACCACCTATGCAGACATGTTGGGCAGGTGGCTGAGGAAATCTTGGTCGGAGAACAATTTACTAAGCACATGTACATGCAAACATCTAAAGGCAGCTAGAGAAAAGGGAAACTGGCCAACCACCTGTGTAGACATGTCGGGTAGGTGGATAAGGAAATCTTGGTCGGAGAACTATCTACTAAGCACATGCACATGGAAACATCTAAAGCCAACTCGGAAAAGGGAAACTGACCAACCACTTGTGCAAGACAAATCGGGCAGGTGGATAGACAAGTCTTGGTTGGACACCTGTATACAAACACATGTACATGGAACGATTTAAGGGCAACTAGGAACAGGATAACTAGCCAACCACCTGTGCACACAAATCGGGCAAGTGGATAGACAAGTCTTGGCTGGACACCTGTATACAAACAAATGTACATGGAAAGATTTGACTAGAGAAACAATTGTACAAGTCTTGGCTGGCCAACTACCTGCAACCTCGGAAAGTAACTAGAGAAAGGGGAAACTAGTCAACCAGCTGTGTAAACACGTCGGGCAGGTGGCTAAGGAAAACTTGGTCGGACAACTATATACTAAGCAAATGTACATGCAAACATCTAAAGGCAACTAGAGAAGAAATGGGAAACTGGTCAACCACCTGTGTAGACACGTCGGGCAGGTGGCTGAGGAAAACTTGGTTGGACAGCTATATACTAAGCAAATGTACATGCGAACATCTAAAGGCAACTGGAGAAGAAAGGGGAAACTGGCCAACCACATATGTAGCCATGTCGGGCAGGTTGCTGAGGAAATCTTGGTCGGAGAACTATCTACTAAGCACATGTACATGCAAACATAAAGGCAACTAGACAAATCCTGGCTGTGGAACAGGAAAACTGGTCAACCACCTGTGCAGACGAATCGGTCAGGTGGATATTCAAGTCTTGGCTGTACACCTGTGTAAAACACAGGTACATGGAAAGATTTGAAGGAACTAGGAACAGGAAAACTGGCCAACCACCTGTCCAACAAATCGGGCAGGTGGATAGACAAGTCTTGGCTGGACACCTGTATACAAACAAATGTATATCGAAAGATTTAAAGCCAACTTGGAACAGGAAAACAGGCCAACCACCTATGCAGACAAATTGGGCAAGTGGATAGACAAGTCTTGGCTGGACTCCTGTATACAAACACAAGTACGTGGAAAGATTTGAAGGCAACTAGGAACAGGAAAACTAGCCAACCACCTTGCAGACAAATCAGGGAGGTGGATAGAGAAGTCTTGGCTGGACACCTGTGTAAAACACAGGTACATGTAAAGATTTGAAGGAACTAAGAACAGGAAAACTGGCCAACCACCTGTCCAGACAAATTGGGCAGGTGGATAGACAAGTCTTGGCTGGACACCTGTATACAAACAAATGTATATGGAAAGATTTAAAGCCAACTAGGAACAGGAAAACAGGCCAACCACCTCAGACAAATTGGGCAAGTGGATAGACAAGTCTTGGTTGGTTGTCACATGGTTTGGTTGTTGGCACGGTGGGGGTGGTGGGTTGCTTTTGCGTATGGAGAAGGGATGGTCCCCTGTGTGTTGGGCAATGGTGAGGTCTGTACATATTCTAAGCATATGTCATGCAAATTAAAGAACTGAGAGAAGGGGAAGGTCAACCACCTGTGACATGTGGCATGTGCTGAGGAAATCTTGGTGAGAACTATCTAAGACATGTATGCAACATCTAAAGCAACTAGGAAAGAACATGGCAACACCTGCAACAATGGTAGGTGGATGAGTCTTGGCTGGCTGTGTAAGGGTGGAGATTTGAGGCAACTAGGAGGAAAACTAGCACACTGGATGGGGGTGGTTGCAATCACAAGTACATGGAAAGTTTGAAGGAAACTAGGAACAGGAAAACTGCCCAACCACCTGGAGGTGGATAGACAAATCTTGGCTGGACACCTGTATACAAACAAATGTACATGGAAAGATTTGAAGGCAACTAGGAACAGGAAGATTTGACAACCACCTGTGTAGACAAATCGGGGAGGTAGGTAGGGAAATCCTCGTCAGAAAGCTCTACATTAAACACAACTACTAGCAAACCTCAAAAAGCAACTAGAGAAAGGGGAAACTGGTCTACCACCTGTGTAGACACGTCGGGCAGGTCCCTGAGGAAATCTTGGTTCGGACAACTATCGACTAAGCACATGTACATGCAAACATCTAAAAGCAACTGGAGAAGAAATGGGAAACAGGCCAACCACCTGTGTAGACATGTCGAGCAGGTGGCTGAGGAAATCTTTGTCGAAGAACTATCTACTATGCACATGTACATGCAAACATCCAAAGGCAACTAGGAAAAAGGAAACTGGCCAACCACCTATCCAACAAATCGGTCCAGTGGATAGACAAGTCTTTGGCACACACCTGTACAAAACACAGGTACATGGAAAGATTTGAAGGCAACTAGGAACAGGAAAACTGCCCAACCACATTTGGACACAAATCGGGTGGGTGGATAGACAAGTCTTGGCTGGACACGTATATACAAACAAATGTACATGGAAAGATTTGAAGGCAACTAGGATCAGGAAAACCACCTGTGTAGACAAATCGGCCAGGAGGGTAGGGAAATCCTCGTCAGTCCGCTCTACCCTAAACACAACTACCTGCAAACCTCGGAAAGTAACTGGGGAAAGGGGAAACTGGTCAACCACCTGTGTAGACACGTCAGGGCAGGTGGCTGAGGGAATCTTCGTCGCACAACTATCTACTAAGCACATGTAGATGCAAACATCTAAAGCCACCGAGGAAAAGGGAAAGTGGCCAACCACCTATGCAAACAAATTGGGCAGGTGGATAGACAAGTCTTGGATGGACACCTGTATACAAACACATGTATAGGGAAAGATTGGAAGGAACTAGGAACAGGAAAACTGGTCAATCACCTGTGTAGACAAATTGGGCAGGTGGATAGACAAGTCTTGGTTGGATACCTGTATACAAACAAATGTACATGGAAAGATTTGAAGGCAACTAGGAAAAGGAAAATTGGACAACCACTTGTGTAGACAAATCGGGGAGGTAGGTAGGGAAATCCTCGTTAGACGCTATACATTAAACCCAACTACCTGCAACCTCGGAAAGTAACTAGAGAAAAGGGAAACTGGTCAACCACCTGTGTAGACACGTCGGGAAGGTGGCTGAGGAAAACTTTGTCAGACAACTATATACTAAGCAAATGTACATGCAAACTTCTAAAGGCAACTGGAGAAGAAAGGGGAAACTGGCCAACCACTTATGTAGACATGTCGGGCAAGTTGCTAAGGAAATCTTGGGCGGAGAACTATCTACTAAGCGCATTTACATGTAAACACCTAAAGGCAACTAGACAAATCCTGGCTCGTGAATTGGTCAACCACCTATGCCAACAAATCGGTCAGGTGGATAGGCAAGTCTTGGCTGGACACTTGTACACAAACACAAGAACATGGAAAGATTTAAAGGCAACTAGGAACAGGAAAACTGGCCAACCACCTGCGCAGACAAATCGGGGAGGTGGATAGGGAAATCCTCGTCAGCTCTACATTAAACACAACTACCTACAAACCTCGGAAAGTAACTGGGGAAAAGGGAAACTGGTCAACCACCTGTGTAGACACGTCGGGCAGGTCAGCTGAGGGAATCTTGGTTCGGACAACTATCTACTAAGCACATGTACATGCAAACATCTAAAAGCAACTAGAGAAGAGAGGGGAAACTGGTCACCGACCTGTGTAGACATGTCAGGCATGTAGCCTGATGAAATCTTGGTCGGAAAACTATCAACTAAGCACATGTACATGAAAACATCTAAAGCCAACTAGGAAAAGAGACACTGGCCAACCACCTGTGCAAACAAATCAGGAAGGATGATAGACAAGTCTTGGATGGACACCTGTGTAAAACACAGGTACGTGGAAAGATTTGAAGGCAACTAGGAACAGGAACACTGGCCAACCACCTGTGTAGACAAATCGGCGAGTGGATAGACAAGTCTTAGCTGGATACCTGTATACAAACCCTTCTACATGGAAAGATTTGAAGGCAACCAGGAACAGGAAAACTGCCCTACCACCTGTGCACACAAATAGGGTAGGTGGATAGACAAGTCTTGGCTAGACACCCTGTGCAAAGCAGGGTACATGGAAAGATTTGAAGGAACTAGGAACAGGAAAACTGGCCAACCACCTATGCAGACAAATCGGGCAGGTGGATAGACAAGTCTTGGCTGGACACCTGTTTACAAACACATGTATATGGAAAGATTTAAAGCCAACTGTGAAAAGGAAAAGACAGGCCAACCACCTATCAGACAAATTGGGCAAGTGGAGAGACAAGTCGTGGGTGGACTCCTGTATACAAACAAATGTACATGGAAAGATTTGAAGGCAACTAGGATCAGGAAAATTGGACAACCACCAGTCCAACAAATCGGGCAACAAGGAACAGGAAGGTGGCTGAGGAAATCTTGGTCGCACAACTATCTACTAAGGACATGTACATGCAAAGACCTAAAAGCAACTAGAGAAGAAATGGGAAACTGGTCAACCACATGTGTAGACATGTCGGGGATGTAGTTGAGGAAATCATGGTCGGAGAACTATCAACTAAGCACATGTACATGCAAACATCTAAAGCCAACTAGAAAAAGAGACACTGGCCAACCACCTGTGCAAACAAATCAGGCAGTTGGATAGACAAGTCTTGGCTAGACAGCTATGTAAAACACAAGTACGTGGAAAGATTTGAAGGCAACTAGGAACAGGAACATTGGACAACCATCTGTGTAGACAAATCGGGCAGGTGGATAGACAAGTCTTGGCTGGACACCTATATACAAACACATGTACATAGAAAGATTTGAAGCCAACTAGGAACAGGAAAACTGCCCAACCACTTGTGCACACAAATAGGGTGTGTGGATAGACAAGTCTTGGCTGGACACCTATGTAAAACACAGGTACATGGAAAGATTTGAAGGAACTAGGAACAGGAAAACTGGTCAACCACCTATGCAGACAAATCAGGCAGGTGGATTGACAAGTCTTGGCTGGACACTTGTATACAAACACATGTGTGTGGAAAGATTTAAAGCCAACTAGGAACAGGAAGACAGGCCAACCACCTGTCAGACAAATTGGGCAAGGGGACAGACAAGTTGTGGCTGGACTCCTGTATACAAACAAATGTACATAGAGAGATTTGAAGGCGACTAGGATCAGGAAAATTGGACAATCACCTATGCAACAAATCGGGCAGGTGGGTTGGGAAATCCTCGTCAGGACGCTCTACATTAAACACAACTACCCGCAAAGGGGAAACTGGTCAACCACCTGCGTAGACACGTCTGGCAGGTGGCTTAGGAAATCTTGGTCGGACAACTATCTACTAAGCACATGTACATGCAAACATCTAAAAGTAACTAGAGAAGAAAGGGGAAACTGGTCAACCACCTGTGTAGACATGTCAGGCATGTAGCTGAGGAAATCTTGGTAGGAGAACTATCAACTAAGCACATGTACATGCAAACATCTAAAGCCAACTAGGAAAAGAGACACTGGCCAACCACCCTGTTCAAACAAATCAGGTAGGTGGATAGACAAGTCTTGGCTGGACACTTGTGTAAATCAAAGGTACGTGGAAACATTTGAAGGCAACTAGGAATAGGAAAACTAGCCAACCACCTGTGTAGACAAATCGGCAGGTGGATAGACAAGTCTTGGGTGGACACCTGTATACAAACAAATGTACATGGAAAGATTTGAAGACAACTAGGAACAGGAAGATTTGATAACCACCTGTGTAGACAAATCGGGGCAGGTGGGTAGGGAAATCATCCTCAGAAAGCTCTACATTAAACACAACTACCTGCAAACCCCTGAAAGTAACTGGCGCGAACAGGGAAAACTGGTCAACCACCTGTGTAGACACGTCGGGCAGGTGCTGGAGGAAATCTTAGTCTGGACAACTATCTACTAAGCACATGTACATGCAAACATCTAAAAGCAACTGGAGAAGAAAGGGGAAAGCTGGCCAACCACCTGTGCGTAGACATGTCGCGCAGGTGGCTGAGGAAATCTTCGTTGGAGAACTATCCACTAAGCACATGTACATGCAAACATCTAAAGGCAACTAGGAAAATGGAAACTGGCTAACCACCTATCCAGACATATCGGGCAAGCGGATAGACAAGTCTTGGGTGGACACCTATACAAAACACAAGTACATGGAAAGATTTGAAGGCAACTAGGAATAGGAAAACTGGCCAACCACCCCTGCGGGTAAATCGGGTAGGTGGACAAACAAGTCTTGGCTGGACACCTGTATACATACAAATGTACATGGAAAGATTTGAAGGCAACTAGGTTCAGGAAAACAACCTGTGTTGACAAATCGGGCAGGAGGGTAGGGAAATCCTCGTCAGACCGCTCTACCTTAAACACAACTACCTGCAAACCTCGTAAAGTAACTGGAGAAAGGGGAAACTGGTCAACCACCTGTGTAGACACATCAGGCAAATGGCTGAGGAAATTTTGGTCGGACAACTATCTTCTAAGCACATGAACATGCAACCATATAAAGCCAACTAGGAAAAGAGAAACTGACCAACCACCTGTAGCAAATCGGGCAGGTGGATAGACAAGTCCTGGGCGGACACCTGTATAAAACACAGGTACATAGAAAGATTTCAAGGCAACTAAAAACAGGAAAACTGGCCCCACCAACCGCTGAGACAAATCGGGCAAATGGAGAGACAAGTCTTGGCTGGACACCTGTATACAAACAAATGTACATGGAAAGATTTGAAGGCAACTAGGAACAGGAAAATTGGACAAACACCTGTGTACACAAATCGGGCAGGTGGATAGACAAGTCTTTCCTGGACACCTGTATACAAACAAATGTCCACGGAAAGATTTGAAGCCAACTAGGAGCAAGAAAACTAGCCAACCACCTGTGCAAACCAATCAGGCAGGTGGATAGACAAGTCTTGGCTGGACACCTGTAAAACACAGGTAGATGGAAAGATTTGAAGGCAACTAGGAACAGAAAAACTGGCCAACCACCCTGCAGACAAATCGGCAGGTGAAAAGACATGTACATGGAAAGATTTGAAGGCAACTAGGAACAAGAAAACTGGCCAACCAACTTGGAAGACAAGTTCGGGCAGGTAGTTAGACAAGTCTTGGTTGGACATCTGTATACAAACAAATGTACATGGAAAGATTTGAAGCCAACTAGGAGCTGAAAAATTTGAAAACCACCTGTGTAGACAAATCGGGCAGGTGGGTAAGGAAATCCTCGTCAGATAGGTCTACATTAAACACAATTACCTACAAACCTCGGAAAGTAACTGGGGAAAGGGGAAACTGGTCAACCACCTGTGTAGACACGTCGGGGCAGGTGCCTGAGGAAATCTTGGCTGGACAACTATCTATTTAGCACATGTACATGCAAATATCAAAAAGCAACTAGAGAAGAAAGGGGAAGCTGGCCAACCACCTGTGTAGACATGTCAAGCAGGTGGCTGAGGAAATCTTGGTTCGAGAACTATCTATCAAGCACATGTACATGCAAACATCTAAAGGCAACTAGGAAAAGAGAAAACTGACCAACCCAACTGTTAAGACAAATCGGGCAGGTGGATAGACAAGTCTTGGGCGGACACCTGTATAAAACACAGGTACATACAAAGATTTGAAGGCAACTAGGAATAGGAAAACTGGCCCACCACCTATCCAACAAATTGGGCAGGTGGATAGACAAGTCTTGGGCGGACACCTGTATAAAACAGAGGTACATGGAAATATTTGAAGGCAGCTAGGAATAGGAAAACTGGTGCACCACATGTGCAGACAAATCGGGCAAGTGGATAGACAAGTCTTGGCTGGACACCTGTATACAAATATATGTCCATGGAAAGATTTGAAGGTCACTAGGAACAGGAAAACTGGGCAACCACCTGTCCAACAAATCGGGCAAGTGGATAGACAAGTCTTGGCTGGACACTTGTATACAAATATATGTCCATGGAAAGATTTGAAGGCCACTAGGAACAGGAAAACTGGGCAACCACCTTGCCAACAAATCGGGCAGGTGGATAGACAAGTCTTGGCTAGACACTTGTATACAAACAAATGTACATGGAAAGATTTGAAGGCAACTAGGAACAGGAAAATTGGACAACCACCTGTGTAGACAAATCGGGTATGTGGATAGACAAGTCTTGGCTGGACACCTGTATACAAAAAAATGTCCACGGAAAGATTTGAAGCCAACTAGGAGCAAGAAAACTGGCCAACCACCTGTGCAAACAAATCGGGCTGGTGGCTAGACAAGTCCTGGCTGGACACCTGTGTAAAACACAGGTAGATGGAAAGATTTGAAGACAACTAGGAACAGGAAAACTGGCCAACCACCTTGAGACAAATCGGGCAGGTGGATAGATAAGTCTTGGCTGGACACCTGTATACAAACATATGTACATGGAAAGATTTGAAGGCCACAAGGAACAGAAAAACTGGCCAACCACCTGTCCAGACAAATTGGGGCAGGTAGATAGACAAGTCTTGGCTGGACACTTGTATACAAACAAATGTACATGGAAAGATTTGAAGGCAACTACGAACAGGAAAACTGGCCAACCACCTGTAGACAAATCGAGTAGGTGGGTAGACAAGTCTTGGGGGACACCTGTATAAAACATAGGTACATGGAAAGATTTGAAGAACACTAGGAACAGGAAAACTGGCCAACCACCTTGAGACAAATTGGGCAGGTGGATAGACAAGTCTTGGGCGGACACCTGTATAAAACACAGATACATGGAAAGATTTGAAGGCAGCTAGGAATAGGAAAACTAGTGCACCACCTGTGAACAAATTCGGGCAGGTGGATAGACAAGTCTTGGCTAGACACCTGGATACAAACACATGTACATGGAAAGATATGAAGGCAACTAGGAACAGGAAAACTGGCCCACCACCTTTGCAACAAATCAGGCAGGTGGATAGACAAGTCTTGGCTTGACACCTGTATACAAACATATGTACATGGAAAGATTTGAAGGCCACTAGGAACAGGAAAACTGGCCAACCACCTGTCAACAAATCGGGCAGGTGGATAGACAAGTCTTGGCTGGACACTTGTATACAAACAAATGTACATGGAAAGATTTGAAGGCAACTACGAACAGGAAAACTGGCCAACCACCTCCAACAAAATCGAGAAGGTGGGTAGACAAGTCTTGGGGGACACCTGTATAAAACATAGGTACATGGAAAGATTTGAAGGACACTAGGAACAGGAGAACTGGCCAACCACCTGTGCAACAAATCGGGCAGGTGGATAGACAAGTCTTCGGCGAACACCTGTATAAAACACAAGTACATGGAAAAATTTGAAGGCAGCTAGGAATAGGAAAACTGGTGCACCACCCTGTAGACAAATCGGGCAGGTGGATAGACAAGTCTTGGCTGGACACATGTATACAAACACATGTACATGGAAAGATTTAAAGGCAACTAGGAACAGGAAAACTGGCCAACCACCTATACAGACAAATTGGGGCAGGTGGATAGATAAGTCTTGGCTGAACACTTGTATACAAACAAATGTACATGGAAAGATTTGAAGGCCACTAGGAACAGAAAAACTGGTCAACCACCTTCCAACAAATCGGGCAGGTGGATAGATAAGTCTTGGCTGAACACTTGTATACAAACAAATGTACATGGAAAGATTTGAAAGCAACCAGGAACAGGAAAATTGGACAACCACTTGTGTAGACAAATCGGGCAGGTGGGTAGGGAAATCCTCGTCAGGACAGTTGTACATTAAACACAACTACCTGTCCAGACACGTCGGGGCAGTTGGGTGAGGAAATCTTGCTCGGACAACTATCTACTAAGCACATGTACATGCAAACATCTAAAAGCAACTGGAGCAGAGAAAGGGGAAACGGGTCAACCACCTGTGTAGACATGTCGGGCAAGTGGCTAAGGAAATCTTGGTCTAGAGACCTATATACCAAGTACATGTACATGCAAACATCTAAAGCCAACAAGGAAAAGGGAAACTGGCCAACCACCTGTCAGACAAATCGGGCCGGTGTGTAGGGACATCCTCGGTAGACAGCTCTACCTTAAACAAAACTACCTACAAACCTCGGAAAGTAACTAGGGAAAGGGGAAACTGGTTAACCACCTGTGTAGACACGTCGGGCCGGTGCCCGAGGAAATCTTGGCTGGACAACTATCTATTTAGCACATGTACATGCAAACATCAAAAAGCAACTAGAGAAAAAAGGGGAAACTGCCAACCACCCGTGTAGACATGTCGGGTAGGTGGCTGGGGAAATCTTGGTTCGGAGAATTATCTACTAAGCACATGTATATGCAAACATCTAAAGGCAAATAGAAAAAGGGAAACTAGCCAACCATCTCTCCAACAAATCGGGCAGGTGGATAGACAAGTCTTGGGTGGACACCTGTATAAAACACAGGTACATGGAAAGATTTGAAAGCAACTAGGAACAGGAAAACTGGCCAACCACCTGTGCAAACGAATTGGCGCAGGTGGATAGACAAGTCTTTGTTGGACACCTATATTCAAACACATGTACATAGAATGATTTCAAGGAAACTAGGAACAAGAAAATTGGTCAACCACTTGTGCACACAAATCAGGCAGGTGGATAGACAAGTCTTGGGTGAACACCTGTATACAAACAAATGTACATTGAAAGATTTGAAGGCAACTAGGAATAGGAAAATTGGACAACCACTTGTGTAGACAAATCGGGCAAGTGGGTCGAGAAATCCTCGTCAGACAACTCTACATTAAACACAACTACCTGCAAACCTCGGAAAGTAACTGGAGAAAGGGGAAACTGGTCAACCACATGTGTAGACACGTCGGGCAGGTGGCTAAGGAAATCTTGGTCGAACAACTATCTACTAAGCACATGTACATGGAAACATCTAAAAGCAACTGGAGAAGAAAGGAAAAACTGGCCAACCACCTGTGTAGACATGTCGGGCAGGTGGCTAAGGAAATCTTAGTCGGAGAACTATCTACTAAGCACATGTACATGCAAACATCTAAAGCCAACTAGGAAAAGGTAAACTAGCCAACCACCTATGCAAACAAATCAGGCAGGTGGATAGACAAGTCTTGGATGGACACCTGTATACAAACACAGGTACATGGAAAGATTTGAAGGCAACTAGGAATAGGAAAAACTGGCCAACCACCTATGCAGACAAATCGGGCAGGTGGATAGACTAGTCTTGGCTGAACACCTGTATACAAACACATGTACATGGAAAGATTTGAAGGCAACTAGGAACAGGAAAATTGGACAACTACCTGTGTTGACAAATCGATTAGGTGGGTAGGGTAATCCTCGTCAGACAGCTCTACATTAAACACAACCACCTATGTAGACAAATCGGTAAGCTAGCTAACGACATGTGCACACAAATCAGGGCAGGTGGCAGGGGAAATCCTGGTCTAACACCTGTATACATAACACAATTACATACAAAGATCTAAAAGCAATTGGTGAAGGGGGAACTAGCTAACCATTTGTGTAGAGAAATAGAGCAAGTGGGTAGAGAAATCCTGACCGGACACTTGTATACTAAACAAAAGTACATGCAAACATTTTAAGGCAACTAAGGAAAGGGGAAATTAGACAACCACCTTGTTCACAAATCGGGCATGTGGTTGTCGAAATCCTAGTCAGAGACCTGTATACTAAACACAACTACAAGCATTCATCTAAAGACTAATTGATAAGAGCACATCCTAAAACGTCTTACGAAGGGCGCACATAACGTACAAGTCTACAAAATCACTAATACCAATTGAGCAGGACCCGCCCCGAATCCCCCCTTGGAATCCATGACGAACCTGGTGCATGTCCGAACACTTGGCAGGTCTTGTGCCCAAATTACTAAAACATCATTCCTCTCATTCTAAAACAACCGTTTGGGTTTGACTTCTCCAGGAAAATCAGTTGATTCACCCTTGAAATTGGCTCTAAACCCAAAATTTACCACCTACAAAAAAAACACAATTAAATCTCCCAACCATTCAACATGTACAATCGATAAACCACACCAATGAAGAAAAGTTTCAAAGGACCTCGGGCCCTTTTACACGACATAATCACTCATCAAACATATTCGAGTCTAAAACCCGCAGAACAACATAGATAAGTTATCAAGATCCTTTCTGACAAATTAAACATACTACTAAAAGCCTAACCTAGTGGCTGCACCTAGATCGACCATAGGTTGCCTACGTACCCTTTCCATGGGATCAAGCCACATGTAGTTCTTAAAAAAAGCTTGAGCACAAGAAAACCAAACCAATCCTCTAATAAATCGATAAGCTGACAACTAGTTCAAACATTCTTAAGCACTAGAAAACATTCACCTCGAAATAAATTAAATAGAACTATCGCAAAACTGAATAGGTAGAACACGAGCTCAAACTAAAACAACAATATTCTTAAAAACAAAATTCATACCTACATAACACCCAAAACCTTACTTAAATAAGGCATGAATTGAATAATAATCAAATAAAACTTTGGAGGCATTTCAAATCGTAAATCAAAACATCATACTCAAATCACAAAGCCTTAAGCGTCTCAAAACAATTCTCACTAAAACAAGAATACAAAATATAGATATAAAAACAAACAACCCATTAAATAAGTCCAAAGAGTTTGGCTACGAACCGATGGCCGATCATCGTCCGATTTGCACGATTTTAAACGATCAACAACCCTAACCCTAGAATGGTCGATCCGAAAGATTCAAACCTCCAGTTCTAGATTTGTAAGTTCCTACACACTCCAAACGATACAGGGAACCAAATATCAAAAGCTGGGACCGATTCAACCGTCAGATCCGTCCAGATCAATCAATGTCTAATAGACGATACAGGGAATTCTTGCTCAGACTTCTTCATAAATTAAACAAAAATACAAAAGAACAAAGAACCAACCTGCAAATTATATGCAATAAACCATGAGAGATGGAGTATCCCATCTTCCAGCCCCGTCATATAAAGACCTTCTCTTATCTTCTGTTCCTGAAACATTATGAATAAAAAACAAGTTGCAGTCAGGAACATAAAGGATGACAAACAAATTACTCTCGTCCATAACATTAACCAAGAAAAAAAAAACATAAAGAAATAAACAGAAACCATGAGGTGAATAAGGTAAATCTTGAGCTTTATTTCAAGTAAAATATAATAACAGGTAGCAAACCTTCTCAAACACAGAATAGCTGATCAACCGAGAAATTGGGTAGAGAAATCCCAAAAGATACCTGCTCATCGACGTTCCAGAACAACCAAACAGAAAATGTCAATATATTAATGCTAAGAAATATTGATTGTGATCTGAAGATTACAACATGAACAATACAGAAATCGAAAAGCAAAAGAAATAAACAGAAATAAAAAATTCAAGAGATACATACAATACACCCATGACACTTTTTATGATGGACTGGAACTCATCATCAGTGTATTCACGAGTTGGAAATGGGACTATTCGCATGTTTGACGGACCATAACTCGTCCATGGCACTTTAAGAGAGGAAGGTTCGCAAAGGGGCAAAGATGAAGGAAGTTCTATATTTTTCGTGTCAGATTGTTGGAACGCAAAAATTATAAAGGAATCCAGAACTTGCTGGAGCTGCAATAGCATAAAGGCATAAGAAGAATGGACACACATTTTCACAAATATACATGCAGTTTCACCCACAATTTTACTGAAGATAAGGGGCTTATCAAGGCAGAATCAGAAAATATTTTGTGAAACAAAAAAAAATTGTGACAATATTTAACAAGGATGAAAGTTAGAAGTTGCACTATTGTTTAATAACAATCATTAAACTTATTAAAGGTCAATACATCAAGTTTCAGAATCATTGAAGATTGGTCTATAAGTGGATACGTATTAACATTTGAATCATTCACCATTACAACAAATTTATGAGTCACACTATGAAACACTGAGAGAGTGTCTGAGAATGGACAAGCAACAACAATATCAGACGCCAGTATTGGTATAAATAAACCCTATCCGACCAACATGAGTAAGCCCTATGTTTGGGAAAAAAAAAATCATACTTGGCACCAAACTTTATGACACAAACTACACTTGGCTCAAAATTATGATTCTTTTGGAACAACATATAGAAAGACTGCAACATATAGAAAGACTCTAAAAAATATACCACATACTAACAATTTATGTGTTACTAGAGACAGCATGTGATATTATTTCTATTGTGGGATTTACGTACCAAAATTTAAAAAATCAATATTCTGTAAGGGATATTTTTTTTTCCCACCGGCATATAGATGAATGAGTTAAGGAAGAAGCCAGGAAAAAAGACTGTCCATGTTAAAAATTAATTATTAAATTACTTTTAACTAGACCCTGAATTATTATTATTTCTATTGTGGGATTTACACTAATCAGTTGGATTTTCACCTTAACATTCAGATTCAGAAAAGCATCACCAATGATCTACTTAAACGAATGTTAAAAAATAATTATTAAATTACTTTTAACTAGACCCTGAATTGCATAAAAAGAACTAATAATCCAAACCCAACTTTTTGTATAGACAAATTTTGGGAACACAACGGGAGAACAGAAAGCTTTTTAGAAAATATAAATATAATTATGACAAAGCTCCATACATCAACTAAAGTAACAAATGAAAGTAAGATATCAAAAATCAATAAGTGGCGAAGGTACGAAGCAACCATACAGTTAAGAAACCGCTGAAGCTGTATTGCATTGTTGGTACTGTATTTACGCCCAGTTCCAAATCATTAAGTTAGGGACCATTTGTGTCCATGATGGATTTAACGTCAGGAAATCCTGAGAAAGCCCATGCGTGATTGAAACGTATGCTATAATCAAAAAAATGGGGACCTTGGTCATGAAAGACTACTGCTCCTTTGATTTTTGGATTCCAGCAATTCCTAAACAAATAGTTCAGTTTATTCAGTGACACAGCTAAATTTAATAATGTGACATCTCATAGAATCAAACAGACTTGCGTTGTTCAAAAAATAGCCATCCAGTGATCACACAATGGCCATCACATAAGAAATACAGTATAGTACAGATAACTACTTTAAAAAAAAAATTAAATAATTATAAAATATAAAATAAAAACAAAAGCAAAACACATTTTAATTTGTAAAGTAATTAGAGTGTGCAGATATTAGAACATACCATAACCAATGTAATATCTCCAGCACAGTTATCCACATTATGATAAACATTTAACTTTTTTTTTCAAAAATCATGCATGCATGATTAGACCTCACTTTAAAAACTATAATGTCAGGAAGCCAAAGCCACATTTAAAAAGATGAAAACTATAATGCACTGAATCAATGCTTCACGCGAATCAAGCATACATGAATAGCAACAGTCATGTAGTCCAAGAGATCACTAATCTGCAAAATATTAGGCAGGAAACGTTTGACCAGTACTAGAAAACCATCAAAAGAAACAATTTTGGTAATTTGCATTTCTCCACTAGTCTTTCATACTTCTCCAATCCCAACTATAATCGAAATTCATTTCAAGGAAATTTCCCTCAGATCCATACTGTGACACAAAAGTACAACTTACATTATTTGATTGCAGGTACCATAGAGATCTGAGCCTATATAGGTTTCCAGCCCCTGTTCATCTTTGTAAACTCTAGACACATTCTGTAAGTATGAAATGGACTTTATTTAGCTTGAGCCATGAAAACCCTTGTGAAGGAAATGAAAAGACACATTGTGAAACCCGTTATTTCATTTTCTAATTTATACAAGCAAATTCCAACTAACAAAGCCATGCTTGAATGTGACGAAGAGAACCATATGGGAATACAAAGCTCAGAACTTTGCAACTAATACGTACAGTTAAAAGGAAGTGGCAGAAAATAAGATTTTTCTAATAAATAAAAAGCAACACATTCCATGCCTAATAATTAATGGCCATTGGGTCAATCATCTGAAACTACTAATAAGAACATATACTACACTTGTTCTTAACCAAAAGGCCGAGAAAGTGCGAGAAAGCCAAGAACTTAACCCTAAATTTTTTTTTTATTAGGAAAAAGACAACAACAAAAAAAACAGAGCCTAATTGACCATGTCTCGCCCACAATAGTGCACTAATGAATTATGTTTGCCCCAAAATCATGATCTAAAGATGAAGCCTCCCCATGCAAATGGACACCATTTAAGAAAATCAAAGCAGGATGGTAACGTTAACAAAACATCTTCTTTTTCAATAGTTTGCTAGAATGAAGACAATACACTCTTGATGTCTAATTGAGGGTAACTGGAGTCCCACACCAATATCATCCATTCTATGTAGGGTGGTTAACAAATCTCATATGTGACAAAGACTTCAATGCTTTTAAAAATAAATTTCAAAATAGAGAAGAGGTGTCAAAGCTCAGATGTGCTAAAGAAAAAGAATGTGCCTAGCATGTGCATGAACACACAACTACATACCAAAAGTAACAAAATCAGGCAATAGATAAGAATGGGCACCTTCAAGAGGGGAAATTTAACCGATATTATGTTAATCATTGACCTTGTTTCTTCGGTGTCTGGTGCAAAAGCCAGAAACTCTTCCTTATTCAACAGTAATTCCAAAAGTTGTTCAAAGTTCGGTGATATTCCTTTGCCCACTTCCACAAACGTCCCTTTCCGGATATACCTGGTCAAGTCTCGTTAAACTTAGAACCAATAATTCTCACAAAATGAGAAATTCCACACATAAAAACCTTGCCCAAATCCATGTAGGGTTTTAATTTCATTTGTTTCCTTATTTCCTTCAAATTTATTAAGTATTGGGAGAATATTGCCCAAAGTGAAACATTCTTAAAATATATAGTACCAAATCAAGTAAAAACCACACACACACACCCTGCCATGCACACACGCACACTATATTACAAACATAAATGAAACACAAAAATTAGCCAGACTTTGTCGCCACTTACGGCTGCGATGGGTGAATCTGAGTATCAACACGCATCCTTATAGCTATTAACAACAACATTACTACTGTGGGGAGTAATATCTGCAAGAAAATCATAAAGAAGTTTCAGATTGGTTTCATCAACTTTTCTCTTCACAAAAGTGAAGAAAAAATAAATAAATAAGAAAATTATTTTAATTTGAAACAATTATGAATAACACCTAACGAGAAACTGCCACTTAAAAACCAAAATCCAAAAGGAAGACAATAAGTTTTCATTGTTTACTTTTACAATTAAAATGAAGGCACAAACAAACAACTACAACGACAACGAAGCAACTTGCTACAAGAACAAAAACAACGACAACAACTACAAGTCGACAACAACAGCCACAGCAGCAGCACCAGAGCTTGATCCCAACTTTTCGTTAAAGTCACATGCTATCATAACAATCCTAATTACCTATACCCTTGAGAGGATCAAACTCAAAATCCGGCGCCGGCGAAACTCAAAATCCCCGGTCGCCACCTCTGTCAAAATGTTAAGTGCGATGAGAGGATCAAACTTTATACCTGGGCCGACGGTCGATGGTGGCCGGATTTTCCCAAATCTCGCCGGAAAAGCTTCGGTGGCTGTGAAAAATCTCCAGCTTCGATTCTCCGTCACCGGTGGACCAATGAGGGGGCTCTTTGGTGGATTAGCTTCCTTCGAGGGCGGGGATCAAAACCAAATAGGTGGCGACGACAACCGCCACCGAAAATAGCTCGAAATCGGCGGCTATTTCTGGGATTTCTTTCGAAGGAGCCACCGTATTCCACTGCGGTAGGATGGGCTTAATTTTGATGGAATAGGTAGAGGAAAAGCAGGGGAACATTTTGGGACAAAAACGGCGGCCATTGGTGCCCGGACGGGGGAGTAACGCCGGCGAGAAATCGACGGCTACTGCAGCGTTGAGGGAAAATCAGAGCGAGAGAGATAGAAAGGTGGGGCCTGGGGTGCTGGGATTGTGACGTCTACGAGTGTGACGTCTAGGAGTGACTTTTTTTTTTTTTTGGTCTGACGTCTAGGAGTGACGTTTAAACCAAAATTTTCGTTTTTGGTTGGAACTTGGAAATTAAACCAAATTTTTCTAAAATGTCGAAATTGCCATTGAACTTCTTTAAATCACAACTCTTTCATTATAACTTAGATTTTTTGCATTACCCCCTAAATGAGTTGCATATTGTTCATTTAGCCCTTTAACAATTTTTTCAGTAAATTAAAGACTCAAACTTTTTTAAAATAACCAATTGAGGACCTACCGTCAATTTAGCCCCACACACACATCAACCATGTTGCTCCCAACTCATTAGACCACAGAAGATGTCTCGGAGATTAGATATGGAAACCATCGAGATCGGTGAGACGTGATGTTTCCTCTAGTTCTTAGACCGTGGTAGAGAGATCGCTTTGTTTCAAACGTTTTGGTTTTGGTTTTGTTTGCAGATCTTCGCCATCCAGCCCACGGATTTCGACGAAATTACCTCCAAAATCTTCCTCTCCTCCTCCTCTACCTAGCCCACTAGATTTCTCCAATCGATTTTGCATGGTTTAGCGACTGGAATGAGGAGAACTTTTGGAATTTTTCCAACGCGGGCCACGGCGTTTTCGGCAACCAAATCCGTCGAGTGAGGTATGTTTTTTCATCCTCTCAACGTTCTCTAGCTGTTTTGATAGTTGGTTTGGATCGATTTGAAGTCGTGAGTGTTCGATTAGAAACCTAGGTTTTGTCCGAACTTTGGCAGCGTTTTCCAGCCACTTCCCGGCCAATTTGGAGGTCAGCCCAGTTGTATAAATTGCTACCCTAGTTGTCCTGGTCACATAGGTGTATGTATTGTTTGGTAATTTGAGAAATTTCTGTCACCACGAATTTACTCAGCCACCCCGCCCTACAAGGGCGTGTGGCGTCACTTGGGCCACTCTGGGTGGGTTGTTGTATCCTAAAATAATCTCTATGTCGTCCTAGAGCACGACGGTATGCTCGAATTCGAATTCGGTTATCGTATGACAATTATGGGGGCTTTTTCGTTCCGACGCTCCAGATGGGCCTAGGCTCCTGTAAAGAGAAAATGGTTGGAATTGTCCCTATGTCCAAGAGTTCAAGAATCAGACCCCAAGAGTGCTTCGAAAGGTTCGTGGAGCCTTATGAAACACCTTGGCTTCCTTCACCAACAAAACCAACAGTTGCTTAGGATAAATATTTAGGCTTGGCATGAGAAGCTTGTGGCATGAAAGCTGAGCATTTGTGAGTTTAGCATGAGAGAGAGAGAGAGAGAGCAGGCAGGGCAGCAGCAGCAGCAGCAGACAAAGAGAGAGAGAGAGAGAGAGAAAGAGATGAGGAAGAGGAATGGGTGGCTTGAGCAAGTTTCCAGGCGCTTGACGAAAGCTTCGTCATGCTTTGTAATGGCTTGACAGAAGAGAAAAATGGAAGCAATGGAAGAACATGGCTTGAAATCGAAGGGTTCCAAGAGGTGAGAGGTGATGCTTGCTCTCTCTGGATGTGTTAATGGGAAAGAGAGGAATAAGATGGAAGCATGGGTGGCTTTAGCAAATTTCTAGCAACTTGACGAAAGCTTCATCAGGCTCCTGGGTGGCTTGACAGAAGAGAAAAAATGGAAGCAATGGAAGAATATGGCTTGAAATCGAAGGGTTCCAAGAGATGAGAGGTGATGCATGCTCTCTTTGGATAGGGTTGCTTGCCTTTGATGAGTTGTTTTGCTAGGTAGAAGGTGCCTCCATTTATAGGCGCTGGAAGCTTCTTCTTCGGGTTATGTAAATCGGTGACAGTTTCGATCGTGCGATCGAGAGCAATCCAAAAGCTTGATTGAGACCAAACTTGCAGAGTGTGCTTAGTAGACTTTGTTGAACCCGTAGGAACTTTCGAATCGGAAATCGAGGTCGTGGGCCCCATGGGCCCGGTTGACCATTATGGGAAGTTTGACCCCTCCTTTAACCGTGAGTCTTCCGATGTAGTTTCACCCTTTGAAAGTACTAGAATGACCTTTTAAACGAGTCTTGATTGATTTGTTGTGAAAATGAGTCTTGGGACTTTACTGGATTATTAAGAAGTTAATGGACATTATTTTAAATGAGCATTACTTTTCCAGGATGGACTTGCATACATAATTGAGATGTGATATATGTTTTGGCTATGATTTTATTGGAATGTGATGGTTTTTGCAGGGATAATTATTATTATTATGTTTATTATTAAAATATATGGATTGGGTGATATGTGGTTTAATTATGAAAGTGTTTTATGGATTGTCTTGCATATTTATATACTTTGAATTATTTTGATTATTGAGACTATGAATATTTTGGGTCTTTTTGGAATTTATGCTTGTGAGAGTTTATTTTCTCTACTATGAATAAATATTTGGGGAAAATTGAATTAAGGGAGGGTATATTATGTTTATATTATATATATGGGTTGTGATTCTCACCATCATGCGTACCTTCCCTGGTTACTATACCCACACGTGGTGTTGGATACTAATTACTGGTTACTTTACCACACATGGCGTTGGATTTTCTGCGTGTGGTAAAGAACCCGGACACATTTGATATTGGTTACTTTACCCACACGTGGCGTTGGATTTTTCGGCATGTGGGCTCACTTGGTTGTTAGTACTTTATCATACGTGGCGTTGGATTTTCCGGCTTGTGGTAAAGAAGTCTACGCGCTTAGGACATGGTTTGGTTTGGCTTTGCCGCACGTGGCGTTAGATTTTCCAACGTGTGGTAAAGCAGTATGCGCGGGTAGGACATGGTTTTGTTTGGCTTGGCCACACGCGACGTTGGAGAAGGAGTTGCTAAGTTATTTTTCCAACATGTTTGGAAGCATTATTTCTAACAAAGAAAGTCGATTCTTAGGCCATTTCTGGAGATCGTTATGGGGAATGATGGATACCAGATTGAAAATAAGCACTGCATTTCATCCACAAAAAGATGGGCAACGGAGGTCATAAATCAGACTATGGTGCACTTGTTGAGGGGTTACAATTCCAAGCATTCGAAGACTTGGGATGAAAGTCTCCCTTACTTACAATTTGCTTTTAACCGAGCAATTCATGGCTCCACACTCAAATCTCCATCTAAGGTTTGTTTGGGTTATTTACCCTAGAGTCCTTTTAATTTAGCATTCACTTTGAGTGACCAGCCATTAAGAGGCAAACAAGAAGAACATGTTAGAGCACAGAAATTTCTCGAACAAGTCAGAAAGATTCATATTGAAGTGGAGGCACAATTGCCACGTTGTCAGGAACGATATAAAGCTCGCCATGACAAGCATCGTGTGGTATGTAACTTTAAAGAAGATGACCTTGTATGGTTACACCTTGGAAAGGAGTAGCTAATAGGTGAAGGCAAGAAACTAAAGCCTACTCGTTATGCATCGTTCAAGATCATCAAACAAATGGGTGATAATGCTTTTCAACTTGAATTACCACTGTATATGCATATGTACTAGGTCATCAATGCCGAGAATCTTAAGCTTTTTTAGCCATCTCTACTTGATGATGATCCCGACGAAGACACTTGCCTTCCATTAGTTGATGACTTAAATATTGAACGAGAAGACCCTTTGCATGAGGATTGTATCTTAGAGCAAAAGGTTCGTGAAACCCATCATGGAAAATATGAATATTTTCGCGTTGGCTAAAAAGGTCAACTTCCTAGCAAGTCGAAGTGGTATATTCGAGACAAGGCAATAACAAAGTTTCCTCATCTCACAGTATAGCTTGACCATGAGCTCAAGCATTTTAAATGGGGGAGCCATGATCCAGGAGGATCTTGCAAACAAAATAATTAAATAATCATATACTATTATATCATTATTTAATTATTTTAAAACCATAAATAATATGTGGTTTAAAACCATTGGTTTTACACCACCACCTTTGTATGCCTTATGTACATAAATGTTATTTTCAATTTGCTAGTTTAGGACGATGAACTTCTATATAAACCCCATTTGATGAATGAGATCGACAAGAAGAACGCAAAGCAGCTCCTAAGCTTCTTCTTTTTGTTTCTCTGATTCTTCTAAAATTTATTTCGTTCTCTTATTCCTATAAACTAGGAATTCATAGTTCTATCGATTAGAAGTTTTGGATCATAAAGGTTAGAGGCCTATTGGGCATATAAGATGAGTTGTAGATGACAACTTAAATGAAGAAGCCCAAGAGACCCAATAAATAAGCCAAAACTGGCCATAAGGGAAGTGGAATAGGTTTGACTCATTTGATGACTAACATGGGTCATGGTGACCCATCTTAAAATGCTTAGCCTATATACATAGCTAAGCCCTGAGTCAACTTAAGTTTTGAGTTTTGGGGATTGAGTTAGGCTAGTGAGGCACTTTGATTCTCCCCTCTACCATGGCCGACCACCTAGGGAGTGTGATGCTAGCACCTACACCTCCCTAGGTTCTCATCTCCTTCTTCATGCTTTTTCTTTGGTGTGTATGAAATTAGAGATCATGCATTTGTGTGGTTTTCTCTTGGAGAATCTTTTAGTGAAGGCCCTTCATGGGTGATCAAACCTTGAGGTTTGTTCAAGGTAGTGCTTCAAAGATATAAAGGAACTTCTTCTCCCTCATGTAGTGATTAAAAGAGTCTAGATGCTTCAATCATTTAGGCTTAAAGATATGGGAAAATGATTTGTTTTGAACTCATGTTTTAATCTTTAAGCTTTTGTTGCCATAATGTTCATTAAGGTTTCATGAATGTTCAAATTATCTTTAAAAAATACAAGGTTTCCTTCTAGTTGTCTTTGAATTTCTTTGAATTCAAACTACAGGGACAAAATTGATCAAACTCAAACTGTAACAACCCGATCTTAAATCAATTTTTAGTTATTAATTTATTCAAGTAAAAGACAATTTTACCCCGGAAATATTTAAATGATTTAAGAGTTAACTTTTTATCCGGGGAAGATTAAATAATTAAAATAAGAGGAAATACATTTAAATGAAAAAATAAATTGAAATAAACAATGAAATAAAATGATTTGATTTAATTAAGGTTTTGAAAATTAAAATATTATTTAATATTAAAAAGGGGCAAAAGGTCATTTTTAGTTCGGGAAGGAATTTGGGAATTCCAATTGTACCGTTACGTAGAGCACGTCGAAACGAGTTTGTAGACTTGTAGTGGGCTCAAATTCGAGTTGTATTGAGGAAGATGTGATCAAGATATGTAAAGGGGCAAAATCGTAATTTTGAATAAATCAGATTTTTTAAAAACCCTCTTTCTCTCTCCCCGCGCTGAACCCCCATTCCCCTTCGACAGTTCCTCCAGCCGTACCCTTCCACCCTCGCAGCCGCCGTCACACAGCCCGCCGGCCACGAGGCTGGTCAGGACTGAACCACCATCCTCCCCTTGTTATTTCCCAACTGACTCCAGCCGTCGCCGACCACGGAACTCTCCAAAAACGCGAAAAACCACCCGGTTTCGCTCTAAATTTCAAGCCGTCAATCTCTTTCCTCCGGCCACCATTTTCGACAAGTGAGGTATGCTTTCTCACTTATTTTTTGTGCTCTAGCTCATGGTTGGGTAGAATTTGATCAATTTCTAGCCTAGGCGGTTCGATTTAGAACCCAAAATTTGGCCGGTTTTTGAATTAAAATTCCAGTCACTTTCGGCCATTTTTCGGGATAGGTCCAAGAACAAAGGTGGCTCCAATCGATGTTCTGAACCTAGGGTAGGAATCTTGGCCCTCAATTTTGAGGTTTTTTGGGCAGCCGCTATCGCTTAGGATACTCACGCGCTGTCGCGCGTATGGCGGTGCGTGGGCACTGTGGCAAAGGGGCATTGTTCCCAGATGTGATCTACTAGTTGTCACGAGTGCGTGGGTGTGTTCGGATTCCTGTTTGGATACCTTTTGAGCCTCGAACGGATTTCGCATATTGTGTGATTTCCGGGTTCGATATGTTTGGACTGTTGGATCGATTCCAATTTAATATATGTTGATCTAGGAATTCCTAGGATCATGTATGATTTCTCTCGGATCGTGAATTAGAGTCGTGGATATTCCGATTCAATATTTCAAAGTTAATTAAACAATAACAGTCCAATTGAGCGATCGTGATTAATCCGACCGTTTGATCTGACTAAACTTGCAGGATATGGTTATTAAAATGGGTAGAACCTATAGGAACTCTCGGATAGATAGTTTGAGGTCGTGGGCCCTGCGGGCCTGGTGGACCAAGATTGGGTAGTTTGACCCCTCGGTTGACCGTGGGTCTTCCGAGGTAGTTTCACCTTTCAAGAAGAATTAGAATGATCTTGTAAATGAGCCTCGACCGTTATTTAAATTATTTTAAGGTCTTTATGGAATTTATGCTTTTGTGAGTGAACTTTGTGTTGATAGTGCCTTGTTGTTACCGATTGAATTATTATGCATTAAATATGAATTGTTTGATTATGGATGGATGTTGAGGTTATTATAATATTTCCGGATATTTCCGGATGTTGTTTCTAATATTCGAAGATCGTGCGTTATTAGAGGCGATGGGATCTCTAGGAGTTATCGACTTATTTAGTTATTTAATTACCTATTATTAGTAAAATTATGATTATCATAAAAGTATTTGACTGATTGTTATGGGATGATTTAATGTTTATGAGTTATTATGTAATTGGATTTCGATGTGAATAATAATTTAATTAAATATCTGAGTACATGTTTGTATTTAATATTTATATATGTATATAAATCTATATGCTCAGTGGTTTAAAGAAGATGAATCATGGTCCTTGGTTTTTATCAGAATATGGTATATATATTTTAAGTGCAGTTGAGAATCAATTTATTGGAAAGTTGATATAAAGGTCGGAAAATAGATTTGTGGAATAAAGGGAAAGTTTGTGATAAGTTCAGATATGGTTTTCAAACCCACCAGGAGTACCCCCTAGTTGCTTTGAAACAGTTTGTCATTTATACATAATGCCCCACGAGTTTGGGGACGCTTGAACCGTGTGGTGCGAGGAATGCGGCTCAAGCTAACTAATGGTCTCCTGAGGTCTGTGAGGAATGCGGCTCGGGTTGACTTGGTGTCTCCAAGGCCTGTGAGGAATGCAGCTCGGTTAACTTTGTGTTTCCGAGGCCTACGAGGATGGAATTGACGGATATATGGAATTGATGGAATATTCGGAATTAACGTAATAATACCTGGAATTGACGGATCAGGATTGGGGGTACGCCTAGGTAGAGAAAATATAAGTTTTCAGATGTTTTTAAATTACAATTGATGATATTATGTTGGTATTTTATGGGCAAAGGTTTTAATATTTATTATCTTGACATTATAAGACAAAGAATGAACGGTTACAAGTTTTAAGGGTTTAATAAAGTTTATTATTATTTTCTTAAGTGATGAGGTTGTTTTACCAGTAAAAAAGAGGGATATATGTATATATATTCAGTTAAGCCGTTGATACATATATAATTATACTTCTTTTTATTTTTATTATTGTTATTGTTATTTTTACTTTTATTTCTATTTCTATTTCTACTATTATTATCTTATATATATTTATATATATAGTTTAAGCTGATAATATACAAATTGACTCATGAATTAGAGGGAGTTCAGTGTATGGCTTATTTATATTCAGGATATGACTGTTACGAGAGTATTGAGAAGTGCAAAGTATTGTTTTAGAGTTATGAATATGATGGGGTACATCATGCACATGAGAACTCGGTTTGATTGGCAAAACACATGGCAATATGATGACTGATTAAGATATTCAAATACTTTGTTAAAGAAAAAGAACTACGTGTGGCTTGATCCCTCAGGAGGGGTACATAGGCAACCTAATGTTACCAGGTGCAGCCACGAGTTAGAGTGTTTGAAATTGCTAATGTATTATTATTGATCTGAAAGTTGAGATGAAGATTAAATGCATGCCGGCAGTTGAGATATACATATATATATATATATATATATATATATATATATATATATATATATATATATATATATATATATTATCACACACAAACCCTTAATGATAAAAGTGGTAAGCTATATAAACCAAAAATGACTTTTTACCTATATATTAATCCAACACCAGACAAAAAGCCAAATGACACCACCACCTCCAAGAAAAGCAGAAGAGGAAGAAGAAGGGGTTAAAACCAAATTGTTGGAAGCTTTGTTCACCCCCAAATTTATAATACCCCTTTTTATAAAACCTGAATCATCAAGTCTGAGTCATCATCGAATCATTCAAATCCAAATTTATAGACCTCTTTTTTCTTAAGTTTTACTCTCAAGCTTTATTTTGTTGGTTTAATTGATCGATGCATGAGACTCAAGACTAAATCCACACCCATTACTATCTTATGGGTTCACCAAGATTACAAAAATTAATAATAATAACCTCGCGAGAAATTTTTTTTTCTAGGGAAAAAAAATTGCTATCATTCTCTCATCAAGCCATTTTCAATGCTAGAGGTCTCAAACCTAAAATTTCTCATTTAAAATATAAAGATTCATGTATTGCTCGGACTCAAACATTTTTTCCCCAATCTTGCCGGACTCAATTAATTATAAGAATTATTTAACTTTTTTTGTTACGATTAATTTTTCTTGAATTAATTTTGTTTATAACTTAGTGTTTTGTTTTTTCAGAACATTTTAACCTAAAAATATTGAAAGTTCACAAATATAATTTTATTTTCTGTCTTGTAGGCCACAATCTCACATGATCACTATTATTTTATGACTTTGTGTCTTCACTCCTTTTATCTTTTGTGAGTGGATATTTATTGACACTGTATCCTTAAAGTGAGAAATACGAATCATGTCGTCCATCTATAATTATAGCACCTAGACGAGTTATACCATGTGACTGTATCTCAATATCATACAATAATTTTGAATACAACATAATATTACATAAAATTGAAAATAAAAAAATACCTCTTCAAGTACTAGGGAAATGATATCAAGATTTTCTTTTTCTTTTTCTTTATTTTCTTCATGTGTGCTTTATAATGTGGATTCAACATCTTTACCTCATTTGTTTTGAGATGGTCGTTTTGCTTATAATCTTTAGAATAAGTTGGGAAATATATTGAATATTGTCTTGATTTAAATATTGTTAATAATAACATGTTTACTCATGAGAAATGAGTATTGCAATTTCAATACATTCTTCCACTGTGTTTGTAGACACATAGATGTTGGAATTATTCCAATTCCTAACTTGCTCAGCATTTACTAACACATAAGTAATAAAAAAATTATATGGGTTCCACAATAAAACACGTAAACCAATACTTTCAAAATTAGGAATTTGATCAACTAGAAGGAGTAGTTGATACAATTCAAAAAGGTTCCTTGATTCATGGCTTCCCCTATTCCCAATAAGTAAACATGTCATAATCATTGGATTCTTTTTTTTAATTTTTTTTTCTTGGTATTCTTTCCCAAAATTATATTTTTAGATTTTTTGTTTTCTTTTTTTATACAATTTTTTGAAAAATTGGGAAAGCTAGGATAGATTACCTTTCAATGATTGTCCACCTATGTTTTTGGTTAATTTAAGGGTCGCTCTCTCGCTAGTGAGGAGAGCTAAGGGAAAATATTTTTAATCTCCGTGTGGTGTTTCTTGTTGTCTTCTGACCCTCAGCATATTTCTCAATCTCTGTGTTGCCCAACAGACTATGTTTTCCCTTACCAGTGTCAGCCTGTGGCGGTGTGCTCTTTGAGGGGTTTTCTTCATTTGGGTTCTTGTTTTTGTTTGTTGTTTTGTTTCTCCCTCTGTTGTCTTGCCCCTTTGCAGATTTTCTCTTATGAGTTGGTGTGCTTCATTGGGTTCCTCTTTGATGTTGTCCCCGTGATTTTCTTGGTGTGCTATGTTGCGTCTCTTACCCTTGAAAATTAAGATATAAGGGACATTCGGTTACTTGGCAATCTTCTCCTTCTATTTTACTAGTCTCTTGAGCCAATTGGCCTTTTTATTTTTCTCTTTTTTATTTATATTAAATTTTTAAGAAAGACTTGTTATCTATCTATATATATAAAGCAAAAGGCAGAGAATGGTGAAACATTCAAAATACCAGAAAATGCTCTTGGTTAATGCAAACATTAAGAATTGAAATTATTAGTTAAATGAGAATAATATGGTAAATTCAGACTTTTTCATATTTAAAAAAATTAAAATTAAAAGCAAAATCAGATAATTGATCCTATTTTTATAGAAAATAACTACCCATTTTTTCTTTTCTTAATTAAAAGCAAAATCAGATAATTGATCATATATATATATATATACGTATGTATATGTATAGAAAGACCATCTCAGGCGTCTCCAGAGTCCTGAACATATATTTTCCATATGCAAATATCTTTCTTTTTTTAACATCAAGTAATCATAAAGATATTTAAAAATAAAAAAAATAAAAACTGAAAAATAAAACTAAAAAAAGAATGTGGGTGGAGTGGAGTGGGGAGTAAAAAGAGGAATGTGGATGGGGTGGGGGAGTAAATTCCTTCATATAATTACTTAGGTGGAATTTATTTTTTATTTATAATTTAGCAAATTAGTGTTTTACTATTTTACTCCTATTGTATTAATTTGCAGTAATTTATTACTTTGGTTATTTTTGGGTTTTTGAATGTTATACCATTCTTTGCCTCTTGCTTTATATATATAGATTTTAAAAAAGACTTAAATGTCAAAATGATCATTGTGTTTACCGTGTTAGTCAATTTAGTCCCTATGTTTTTAATTTGGCCAAGGCTTTTTATCACAAATAGTCCCTGATAAAATGTTCAAATCTCTAAAACTCACTTTTTATATTGGCTATTTGCCTGTTTTTTTGGGCTTTTTTAGGCTATTGTATTCAAGTTTAAAAAAGGGCTAGCACCAAAAGACTCCCTTGAAGGTTTGGGGTCATTCTCAATATCAGCCTCGGGGTTTTAATTTCACCAATTTACACCCCCAATATTTTAGTATTTGATCAATTTACACATTCCATTCATTTGACCATCTAGTCTTCTGTTAAATTGATGATGTGGATCATCAATTTAACAGAAGCTTACACGGTCAAATTAACGGAATGTGTAAATTGATTGAATCCTAAAATGTTGGGGGTGTAAATTGATGAAATTGAAACTTCGGGGCTCATATTGAGAATGACCTCAAACCTTGAGGGGGTCTTTTGTCGTTAGCCCTTTCAAGAATTAAAATTGTAGGTGTTCCCAAAATTCTAATTGATATATTTTATATATGTAACAATAATTCTAATATTTCTTGGAGATTTTTACACAATGAACAAACATGATTTTCATATTATGCAGCGCATGACTATGAATATATCAGCAGACTTACAGTCATTGTTTACATGGAACACATTTATTTCTTTCAATTGTATTTCTGGTTAGTTATATATATATATATATATATTTATTTATTTATTTTTTGGCGTGTGTGTTAATATTTTGATATTTATTAATTTCCTTTTCCCGCAAGGAATTAATTATGTGTGAATAGGCCTAAGTGGAAACTTAATATTATTTTCTCCTTGTTGCTTTTGGATTTGTAGAGTTTCCTTTTTTTTTTGGTCAAGATAGAGTTTCCCTTGTTTGAACATAAGACTGCAAATATCCCTATAAATTAAAGACATACTTGTTCTCTTCAATTCACACTTGTTTTCTACACATTCATGATGAAGGACGCATTGAACATGGAGGGTTCAACAAAAAGAGAAACGAGAGAAAACCCGAACTCATTCGTCTCAATCGTCCTTGCTCTTGCTGCTCCCAACGCGACTAGTCTTCCACACACCAAAAATGGCACCAAACGCACCCTTTCATTTACCAAAGCGCAAAGTAATTGTAGCCGTAGAGCAAAATTACTATCGCGACCCAACCCCAACTGGAAGAGAAAACAAGAAGCAGCCCTGCCACAACAACACGAAGGAGAACGAGAACACGAAGACAAACACAAACAAGAACAAGAACAAGAACTTGATGACGAACATGAACATGAACGCAAAAAGGAACGTTGAAGAAGGTGATTCGCATCCATGTTTTGGGACCCCAATGCCATTGATGAGTCTTCTAGCAACAAAGAAAACAACCTATAAGAGGAGTTGATAATAATCTCAATGTTTTTTATTTTATGAAAATTTTTAGTAGAATGATTTTATTTACATATTGTTGAGGCCCAAAAAATCATAGGACAGGCCCATGCATATTTTAAAGCCCAATCGCTATCATGCTATAAAAATGGCCTAGCTGATGCACACATGCCATGCCAGGCAAGGCTACAATTTGACACGTGGGGGTGGTGGTACGAGTTTACCACTTTTCACATGCAGACTTGTAAGAATTACAAGGTTCCACGAGCCCAAGCCTACCAAGCCCGCTGCACTGTCAAGCATTATCTAACGCAAAGCCCAAGCCACTGCAATACAACATAGCCCAAGCGTAAGCACGCAAAAACACGCAATGCCAAGCAACTCCCTTTTAGTGTCAAATTACACAACAAGCTTAAGTGAGCCCAAGTCACATACGTGCCGCTTGGGGCTTGCTGAGCGGGTTGTGGTGTGGATGGTTACAAGGATCCATGAGGCCCATTAAAGGTTCAAGAGAATGCAGATTTTGGGCTGCTTGGGAGCCCCAAAATCCAAGCCCATTCTCTTGAGTCATTAAATGGGTAAGCAGAGAGAAAAATAAAGGCCTGCGGCAAAAACAAAGGCCTGCAGCAAAACAAAGGCCTGCGGTAAAACAAAAATCCTGCGGCAAAACAAAAACCCTGCAGCAAAACCGACAACCCAAAATAACCCCTTACCCGGCAACTACATGAAATGAAGAGGTTATGTCATCCCAGCTGGGAGGCAAAACCACAAAAGAGAAACAAACACCTCGAAGTCGGAGAGCAAGCCGGACCACCTTGATACCGGAGTGCATGCGTGTGGGGAAGTAAACTCGCAAGGTGTATAAAAGGGCAAGGAAGCAAAGGACAGGGGGGACAACCGGGGGAACACCCAAAGTACTCCAAGCTCTAGCCATTCCAAACCCATAAACAACAACCATTCTTGCTGCTGTACTCTTGCTCCGTGCTCACCCCAAAATACTCCATACTCTAGCAAACCTCCAAATCGCTGCCGGCTGCACATCCTTGCCTGCCGGCCGCACCTCCAAATCGCTACCGGCCGCACCCTAGCCACACTAAACAACCCAGCAAACCATGCACTGCCGTGCTCTAGATAAACACACAAAACCCAGGCCTTAACCTCCCCATTCTCATTTTCTTCCATAATATCACCTCAAGCCTTGAACACCATCCAATCATATACTGCAATAATCATTCATTTCTCAAGCAAGTTACTCTCTCCTGCTAAACTTATGGATTCTTAGCTTCCACACCACAGGCCTCTCATGCCAAGCTCATTACCTTAACTCATCGGAGGAAACTCCCATGCCAAGCCTATCTCTGTACAACCAAAACACATCATTCTCAACTCTCTCTAGAGATGCCACACGCGATGTGACCCCATTTTACAAGACCATCTAGATACACCATCCAACAGTGCCATACATTATCCAGCAGTACCATACACCATCCAGCAGCAGTGTACACCGTCTAGAGCTGCCGTCCATCTATTCCACGTATTAGCATCAGAAGCCAGTCAAAATGGAGCTGCTGGAAGAATAACAGAGTACCCCCTAGGGCTTGCCTTCCCTTCGGGATGCTTTGGGCCTAGTTCTCGCTAACTCAGAAACGGGGACTTGAAGGCTTCATTCAAGACTAGCGACCATCCGGCCCAGCTAAGCCTTCCAGGAGAAAAACCCCCACATAAATTGGCGACTCTGCTGGGGACTAGGCCATTACTCTTGCAACAGCTCCTCCATGCAAATTTCTTAAGACATGCAGATGTAATAAACCAAAAAGAGCATACTCTTTCATTTTGTTTTGTTCATATGAGTATACATCCAAGCTAAACATATCATTTCTCTTTTTATCTGAGAAATCTGTCCAAACCAAACAAACATCTTGCGAAAGAGCCCATAAAGTTCAGGCAGATCAAGCATTCATTCCACTTTGATGCTGGAAAACTCCAAAGGAAACTCCACAATCATCCCCAAATCCAAATTACTTGGGGGCTTCGTGCCAAGCAAACATAAAGAAAAATCAAAGAAAAGTTTCCAAGCTCAAGAGAAACGAAAACTTGATTACATGGGGAGGCTAAGCTTAGCATCCATTCACCAACAAACTAAATTGGGGGCTTCAACCAACATGCAAGCCCCTGACCACCACCGTCAACTGTTGAGGCTAGCTCGTTCACCTCCATCTCCACCATGATCCCTGAAGCACCATCAACAAGCCTAGAGCATTGCCATAAATCACTTTTGCAGCAGCATTGGAGTGGCAAAATGATACAAAAGATAAGTTATTTCTTGCTTTAATGATTTTACACTAGAGTACAATATGTTGCCATGCTAAATATGCAATCATGCCAAATATTTCTTGCATTATGTGGACTGCTTTCGGCTGAAGAGATAAAGAAAACCTCTTTTTCTTCTGTGATTTATGATAAAATTTAATAAACCAAAAAGAGCATACTCTTTCATTTTGTTTTGTTCATATGAGTATACATCCAAGCTAAACATATCATTTCTCTTTTTATCTGAGAAATCTGTCCAAACCAAACAAACATCTTGCGAAAGAGCCCATAAAGTTCAGGCAGATCAAGCATTCATTCCACTTTGATGCTGGAAAACTCCAAAGGAAACTCCACAATCATCCCCAAATCCAAATTACTTGGGGGCTTCGTGCCAAGCAAACATAAAGAAAAATCAAAGAAAAGTTTCCAAGCTCAAGAGAAACGAAAACTTGATTACATGGGGAGGCTAAGCTTAGCATCCATTCACCAACAAACTAAATTGGGGGCTTCAACCAACATGCAAGCCCCTGACCACCACCGTCAACTGTTGAGGCTAGCTCGTTCACCTCCATCTCCACCATGATCCCTGAAGCACCATCAACAAGCCTAGAGCATTGCCATAAATCACTTTTGCAGCAGCATTGGAGTGGCAAAATGATACAAAAGATAAGTTATTTCTTGCTTTAATGATTTTACACTAGAGTACAATATGTTGCCATGCTAAATATGCAATCATGCCAAATATTTCTTGCATTATGTGGACTGCTTTCGGCTGAAGAGATAAAGAAAACCTCTTTTTCTTCTGTGATTTATGATAAAATTTATTTTACAATTCCTATCGCATGCTGCCATATGCCTCATATTATTATAGAATTAGGAACAAGCCATCTTGCTGGGCCTTGTTTTATATATATATATATATATATATATATATATATAAAATAGGAGTCATGCATATGTTTAGTGCTCATGCTCTTCATAAACTGATGGACATATTTACTTCTCTCTAAAAAAAATTTGATAATCATCAATATATATTTATGCACTGTTGTAAATTCTTCAGGGAATCTTCCTTTTCAAGCAGAACCAAGTAGCCATGATCCTGCGGCAACTTGTGCATCAGATTCAGGTACAAGAGATGCAACATCCCACGCCAAATGCAAAGAAAAACAGAGAAGGAGAACAAGGGTAGAGAATGGCAAAGTAGCAGTCTGCCCTACCACCATTACCGCTCAGCGAGCCTATCGACTCGTGAATTTCTCAGTCCCCGCAGTCCATTTTCCGAACTACAGTGGCTGGCCATCGCTGTAATTTAATCACCTTCGTAGTAGCCCTCACCTCTCCAGAGTTGTGCAAACACTGGAGAGAAGAAGATGATGCACTTGCTTAATGCTCTCAGCCTCATCATCTATTATCGACCCAATCTCATCATTGGTACACTCCCTGTCATGCTTGTCTTTCCTTTGTCGCTGCAAAGGTGGGAAGAAGTAGAGAAGCAAGAGGTACTTCCGTTGGTCCTAATCACATAACTCCCTTGCATGACCACATGAATATGCAATGGGACTACAATATCACCAAGCAATGCGCTTCAACACCGCCAGACAATCACTGCCGTCTGGGATCAGCTTCGAACTCCATGGCGCATACGCCACGAGATTGATTCCACCATTGCTCAACTAGGCCAACACCGGTTCTACTTCTGAATTCCTCTTTCTCTCTTTCATCCAAGAACGCAACTACTGCCATGCATAGTTGATGGCGCTCCGAACAATTTCTTTGGACCTCCGATTGCATCATTGGAACTAGAGGATTCGACTCTATCAGTTTCTCCCACGAATGCAGCTTGATGCTAAGCTCTCCTCTCTCCCGAGACTTCGAGCGAGATGTTGCATACTATGCTCAGCTTATTCACATGCCTACAGTTGGGAATCAAGAAAGTCTTTTGTCATTATCATTTACACTTTTGGAGACACACCCATGTGGATAAATGAAAAATCTCTCATGCAAAATACGCCAATGAAGCAATTCGGAGACAAGCTAAACCACTTTATATCATGCATGTCTGATGAACCAATCATGCAAGCAAGCAACAACAACAAAAAATGCTGAGATATCAATATTCAACATACTGGAAGCAGCATTAATGATAGGCGTAGGAAGAGACTAAGGCCATTTGTGAACATTGCAGGATGCAGTGAACAAGGGGGCTTCTCTTTTGATTGCATGTTACTTCTTGCAAACAAGCATAAAAAACTTTCTAGGTGATAAACATGTGATAAACAGGTGATACAGTGGTGATAAACATGTGATAGAAATGGCTGTTTGTATATGCTAAGGTGATAAACAGGTGTGATAGAAATGGCTGATTCTATCTACCAAAATAGCTGGAGGCCAGTGCAAATACCCAAGTAGCCGCAGGCCGTGCAAATCACCCAAGTAGCCGCAGGCCGGAGCAAATCACCTAAGTAGCCGCAGGCCAATGCAAATCACCCAAGTAGCCGCAGGCCGGAGCAAACCACCTAAGTAGCCGGGGCCAATGCAAATCACCCAAGTAGCCGGAGGCCAGAGCAAATCACCTAAGTAGCCAGGCCAATGCAAATCACCTAAGTAGCCGAGGCCAATGCAAATCACCCAAGTAGCCGCAGGCCAGGAGCAAATCACCCAAGTAGCCAGGCCAATGCAAATCACCCAAGTAGCCAGGCCAGTGCAAATCACCCAAGTAGCCGAGGCCAGTGCAAATCACCCAAGTAGCCGGCCAGGAGCAAATCACCCAAGTAGCCGGGCCAATGCAAATCACCTAAGTAGCCAGGCCAGAGCAAATCACCCAAGTAGCCGGGCCAGGCGCAATCACCCAAGTAGCCGGGGCCAGTGCAAATCACCCAAGTAGCCAGGCCAATGCAAATCACCCAAGTAGCCAGGCCAATGCAAATCACCCAAGTAGCCGGGCCGGAGCAAATCACCTAAGTAGCCAGGCCAGTGCAAATCACCCAAGTAGCCGGAGGCCAGAGCAAATCACCTAAGTAGCCAGGCCAATGCAAATCACCCAAGTAGCCGCAGGCCAGAGCAAACCACCTAAGTAGCCGGGCCAGTGCAAATCACCCAAGTAGCCGCAGGCCAAAGCAAATCACCTAAAGTAGCTGCAGGCCAGTGCAAATTACCCAAATAGCCGGGCCGGTGCGGTAGCCGGGCCGTGCGGTAGCCGGGGCCAGTGCAAATCACCAAAATAGCCGGGCCAGTGCAAATCTTCCAAATAGCTGGGGCCGTGCAAATCGCCTAAATTGCTGCAGGAGGGGCACGGTGCCTAAATTGCTTCTTAGTGCCATATGCAGCACCTCAGCACCTCATCCGAGTACAAAAGCTACAATCTTCCATTACCACTTCCAGCACCTGCCTATTTTAAACAATCTTCAAGCACCTGCCTATTTTAAATATCCTTATGAGATTCATAACCTCCACAGCCTCCACAATTTCTACCACAGAGTGTTCCTGGTGATACAAACCCAAGCAAAACTCAAACCATCCTTACAACGTCCCAACAAGCTCATTGCATCTCTAAAAACATTCAAGGCAACCTCAACAAACCATCTTGTCCTCTGTCTTAAGCACCAGAAGATTTACAACATGCCTTGCCCACATTAAAATGCAAGGCTTTTGGGTATCAAGAAACTAAAAGTTGTCTCACCCCAAAGTCTCCCTTGGTCAAGCAGTTTAAATCCTTCATAAGCCTTCATAATTTTCCCAGACAAGTTGCAAGCAACCAACACTCACCTTCATGCTATCAAGTTCATAGCAAATTCACATGGCGTAATACCAATCCGCATGCCAAGCAATTGCATTTCATTGAGATATTCAAAACAATTGATGCCTTTCAAGCAAATTAAAGAACTCGTGTTCTTGCAACACCACCATTCAACATCATGTTGTCACAACACTATTGCTCAAAATCATGCTTTAGAGATATCCAGATCAGCACTCAATGCCAAGGTAAAGGAGATGCTCAATTCTCAAAATTCAAAGCAACATGCCAAGCAAGACAAATACATGAGGTCATTCGGTGGGGAGAATTCCTTACTGAGAACTGCAAAAGCCCAAATACCCAAAATTCTGGAGCAATAGCGGATGTCTGTTAAACTCTACAAGTTCCCAGCACCTTCAAGTCCTCCAGCTGTAAGAAAAGCATTTCAAGCAGTATCATAAGCATTTCCAGCAACTGTCAACTATAAACATGCAATTTACTCACGAAAAGGCTAAATCATGCACATATGGCTAGACATAAATGACCCAACCATGCCAAATTCAAAGCAGCCATGCAGACAAATTATGCAGGCCAACTATTAGGATTATTCATATACGACCAAGACATGCCATTTCATCATATATATTCACCATCATTCAAGCTGTTGTAGTGCCAAGGCAATCAAAGAAGGAGGCTCTCCCCATTTTGAAGCAAGCTCCTGGAGAAAGAATAAATAAATAAAAAACACAGAGCAGCAAGCAAGCAAGCAAAACAAACACAATCAGCCCAAGCAAAGAGACAAGCCTCAGAACAACTTCTTCAAATTCCAAAATTTGGAAATTCACATAAAGCAACCAAGCTAAATCCTACAATGGCGTAGGAGAGCAAATTGAGGAACGAGGCCAATGCTCAATACAAAAACATGCCAAGCAAAAGTGATACACAAGCTTTCCAACAATTCTAGCTGGAACATCCAACTTTGGAAAATCACTAGAAATCAAGCTTACAACTAGAAAATCCCAAACTTTCCAGATCAAAACTAGACACATCAAGCTTCATCTTTCCAAAATCTCATTGCATTTGGAGCTAGGGAAGCATGCCAAACAGATTCCCAAAACAGGTCGTGCAGCAGAAACTACACCATTAGTCCTTACTTTGAAATTGCACCAAATACTCATTTTTGCTTCAAATGACACAAGACCAATTCCAGCACTACCATCAAGAAGCCTATTTTCATATGTCAAAAGCTTCAGTTCAGATTCACATATAGAAATTTCAAAGAGTTCATTGCCCAAGCCACAAGTCTTGAGAGTACGAAGTGATTCAAGCTTCAAGAATGGAAAACAAGCATGCAACAAAGGCAGCAACATCAATTCATGAACATACTTCTGAAAAAATAAAGGCAGAGGGCACTACAATGGTTGGATGATCTTCAATTTTGGATATGTTATAAACAACACAATTTCGAGCAAGTTTCGTGAAGCAAGCACAATCATCCGAGCATCAGATATTAAAATCAAGTGCAGAAATCGAATCTGCAGAAACTCACCAGCCATTGATGAACACAGAAGCAGCAAACCCATTTTGAGGCATCAGGAAAATTCAGAAAATTCTCAAAATTTCACAGACTTTAGTTCTCAAGCAGATGAACAACTTTCATGAAGGAAGTTTTCTGATCGGAGCTTCCTAAATATGACTTCTGGATTGCTGAACAGTACCCACGGGTTTGGTTCCTGAAGAAGAAGAAGCAAAAGGAGAAGGAGAGAAAATCAGAAAATAAAGCATGTGCCAAACGAAAGGAAAAGAAAGCACCCACTTGCAAATAGTAAAAGAACTTCAAACTGAAGGAGCAACATAATTTTGTCCACTTGAAGGCCAAGCCGGACAAGGAGACAATGTGCAACTCTCTTATGCTATCTCAAGCCCGGATCTCTCCTTCAACCCACCATGCATCAATACAAGCATTAGTGGATCAATACAAGCATTTGTGGAACAATCCGCATATCAACTCAAGCAAAATCTCGCCGTGCACAAGAAAAAGAAATTATTTTCTTTACCAAGCTTCCAAGCCAACAACAAGCAACATGCCAAGCAAGCTTAGTTAATTAATCGAGTGGAACTCTCAAGCCTGCACTCTATCAACGAACTCTATGCAACATGTCAAACAAGGCTCTTGCTAACGAAACAAGGCCCTTCCAACTCTCACATTCCGTTCTCTTGGTTATGATAGAAAGCAAGAATAAAAGAAAATAAATACTGGGGGCTTGGATATGCTAGTCCTGAGTGACACCTCAGTCTTATGCTACCCGGATCCGCCGCAAGCACTCGTGACAATTCTTTGGACCTTGCTGCATTGCTCTGGGGAAGACCCAAGGAAAGTTTACAAACTGCCGAAAGAGATAAGCCTCTTACCCATCTTCTTAAGCCTTTCTATTATTATATACTCATGCTTTATAGCCATAGGAGAGCATAAGGACAGAGCTATATTCTATCTTTTAAATAAACAAATGAAAAGGCACTCCACTAATGAGAAAGTTGTTCATTCTCCTTAGTCACCAACATGCTCACCTTCTTTTTAAGTGAATTATTGTCTTTGGAGATGAATAATTTCTAAGTGGGCATTTCCCTGTAGAGCCATTGAGTCCGTATTTCCTCAAAGACCTTTTCTACTCCACTCTCCTACTTATTCGCACCAACCTACTACATCATTGCACTACAATTATTCTAATCACTCTTGGTGCGTGAATCATCTAACAATCCCATGCTGCCACACCAGCCACCTTCATTAAATGTCTTTGGGATGGGAAGCCATGCACTTAGAGCTATAACAGCGTGCCTGTTAGTCACTCCTGAGGCTGTTACAAATCAGTTGCCCTTTTTCCCAAACTAATTCCTAACCCCTAAAATAACTCACAACCTTCCAAGCGAACTCAGTGGCATAATCATAAATTCAGACAAGATGGGGAAGCAATTCTTGGCAATCCGAAGCGATTTCTGCAAAACACCAAAAACAATCCAGATTGTGAAGTTTAGAAAATAAAAAAAAATCATCAACAAAGATGCAGAAGTAAAGAATCAGTGGCATGATCGTGAAGAAAAATCATGCTACCATTGCAACAAAGGTATAACCCAAGCCACATCATGCAGTGATCAAAGCGAAAGTTTATATCATCTTCACAAAATATCGCAAGCACAACATACCAGGCATACAAGCGAAAGCCAAGCGCACACACCAATGCCAAGCATACATTTCAATTCTAAGCATGCAAGCCAATATCAAGCATACGAGCCATTGTCAAGAATGCAAGGCAATACAAAAGCCATAACCATGCTAAATCAAGCATCTCTAGTCCCTCAAGCAAACGAATCATGCAAGACTAAGATCATCAGAGAAAATTCAACCAAGCATTATCCTCTATGTCAGGCCAACTCTTGGTAACTCCAGTCAGTGATCTCCAAAATTACCAGCGCCTAAGAAGATTGGGTTTTAAGCGGGACCATTGTGACCCCTCCAACCTTCCCGGAAAAGACCTGGCTGTGATTTCAGAAAACTATTAACTGGAAAGAACCAACCATGCCATGCCCCTGCCATTCATTTTGGGCTAGAAATTGATTATTCGGACCATTTCAAAGCTCTTTCATGGCCCCAATAATCAAGGGGCTAATGTTGAGGCCCAAAAAATCATAGGACAGGCCCATGCATATTTTAAAGCCCAATCGCTATCATGCTATAAAAATGGCCTCGCTGATGCACACATGCCATGCCAGGCAAGGCTACAATTTGACACGTGGGGGTGGTGGTACGAGTTTACCACTTTTCACATGCAGACTTGTAAGAATTACAAGGTTCCACGAGCCCAAGCCTACCAAGCCCGCTGCACTGTCAAGCATTATCTAACGCAAAGCCCAAGCCACTGCAATACAACATAGCCCAAGCGTAAGCACGCAAAAACACGCAATGCCAAGCAACTCCCTTTTAGTGTCAAATTACACAACAAGCTTAAGTGGGCCCAAGCCACATACGTGCCGCTTGGGGCTTGCTGAGCGGGTTGTGGTGTGGATGGTTACAAGGATCCATGAGGCCCATTAAAGGTTCAAGAGAATGCAGATTTTGGGCTGCTTGGGAGCCCCAAAATCCAAGCCCATTCTCTTGAGTCATTAAATGGGTAAGCAGAGAGAAAACAAAGGCCTGCGGCAAAAACAAAGGCCTGCGGTAAAACAAAAATCCTGCGGCAAAACAAAAACCCTGCAGCAAAACCGACAACCCAAAATAACCCCTTACCCGGCAACTACATGAAATGAAGAGGTTATGTCATCCCAGCTGGGAGGCAAAACCACAAAAGAGAAACAAACACCTCGAAGTCGGAGAGCAAGCCGGACCACCTTGATACCGGAGTGCATGCGTGTGGGGAAGTAAACTCGCAAGGTGTATAAAAGGTCAAGGAAGCAAAGGACAGGGGGGGACAACCGGGGGAACACCCAAAGTACTCCAAGCTCTAGCCATTCCAAACCCATAAACAACAACCATTCTTGCTGCTGTACTCTTGCTCCGTGCTCACCCCAAAATACTCCATACTCTAGCAAACCTCCAAATCGCTGCCGGCACATCCTTGCCTCCGGTCGCACCTCCAAATCGCTACCGGCCGCACCCTAGCCACACTAAACAACCCAGCAAACCATGCACTGCCGTGCTCTAGATAAACACACAAAACCCAGGCCTTAACCTCCCCATTCTCATTTTCTTCCATAATATCACCTCAAGCCTTGAACACCATCCAATCATATACTGCAATAATCATTCATTTCTCAAGCAAGTTACTCTCTCCTGCTAAACTTATGGATTCTTAGCTTCCACACCACAGGCCTCTCATGCCAAGCTCATTACCTTAACTCATCGGAGGAAACTCCCATGCCAAGCCTATCTCTCTACAACCAAAACACATCATTCTCAACTCTCTCTAGAGATGCCACACGCGATGTGACCCCATTTTACAAGACCATCTAGATACACCATCCAACAGTGCCATACATTATCCAGCAGTACCATACACCATCCAGCGGCGTGTACACCGTCTAGAGCTGCCGTCCATCTATTCCACGTATTAGCATCAGAAGCCAGTCAAAATATGGAGCTCCTGGAAGAATAACAGAGTACCCCTAGGGCTTGCCTTCCCTTCGGGATGCTTTGGGCCTAGTTCTCGCTAACTCAGAAACGGAGACTTGAAGGCTTCATTCAAGACTAGCGACCATCCGGCCCAGCTAAGCCTTCCAGGAGAAAAACCCCCACACATATTAGCCTCTCGAGTCTCGACTTGCGGTCACGCTTGTATTGAATTTTTTTTTAAAAAAACTTGATTTTATCATTATTTACGGAGAATTTTGTTAGGACATTGGTTCATATTTCAGTTTTTATTTTCTAATTATTTGAATTTGAATTGAACTATTGTTTTACGTATTTGTCATTTTGAAGCAATTATTTGAAATTTTAATTATAATAAATCTTAGATGATAAGAATCCCAAGAAAGAAAGGATACAATTTCTGCTAAAAAAACAAATTGAAAACAAAAGTAAAGTTCTGAGTGTGTTTGGAAAGAAATAATTAGTTTGATTTTTTTTTACCAGAAAAAAAATAAGAAAAATAAAGTTTGATTTTCAATAGCGTGGGTCAAAAGTCGAAAGTCCAAAAAAGGAATGGGCTTTGCCTGAATAAGAGTAAAATTATTGTCATGGACCTATAAGTGCAGCCCAAACCTGATCACATCCAACTATGTCATCATCTGAGTCATCCTATACCAAGGCTTTGCTGAATAAGAGTAAAATTAGGGCGTGTTTGTTACACCGTGCAAGCTTGGATTGGCTTGGTTAAGATTTTATCCCATGTTTGTTTCACCCAATTCTAATTTTCAGTGGGATTAACTAATACTGGGCCCACCAAAAATACCTCCTTAGGTGTTCTTAGCGAAACACGTCTGGAGAGGATGAACTGACAGTCCCGACCTAAGCAACGAGCAACCACACCCAATCACCCCACAACAACTGACCCACCAAGCAGCAGCCACAACCACCAGCCACCGCCACCTAAAAAGGAGAAGGACAGAATAGAAGAGGAAGAGGAGAGAACAGAAATTTTTTGAAAAACAAAACAAAGAAGAGATGAGAGAAACTTTTAGGAAAAAAAACAAAGAAGAAGAGAGAAAATTTTTGAAAAAAAAGAAAAGAACAGAAAAGTAGACATAAGAAGAGGAGAGAAAATGGAGGGAAGAAGATGAAAGAGATGTAGAGGGGAAGAAGAAGAAAGAGATGCAGAGAGGAAGACGTGGAAAGAGATGGAGAGAGAAGAAAAGTAAAAAAAATATATTAAAAAAATCTTATTTTGTTATAAAGAATGTGGTGGAGCCCACACAAAGAAAATAAGAAAATGATAGTCAAAAGTTTAATGATGATGTTGGGGGAAGATTTTGGAAATGCATTATATATTTGCGGAGGACCATTCAAATTGGCTTCCCCTTCAGTTGTAAAATACATACCCGATCCACAGAGAGAGAGAGAAAATTTGAGAGCGTGAAAGCTTTATCTTAGAAGAGTTTTATCAGAGGAAGAAAGTTCTGTCAAATTAAAAACCACAAAAGCTAAATACAATTCTACTCCCAATTTTCAGTGGTACTTTTCATACCCTGATTTTTATTTTTATAACATATTTTTCAAAACAAAAAAAATAGTCCTAGTCCAATCAAACATACACCAAACGCTATACAAGCGTTATCCAGCTTATGCCAAGCCAAGCCAATCCAAGAATACTAATATTTAATCCAGTCCACAATAATCCCCCGTACCAAACGACCTCTTAGTGCCATATCTCTAATCATCGGATCAAATTGGTTAGTTTGATTCAACTGTTAAGATATATGACCTCATCTAAGACCCTTACTATAGAATTCTACCAGAAATTGAATTCTACCATAAATGCTTAAGCTAATTTAGGACATAAGTCCTGTCATTCTTGTGTATGGCTTTCTAATTTTTCTTATTTTATGTATGTATCTAGATTTTCTGTTGTAATTTGTTTTCTTGATAAACAAATTATCACATACGTTTAGTCTAGCCCCCAATGACTACAACAGTGAATATTGTATCAATGAGTTCTTTTTATAATTTTTTTTTTCTTCTAGAACAAGGAGGAAAACATAGTCGAAGCAAAATCTCATACAAGGGATAGCAACTACATCTGCAACAATCATGGCCTCACAAAACACATGCCCAATCTTAACCTCAACTAGTCCAACAAGGTGATAGATGTCCTGAGTGATGGGTGTCCTATGAGCGTCTCCACCCATAAGGGCTAAGTCTAGGGCAAGGGCAAGCTGATCGGTGCATATTTATATATCATTTTGTACCCTTCTAGCTTATGATTTGGTTATGTTTTTGAGTTAAACTTGTGCTTTTAATCTTTTTTGTGTTTATGTTTCAGTTCATTGAGTTTTAGGTAACAATGATGACTTTTGATATGAAATAATGCAATCCATGCATGTTAAGGCCTTATTTGGGTGAATGGAAGAAGAGCTTAAAGACAAACTCAATTTGGCTACAACTCCTTGCCAGCCCAGTTTCGTAGGTCGACTTCTTGGCCTTGGATGAGCATGCTATGGGGCTCGAATGAGGTGATGATCTTCATGAAACTTGTTTCAATGGGTGTCTAGTACAACATATCCACATTTCAGCCCAATTGAACATATGTGGAGTGCTTAGCCCGTCCAACACTCAACCTTGCTCAGGAGGATTTGCATCTGCCAGCTTTTTGCCATGTGCCTCCTTTTAGCCATGTGCCTCACCCCAACTATAACTGACTTTGTACCCAACATAATGAGTGAAGTAGGGAGGCATTCCAACTATGAAATTCTAAAGGAGCAAGTTGGTACATGATGGAGCTATTAAAGAGAAAGCATGTGCATGCATGTGAGGGAAAAAGAAAGAAATGAAATGAAATGAAGTCAATTCCAGTCTCTGTTCGGCAGCCAACTTGCAAGGCCCAAAACGCACACTTCTACTGCTCAGATGGGAATACTTTCTTCATAGCAGTTGTTCCAATGGGTGTCTACTATAACATATCCAAATTTGAGCCCCATTGGATATATGTTGAAACCTCAGGCCTTCCTACACCAAGACTGGTTCAGAAAACTCGTTTTTGTTCAACAACCAAAAGAAGACCACATGGGTTGGCAGCAAAAGGCAGTCACAATTGAACACCTTTGAACACCCATGTGAAGAAAGCTTGAGTTGCAGCAAAAGAAGTATGGGATGAAGTTGATTCCAACCACACTAACATAGACAAGATGAAGTGTGAGTTATGGGTTGTATTAAAGGAGGAATGGTGGTGTTGAATTTCATCATGGTGTTCCTCCCTCTTAGCCCTATAAATAGAGAAGTCTTCAAGCTTCATAAATCACACCCCAAGGGGGGAGCTCTCAAACACTTCTCTAGAGCTCCATTCCCTTCTCTCCCTCAAATTCTCTTAGTTTCTCTTTCAAATTGTCAATTGTTGTAATAAAATGAGTTTACTAAATTTTCCTTCAAGTTTTCTTAGTTCCACTTTACTTTTATTTGTAATGTACATTCTTTCTTAAGTATTCAAGTTTAATTAGTTTCCAAGTTTCAATTATGGTTTTTGTTCTTATTCATTATGCTTATAAGTTAATATGCTAGTTTGAATGATTGATCACCATTTAGGCTTGCATGTTAACTATCTTGGTTTGAATTAAGAGTAGACACCATGCTTTAATTCAAATTGAACTATGAATAGGAAGAGTATGTATGGACATTCGACAACAGGGATTAGATACATGTTTGGTTGTTTAAATTGTTCTTCTATGCTTAATGGGTTCCTAATGCTTAATTTTAGGTTAGACAACAAATGATCAAATTAGGGAATTAGGAACACAAGGTTAGACCAAACACCATGGCTTAATCATACTTTAGCTAGAATCAATCTGTTAATCTAATTGAACTTGGGAACTTATTTGCTTGAGTTATTTCCTTTTTTCTTGTTTTATTTATTTTCTTTTTCATTTCTATTTTGTGTAGGGGAAACAAATTGGATCATTCAATCACCAATCCTCGTGGGATCGACCTCGCACTTACATATGCTATACTACCAAACGGCTCGTGCACTTGCGAGTATCACAAGCAAGGGCTGCCACTATTCACGTGAATAGTGTCAACCTTGCCATTTGTGGTTCCACCCATGAGGGCTAAGTCTAGGGCAAGTCTAAGGCAAATTGTAAGACCCGTGTCTTGGGGAAACAAGAACGGTGAGCAATCCCACATCGCTCTGGGAGGGAAAGGTGAAGTGCTTTAAATGTGTGGGCACTTCTCTTCCTAGCACGAGGCCTTTTGGGAGCTCACTGGCTTCGGAGTCGTAGGAACTCCGAAGTTAAGCGAGTTGGGGGCTAGAGCAATCCCAGGATGGGTGACCCACTGGGAAGTTGCTCGTGGGCTCCAGAAACAAAACCGTGAGGGCAGAGGGGGGGCCCAAAGCGGACAATATCGTACTAGGGGAGTCGGGTCGTGACACAAATACTATTCATTGTACTTTATTTCCTATTTTTTTTTATACTTTAAACCATTAATTTTGATAATCTTTTGTAATTAAATTTTCGAATAAGATTTTTGGTTGTCACGTGTCCATTATTTTTCAGAAAAGATTTTCGGATGAGAATCTCGGTTGCCACATGTCTTATTCCAGATGTTGAGGCCCAAAAAATCCACGGCTTAGCCCAAATGAATTCCCGGCCCAGCGCAATACCTTATTGAGGAAAAACCCGACTTGGAGCACACAAAAGTCCACCATGCACGAGTCACACTCCACGTGCCATGCCAAATAAATAATCCGTCATGCTAAGAAACAAGATTAAGATTATAAAGTGCATTAGCTCTACAAATCCATGCTAATTATCCCATCAAGCATAATGATTAAAAGCGTGCCAAGCGACATGCCACGCCAAGCAAGGAATTATTATTCCACACTCAGTCACGCCACAAGCTTAAGTGGGCCCCAAGCCACTCAAATACCCGGGGCTTGCTTGAGTGAGTTGTGGTATGGATGGTAACAAGTTGTCATGGGGCCCATCGGCGGGTTGAAAAATGGAAGTCTCGGGTCGCTTGGGCCTCGGGACTCAAGCCCATTTTTTAGGCCCAAACGTGGGTAAGCACAAGAGAGAGAATAATCCATCACCTTAGTAAAAAATAGCCCACTACCTCTAATAGCCCACAAAGCCCAAAATATTTGGTAAACTTAGCCCACTAGTTAAATAACTTGACCTTCCATATTAAAAGGCCCATGCAATTTGAATAAAGAAGGCCCAAGGCCCTCAAGCATGTGGCTGAAACAAAAAGCCACGAAGGGACCAAAGGATCCACATGAGAAGGGGCTGCCGGGAGGTTCCCCATGGGAGGAGCAAATTCCAAGCAAAAGCATTAAAGGAGCCAAAGGATGTTGGGGCGCAGGGAGGACGCCATCCCTTGAACTAGCATGTATACCCACTTTCTTTCCTTCATTAGATTTGGCCATGGGGAGAGGAAGGAAGAGAGGAAAGGAAATGGGTGAAAATAGAAACCCTCCTCAAAGGCAGCCGCGGGAAAGGGGGGCCTTGAGCTCCCAAAGAAGCAGAGTTGACTTCACCAAAAGAAGATGATTGAAAGGATGAGGAGAGAAAGGAAGGGAAGAACTTGGCAAAAATAGGATGGAAGCCATTAGGGTTTCTTGAAGAAGAACCATTCCCAGCGCTATAAATAGGACCCCTTCTACCCAACACAACACAACCCACAACCTTCAGAGAGCAAGCTTCCTCTCTCACATGCAAACTCAGTAATTTTTGTGCTATCCTTGCCCATTTCCTTTATTTCCCTTGTTTTGGCAGATTGGCAGAAGCTTTGACAAAGTCACTCTCAAGTTGCCGGAAGCCCTGAAAGTCACCCAAAACTCTTCACCATCCTTCTCCCTCTTCATCAAACCTCCTTAGAACCCCTTTCTCCTTCCATTAGAACCTCTGTCATTCATAGGAACCCACAGCTCTCTCTCCTAAAGTGCTAAACCCATGATAATCTTTGCTCCCATGTCATAAATCTCTCATGCCAAGCCAAAAGATTTACCTGCAATTTGTTGTTATTTTCATTGGTAAAGATAACCAAGGAGTTTCCTAAGGCGTCATCACCCTTTCGAGACATCTTTGGGGCTTAATCTTTGAACTCAGACACAAAGGGGACACTTGCATCAGATTGCTCCTTCAGCGGCCCGGCCCACTTGCCGCCTGGAAGAAAAAGGCCCCTACACCAAATAAAATTTTCAGATATTCATTAAAAAAAATATATAATCTCATATTTTAGATAAGATTTTCACCCTCTAAAATTGTGTCACGTGTCCCGATGTCAGATAAGATTTTCAGATATTTTAAAAAAAATTATAATCTCATATTTCAGATAAGATTTTCACCCTCTAAAATTGTGCCACGTGTCCCATGTCAGATAAGATTTTCAGATATGTTTAAAAAATTATAATCTCATATTTCAGATAAGATTTTCACCATCTAAAATTGTGCCACGTGTCTTCTTCTCTCTTTTGAATCCCTCTATAAAACTACACCATCAACTCATACCTCTCACACCATCTCTTATCTATTCCTTCATTTATACAAATGGAAAGTAGTAGAAAAATGTGAGTGGAGAGTAAAAAATATTGGAAGGAGAAGAGTTTGTATGGAGAATTAGTGTGGAAAGTGAAAAATGTGAGTGGAGAGTAAAAAATATTGGAAGGAGAAGAGTTTGTATGGAGAATTGGTGTGTAAAATGAATAATGTGAGTGGAGAGTAAAAAATATTGTAGGGAGAAGAAATTGTATGAAGATTTGGTGTGGAAAGTAAATAAAATGGTTATGTATTTATAAGGAAAAAATACAAAAAAATTTGGTATTTTAAAAAAAAAATTTAAGAATTTTTTCAATTTTTTTTGCAATTTTTTTAGCCAAAAAAAGGAGGACCGTCTGATTTTTGGAAAAAAACCGATTGGAGAGTCCCGGTTGCGACACATGTCACATGCCCGTTGGAGTCTGCCAGGGGCGACGTGCAGTGCTCAGGTCACAATGACGCCATCGTGCGGAAGTCAAATTTTTTTTACCGCGCACCAACGGTAAAAAAAATTTGAATTACCGCGCGATGACGTTAGCGCTACATCACCGCCCTCGGGCTGAAGCCCAGGCGAAACCTGCCCTTGGGCTTGCCCTGGCTTGTTGTCGCACGCTGGAGCTCCCTTGGGCTTGGTCGGGGGCCTTTTGCCCGGGTTACTGGCAGCGCTGAGCTGCTCTAACAGGCATCATGGCCTATCTCCGGCTCGGATTCTGAGTCTCTACATTTAGATAGTGTGAATTTACCTCTATTTCATTATATTTAGACCATACTAATAATCTAACGACTTAAAACATGACACGTGAAACTCCTACAGTCTATGAGCGCAAGATTATCAAACTCCGAATGTCTTTGAGCGCAAGATTATAAGAATGTCTTTGAGTCCCAGGCCACCTTAGTTAGAGAAAAGTTGAAAAACAGTACCCTCTCTTTCAGTGGTCCTGCCATTCCCACCAAGAGGCTGTACACTCATCGTCACCATTTTCACCATCCAAGCCTTTTCAGCTATATAAGATTTGATATTAGAGTCATTTCGATCAAGTGGTTTTCAATTAACCAGAATCAATTTTCTGCATAAGCTGGTTCCCAGTCTTTCGGAAGCTTTGATTTTGAGCTTCTTGTGCCTGTTGATATTTTCAGATTTTGTGCTAGGCAAAAAATTTCTTTTCCACTTTTGTAGTCAACAAGCACGATGATGCAAATGCAACCATGATCATTGGGGGGAGAGGGGGGCCTTTTTCACAGAAAAGATAAACACGGAATGAGACAGCATGAACAGTAATATCTGCCTGGATAACGGAATATAACAGAGGGGGAGGGAGAGAGAGAGTACTGTTTTTCAACTCCTATTTTCTTTTTCATTTCATAAAATTCATCATGTACTTTCATATGGAAAAGCCGAATAGGTTGCAGGTTGAAGCAGAAGCACTGAAACAAGCACACCATAGGACTGATGGCATAATTAAATCAACCCTGGTATAGACTAGACCAAAGAACTTAAAAGACACAATAAATTGAGGAGGGCTTCACTAACAATATCCACTGAGGGGCATGATGAAGGTTCCATAACCTAGACCAAATGCTGATCCTGCATGAGTACAAAAACAGTGGTTTACTCTTCAAGACCTGGTTCCATTGTCTGGACTGATGGGGCTGTAACTACGGCCAGACTCAGGTCAGGAGAGCCAGAATCAGCAGATTTTTCTCGGATCTCCCTGTACTCTTGACAAATGGCACACAAATGGCAGAAAAAATGAGTGACAAAGTCTCCACATGGTGCTTCCTACAAAATGAAAGCACAAGAAATGATAAGCCCTAGTGAAGCCATAAAACTCGACTTAAGAAGTTGTCCCACAAAGTTTGTAATCCGTGACCTTGCCCCCCAAATTACTTTGAAGTTATACAATAAACTATTTTCCAACAAGCCCCATTCATATTCTCTAACACAAGCACGGTAATTATATCTTCCCTTGTTGAGAATAAATCCCACATTGGGAATTTGAAGCCTTGCATGACAATATAAAAATGAAGAGGCTTATATATTGTCATGAAAGGCCACGAATTGCCAATTGCCAATTATGCCTTTGGTTGCGAGCTCAGGCCCAACATGTCACCCAATAAATATCACATCTTTGGTAATCATTTTCTGTAACCTCCAATGAAACTGAGACAGAATTGGCCATCAAAGGCAACCCAAGCTAATTGAAACGGGATTATCTCTTAAAGGAAAAGAGCAAAAAAACAAAAACAAAAAAACGGAGAGTTCTTCTAATAAAGAAAAGAACAAGCATGTATAAAATATATTCACTTTTTTATATTTCTAAAGGGCCACTTATTTGGGATTTCTCAAACCCTCAAGCATATACAAAATCAATTTTTTCACTATTAACAATCTAAAGCCTGGAAAACTGATAAACAATGCTATACCTGAAGATTATACTTTGATCTTAGGGTCCTGCGGTAGCCACAAGCATAACATGCAACAAAGCATCCCGGTACTCCCAAAACAAGACCCTCAGTCAATAAGCAGCAGACGGTATTAACAAGCGCCCACAAAATAAAATGAGTCATGCATGATCCTATGAATGTCCCAGAACCCAGAAATTCTGCATTCTTTCCGAATAAAAAGCAAGGACAAAATAGACCTATACAACCTGTACAAAACAAAAATCAGCAATTAGATGATCATTGTTCGCTTGCGCTCACAGTGATATTTGTGTAACAGAGCAAAATTCAAATGTTGCTCCCATGTATTATGCGTTATCATGATAAACGAAAAGAAACAAGTCATATTATACTCAGTCCACCTAATCCATTTTCTTCATTTCAACTTTTATCCATATAGATAAAACTTATTCTTCAAACAAGAAAAGCCTACGAACCATTTTAACCAGTCTGCAGATCATTAGTTTGTGTGTGGGGACATTATGTTCAAAGCTCAATGAATCACCTCCTGTAATTCAACCTCTACAAACCATTATTATCTCTATATTCACTACTAACAACACCAACTATTTACCAACAGCCAATGCTTTATCTCACATCAGACAGGATTTCATGTCATCAAAATCAGATTTAAATTACTTAAGATGTGAATCTTATAAATAATATTTATCCAAATTTATCTCCAAAAATTCAAGGGGGTTATAAATATATTAATAAATAAAAATGAGGAGACGAACTCTTTTTTTGTAACTTTATTGTCCCTGCAGTATTGGTGGGTGATGGTAATTATGGGCGCCATGGTAATCAAGGGTAAGACCGCAAGAGAAATTACTCATTGGATACAAGGAAATGGTTAGCTGAATCTTATAGGTTTTCAGAGCTAGTAACACTGGAATGTTAGAAATAAACCAGAAACATTTCTCTTATACAGAAACTGCTAAACATGGGGACCAATAAAGAACTATATCACCCATTTAAGGTAGTTTAAATTGGCCCAAACTGGAAACTCAAAATATTGCTGCTTGAATAAGCATGCAAAACCAAACGATATGCAAAGCTTACTAGCTTCTGAGCTACTTATATCTTGATATATAAGTCCAAGCCTTCATTTGAAACTTCTATATTTTATGTAACTTGCACATCGATGATCGAACTAGTATGCTTTAACTTGAGTCAGTTGAATCCTATGGTTTCTTAAAGCTGCTTCCTTTCTTTGTAATGTCTTCTAAATAATACAAACTGAATACCAGCCACAAATTCAGATACAATAGACGTCCACCACATAATGTAGAGTACTCAGAGAACGTTAAGCACATAGCAAGCTAATAACTGAGCATATGTTATTGTATGGTTAGTTAAATAATTGAACTCATATCCTAGCCTTTCTAAGAAAGTTCTACGAAAATGAAGTATGACAAGCACAAGCTAATTTTTTTTTCCCTACTCAAGAGGCACCTTCATTTTTTTTCCTTCTGATAAATCAAGGTCACAAGGCAGAAAGTAGCGTACAGCTCTGCATATCGTCACAGCATGCGCAGATTCCAGATGACCATTGTACAGGCCCATCAACACTGTTTTGCTGCTTGGGAGGGTCTTCATTTCGCAAAACAATTGCTGATTCAGAATCCGACATCCCTAAAGGAATGTATGCCGGTGGGGCATAACTGCTTTGGCTCTTCATCTTTCTCTTGTGACCCAAATGATCTGTACCCAGTAACCCAAAGCATAAACAATAGGGAAACTGAGTCAATAAATGTGCAAAGAGACCACAATGGCAATCCCATACATCTCAACCAGCAACAAGTACTCTTCTGTTAAGCATTACCCAATAAGCCCAAAGGGGAAACAAATACAACGCGACATAACATGAGGAACCGTGCCCTCCACAACAAGAGTCTAATGCGAGAGATTTACGATTAACAACTACTTTTAAATGCTAAGATTGAAAACTCTGAGTAACAAATTGAACGCAACCAATAAAATCAAGCAGGGCAGAAAAAAAAAATCGAATTTCAGACATAAAATTTGAGATTTAGTTCCCGCTTTTAGATAATAAATCAAACAATGCTATGAAAAAACATATATATACAACACCAACAACGAAGGCAGAAGGAAAACACTATAACAACGCATTAACAGATGGTTTAACAAATTCTAGTAAAGAAAATTGAAAGCGAAGAACAGCAATGACATGTGAAACCATTAAAAGAAAATTATGAAAAATGGTTAGAAATCGAAGAAACAAAGAATCGAAGAAAGAGAGATCCATACCCGCCTCTCTCTGTCGGTGAGTGAAGAAAATGGTAGCAGAAAAAGTCACCCTTTCCTGTTGCTGAGAAAGAAAAAATAACGAGAGCAATCCGGGCCCGAGTCGACCTGGGGCTTGCTTACGTTTGCTTACATACCCATTTTGGGCCTTGGTTAGACATCGTCACTGACATGCATATCAGTGTTGGGGTTGTTAGAGTTATAGTTGAAAGTGTCAAAGTTTATTCAGTTAATAATTCCTATTAGTTAGGATATGTAGGTAGAGTCTGACTTTTTCTTTAATCAGTTACCACGGTATTAGGATCAGTAAACGTGGGTTGTTTGTTTTCAATCTTATCTCTTTGTAAGGCTTATATAAGCCAGCAGCTTGTTTTGAATTAAATATGATTTTATCCATATATTTCTTCTGAGTTGCTTTTTGCTTAGAGTTTATAACAATCTGGTATCAGAGCTCCATCACGGGGCCTGATTGTGAGAGAAAAGAAACCGCAGTTTCTTAAGAAGAGAAAGAGTGAGAAAAGAGAGAATCAAGGTATGGCAGCTGAAAGTAATTTCGTTCAACCTGCAATTCCTAAGTTTGATGGCCATTACGATCATTGGTCCATGCTTATGGAAAATTTCCTTCGTTCAAAAGAGTATTGGAGTTTGGTGGAGACTGGAATCCCCTGCCGGAGAAGGAGTGGAGCTTACCTGAGGCACAACAAAAATCAGTTGGAGAAGCCAAAAGCTGAAAGACTTGAAGGTCAAGAATTATCTGTTCCAAGCCATTGATCGAACCATTATGGAGACGATACTCAACAGAACACTGCCAAGCACATATGGGATTCTATGAAGCAGAAGTATCAGGGTTCCACAAGAGTCAAAAGAGCACAGCTCCAGGCTCTTCGGAAGGAGTTTGAGGTTCTCCAGATGAAAGAGGGTGAGAGTGTTGATGCGTATTTCTCTCGAACACTCATCATAGCAAACAAAATGAAGATTCATGGTGAAAACATGCAGCAAGTGGTGATTATTGAAAAAATCTTGAGATCAATGACCTTAAGGTTTGACTATGTTGTGTGTTCGGTTGAAGAGTCTAATAACTTAGACACCTTAACCATTGATGAATTGCAGAGCAGCTTCCTGGTGCATGAGCAGAGGATGAATGGGCATGGAGGAGATGAGCAGGCATTAAAGGTGACCTTCGATGTTGGTGGAAGAGGAGGCGGTCAAGCCCGTGGAGCTTTTCGAGGAAGAGGCAGAGGAAGAGGCAGACAAGCATTCAACAAAGCTCTAGTTGAGTGTTATAAGTGTCATCAATTAGGGCACTTTCAATATGAGTGTCCTAAATGGGAGAAGGAAGCGAATTATGCTGAGAGCATGAGGAGAAAGAAGAAATGTTGCTGATGTCATATGTGGAGCTTAGTCAATCAAGGAGAGAAGATGTCTGGTTCCTTGACTCAGGGTGTAGCAATCATATGTGTGCGAATAAGGAGTGGTTCTCGGATCTTGATGAGGAATTCCGGACGTCTGTGAAGCTTGGGAATAATTCCAAGATGGCTGTGTTGGGAAAGGGTCACATTAGGTTACAAATTGCTGGAGTTACTCAGGTACTCACTGATGTTTTCTATATACCTGAGTTGAAAAATAATTTATTAAGTATTGGACAATTACAAGAAAGAGGTGTAGCTATTTTGATACAACATGGAGAATGTAGAGTCTATCATCCCGAGAAAGGGCTTATTATGCAAACAACAATGTCTGCAAACAGGATGTTCATATTGCTTGCAAGAATGGTGCCGAAAGCTCCCATTTGCTTTCAAACAATTCTTGAAGACAATACTCACCTTTGGCACTGCAGATATGGGCATCTAAGTTTTAAGGGTCTAGAGAACATTGCAACATAAGCAAATGGTGAGAGGGTTACCACAGTTGAAGGCACCATCCAAAATATGCATTGATTGCATGGTGGGAAAGCAACACAGGGATGCAATACCAAAGAAGAGTTTATGGAGAGCGTCACAAAGGCTGCAGTTAGTACATGCTGACATTCTGCGGACCCATCAAACCTGTTTCCAATAGTA